>JAXCHB010000181.1:5027500-5435631 GCA_036926305.1 Uropetala carovei | reverse complement strand
CCCACTATGCGGGGAAAGGCGAGGCAGTCTGGGATTTTGATTCGCATTGGGATGCCTTGTCCGGATTTTCACGTTCCATGTCGAAAGTTCCGCGAATTTCTCTCCGCAATTAACTGAAACATGAAAGTATTTCGGTTTTTTTTTAACCCGGCGATTTTTGTTATTTCTGGCAAGTTATTTTGTTGTGGAGATTGAATATATTTAATGTTATAGTATAATTTCCTTGGGCAAAAAACTTACGGAATTTTCACGCGTTGGATATTGCGTACTTCTGACGTCAATTTTTTTATTCGGAATGATAGAATGGTACTTGTAACCTATCCTTGCCCAAGATTATTATGTTTCCTTTGAATGCACGATGGATTATGACGTTTTGTATATTAATTATTTACTTTCTCACAAACGTGTTTTCTCCAATTATGTAGTTACAATAGATTTATAAAAAGTACATACACCGACGTGCTCAGCAGGATTCGAACCGGGAACCATTGCATTGGGAGCCCTAAACGCAAAACACCCCTCTAACGAGGCAGACTAGCACACATGTAAAAGTGGCGATTTTATTTTATTAAAATTGCCTATAATTTGGAATCTAAAGTTTTAGAGTACACTTTTAGGAACGTTTAAAGTACTGGAAAACACTTGTTGTAACCAAGTGCCTCTAACGGTGAGTACCAATTTATTAGAACAAGGAGTAACGGTAGCTTCAGATTAATGCGAAGCGCATCACGATTACTGTATGCTTTCCCTAGTTTGTACCTGGGATTAGTTTTTGGAAGTGCAGTTTTAATTAATTATTTAAATTTAGGTCTATCTATTCTGACTTACTGGTGACCTCTTACTCTGTGAAATAATACGTGGTTGAGTCTTTGTATCAATGAGGTCAAGTTATGATAGGGGTCCAACGTTCTCCATTAAGGAGGTACTAGTATTGTGCTCATGTGTACTTGCCTCCAAGGTCGTTTCTATCTCACTGGTAGAGGTTGCTACATAGCCCAGGAGAGCGAACGTGAGAGAAAGAGATAGATCAGGAGTTTTCTTGCTCGGTTTCGGTTGTTCCAATATTATTGAGTTCGGGACTATAGGCCCATTTCAGATACCGCGTGGTAGTCAGCGTTTCAAAACACAAAGTTCAACTTCGTGAAAGAACTAGTATATAAATGAGGATTAGGAATTAAATGTCAGCTACCGAAAGGTCAAAGTTCACTTTAGAAAACTAGTAACTTCAAACAAAAATTGTAAAGCCCTGAAAAAACAACAGTTTTAATTGTTTTAATTATCAAGTATAATCTAAACGTCTTTTTCTACTTCAGGGGAATGGAGATCTCTTTCGGGCATTAAAATCCTTTAGGAATCACCCAGAAACTTATGATCTGAAAGAACGTATTTTGGAGCACTTTAAAAGCAGAACTAATCAACTTTTACGATAAGTCCGTTTTTTTGTTTTTTATATCGTTTCAACAAAAGCAGAATTAAAATGAAGCTTACAACTTGCATTGTGACGTTAGTAATATTCATTGTCCAATTATGGAACTTTTAGATTTTTACAATTTTCGCTAATAATTACTTCGTGTCATGGCTTATATGTATAATAATATCAAGTATCCGTCTGTTTGTCACGTTATTTGCATCACCTTCCGCATAAGATACAGGGAATACTCTTATCACTATATGGAGAATGGAAAGAAAGAATGGGTTAGAGTAAAATTGGAAAAGTTTTAATTAATTCTTTAATCATGTCTAACCGTCATTTTTTTTACGAGAATGTAACTAGAATTTTCATATAATCATCAACATTAATTCTGTAATCAAAACTTCAACGCTACAGAAATTTATGTTATGTCCAGTATCAATTAACAGCTGTGTGCAGTTCTCACGAAATAACCAAATGAAACAAGAAAGTTACACCGCCATTTCTGAATATGTTAGCAGTGGTTTTTATTGCACGCCTTTAATTAAAGCACTTTGGCGCCCTTATGTCCACTAGAAATTACGCTCCCTTGAGTTCGCAGTCGTAACTAAAGGCAAACGCGATTCAATTTGAACCTCGAGAGAAGAGCAACCGTTGTTTCGATCCCCATTCTCTTCCTCCATCCCATCATCCTTTGCGTTTCCGGCCGCATTCCAGCCCCGTTAGCGGAGTAGGAACGACGTGAAGCGACATCCTAAATAGGAAATGATTCACACATGCCCAGATTGCGCAGATCAGGAACCTCAGGAGAAAGCATGGTAGAATTGGACTCAGTTTTTTGGTAAAATCTCTCTCTCTCTCTCTCTCTCTCTCTCTCTTCTCTCTCTCTCTCTCTCTCTCTCCTCTCTCTCTCTCTCCTCTCTCTCTCTCTCCTCTCTCTCTCTCTCTCTCTCTCTCTCTCTTCTCTCTCTCTCTCTCTCTCTCTCTCTCTCTCTCTCTCTCTCTCTCTCTCTCTCTCTCTCTCTCTCTTCTCTCTCTCTCTCTCTCTCTCTCTCTCTCTCTCTCTCTCTCTCTCTCTCTCTCTCTCTCTCTCTCTCTCTCTCTCTCTCTCTCTCTCTCTCTCTCTCTCTCTTCCTCTCTCCCTCTCTCTTTTTATAACTCTCTCCTACCTACTTTCGATTCCTCTCCCTCTCTCTATCTCCCTCCCCCTGCCTCACTGTCACGTAGCTTTCAGTTGTCATTTCCCTCCCGCACACACGCACGCCATCCCTTTCCCCCTTTACCTTTTCACTTCCTCCTCGCCACCGCACTCCGTTCGACATTTGACCTTCTGATCTTGACGTGGAAGTAGTTGAATGAGGATCGCGTTCTCTTTTAATGCCCTCTAACCTTTTCCTACTCTTTTCGACTGATCCAGCCGCTCAACTCGAATCTCTCTCTCTCGCTCTTTCTCTGTCTGTCTGTCTGTCTCTCTCTCTCTCTCTCTCTCTCTCTCTCTCTCTCTCTCTCTCTCTCTCTCCCTCCCTCCCGCCTCTCTTTCTTGCTCGCGCCATGTCCGTCCCACTAGAGAGGGAGGGAGATATAAAGAAGAGTTGGGAGGATGTTTGAAAAAAAGAGCGAGAGAGGGAACGGGTGAGGGGAAAGAGAGAAAGAAAGATAAAATATACGTGGAAGAAGTTTGAAGGGATGCGAAAAACAGTACAAGGACAAATTCCTCGTTGATCCCCGCGAATACTTTTTCCGCTTCGGAGCTATCACCCCCTGGTGGCCGACCGTCGAAACATGGCCAACCTTCTCTCCTCTCTCTCTTTCTCTCTCGAAACATTCCCCGAGCTCCCATTTCTCTCTCACTATGCCTTCCTATATTTCTCACCCTCAACCTCCATATGCCATGTATTTCCCCCTCCATCTCCCTCCCCCCCTCCCGCCTCCCCCCGCTCACCCTACTCTGTCCTCTGGAAACGTAAGACGTGTCCGGCTCTCTAGCAGGCAAACGGACAATCCCGATGCATCACACGGAGTCGGCTATCCCAGTATTCCGCAGCGGGAGGGTAAAATATATGTTGGCATGAGAGCTGAAGTGGAGAGAGGTATTGGTAGAGAGAGAGAGAGATAAAGGAAGGGGATATATAGGATGGTTATATTGTAGGGAGGCAGATGGAGGTGGAATTGAAAGATACACAATCGTTCGCAAAAAAATTCTTTTTTTTTTTTGACGAGTGTAGGGAATGTCGCGAGCCGAAGAGAAGAGGTCAAGGAAACGCGGGGCGATCCTTTTCTTTATTATTCCTGCCCTTCCCGAGTCGCCGCATTCCATCCCGCGTCAGTGTGGCGACGAAAAATAAACGAGGAAGGCGCTTTTGTCGCATAGCGACGATGCGAGTCACGGAGATGACGCGGAGGTTATTGTGCAAGTCGGTGAAAACGCGCGCTCTCCGGGTTGAATGCGTCTTACACGTCTCTCGCGATGTTGTATTTATTTGGTACTAGCTGCCCGTATAGCTCCGAAATCGGAGCTCCGTTGCAGTGTTACGGTAAGAGGGTCCTTCACTATCCCAAACCGCACGCCCTCGACGCCCGCTGCCCTGCGTTGCCGCCCGGCGCACTGAGGCTCGAAGCCCTATTCCAGCGACCCGCGTGCCCCCCTCGCGCCCGGCGCATCTCCATCCCCCTCCACTTCCACTCAAGCGTGGCTGAATGAAAGTGGAGGGGAAGCTTCGCTTTGGTTGTGACGGACATGACCTTCCCTTACTTAATTAATATATACGTTGATTATTTGACAGTTTATATTATTAACCCAATTTTTGAATTTTATTCTCTCGAAATATAATACTCTATAAAACTACCCTTCGATTGTCTATACATACTTCAAAAGATGCTTATTTTCTCTATTACATGATAAGCTTAATAATATCACTCATACTGCATATCCCGGAACCTTTTATTTCACTTCTTAACGTAGCAAGTATAAGTGATTATACATACATACAGGGGTTATTTTTTGTGTCTTTTTTATTGTTGTAGTTCATTTTAACGAGAGAAACTTTGCCGTACATGAATTCATGTCCTTAGCTAAATCCATAAATAAAATGCTACAATTTTTTCTATGATGTACTCCAAAAAAAACACGTTACAATTCCTCGAAAGTAAGAAGTGTCTAGAAAGGAACAGTCTTTAGTACGAACATAAGATAATCGGAATCCTGTACGTTTCCATTAGGAAATTAAATAACATTTGGCTACGTGCCCTGGCCCTTTGATTCTACCTTCTAATTAAAGAAACAAGGCAAATTAAATATATGTATCGTCAGTGCTTCGGGTTAACGTAAAAAAATGGATAGTGCATAATTTGTTCATATTGCTTTTTGTCCAAGTTCTTTAATTTAAACATTTTAAAACAAATCACTGCCATTCTCGTCATTTGCCGGTACGTCGATTGAATTACACGTATCGATGCTCGCGGATTCGTTGTTCTTCCCAGAGATTTCGAATATAAGCTCTCGAACATTTTTTCATATTATATAATCATTTTTGAAAAATTGATAACAACATTACTATAGTTGTTCATATTACCGTTTCATAGATTTTTATGCTGTCAATACTTAGAAAGAATTTTTGCAATCGACGGTCGATGGATTACCACACAGTATGGCAGCATTTTAGCTGAAATGCGCATATCTGTTTTATTTTACGGGAATTTCCACTAGTACATATACGTAGTATATATATATAAAGCGGAAGTAGAGAGCAGTAACAAACTGACAGTTGAATCTAAATCGCGATTATCCCCGACTGCTTTGTAATTGAAATTCGCGAGCGATTTATTCGACCGATTTCACGGCCGTCATTTTCGTTTGCACTATTCACGAACCTAGCTATATGATCCGCTTTCAAACGCGTGTCCACTTTGTCTTTTTGCTATCGTCGCGAAATATTTCCTCGATATTCGGTTACAATCAATTTGATCTCTTTGAGAAATCTCCGTAGGTTAGCATTTGTAATCGTCCGGCGATTGTGAAAAGCGGAGCGTTTTAACGCGGACGTAAATACGCCTTTCCGGTAATTACCGACTATTTCAAATGGCGCCGATCGCTTGCGAACGATTGCGATACAGATAACCCCATGATTTTTTTTATTTCCTCCACGCGTTGGCGGCAAGTAAATCAAATCAAACGGCATAAATTACTTCAAGCGGATTAAATGAATAAATGAGTGATTTTTTTTCACAATCCGATTTCGTTTTTATGCTGTTCGGCACATAATGTCCGTAAAACGAACTTTTCGCTATGCCCAATTAAGGGTCGGGAGGGTGCAACAAATTAATCCCTTTTTAGGCGCGTTTCGCTTACAGCGTGAGCGCCTATTACCGTCGGTCGGTCCGTCCGTCCGTCCGCATGTTCGTTCTCGGCTCTACTGAACGGATTTTCATGAAATTTGATATTAAGGACTTTCAATCAAATATAATAAGAAAATCGAAAAAATGAATCACGTACGCCAATCAGGGGTACCACTTTACTGAGGACAAAAAATTAAATTTTCGTCATATCTCGTAAATTATTGCTCATATCAAAATATTTTTCAAATAAAAGTTGTAGAACTAGTAAAGTAGAGTATTTTCTTTCCTATATATTTTTATCGTAGGAGTAGCCGTTATCGAGAAAATCAAACAAGAACGTCTTATATCGAGATGAACACAATTAGAAAATTTCTTGCATGGTTACTTCATTGTTGCTAACATAATCTCCCAAACAAACGTTTAATTTCCTTACGTGTGCATGTAATATTATTAAATAGGAAGAAAATGGATTATTTATGATGAAGAAAAGAACTTTAAAACGCTATTTCCCTTACGTACAGGTATATAATTGCTTTCTAATACTCCATTGCACGAAACGCGCCCATTTGTGATACGTTGTACACTTTCCTAACTTGTTTTCGTGATTTTCATTTTTGCTTTTTGCATAAGTTATTTGGATTGTATTGCATAACACTAACGCATTAATGAATCTCCACACCTGTTCGTAAGCTTCTATTCAATGTGGTTAAACAAAGTTTCGATTGGAGTTTTCAAAATCCGGTTCTGTATTTGCCGTGTTTTCCGAGCGGTTAGACGCAGGGGTATAATAGGGCGTGCCTAGAATTCGAGAGGAAGTTTTCGGAAAAAATTTTTTACACGTATGTTTACCCTGACGATGTTTACTAGAACGAAAACAGCTACGTGTCCCGCTATAATTAATTTTATTTACCGTAAGACCTGGCGGAGTGCCTAAACTCATCTGGAAAAACAAGTCACCGTATAGATGACGACACGAACGCACCATATATGAGTCCAGTGATTCGACATCGCGTCGCCAACATTTAGAAGCAACGCAGGAGCGATGTAGCCTCTGCACGGCGAATTACTTTGTTTGAAATTTAAAAAGTGAGTTTTTTTTTAAGTCGCGCTTACGACTCCTGAACCAATGCAAAAGTCGCTTTAGATCTCAATTGCAAAGTGGCCATCTTTTTTCATTTGCCGCGATGGCGACTTTGTAACAGATGGGGTTAGCGTTATTTTCGCAAAACAATTTTGCTGTTGGCTTTGGAGTTACCTTACTTGCGTAACTGGCCCACCTGAACTATGAGGAGGAAATAAAAGATTATTTTTTCTTATATGACCACTTTCATAGGATAAGGGAAAAGCCCCATACTTGCCCCAACCTTTAAGTGTTAAAACAATCGTGCGAAGTAGCGGGGCAATTATGAGAGTAAATTTGGCATTTATTTTATTTTGATCCAATTGTTCGAATAATGCAATTTATGTGATTCATCGAACTATCATGTTATTTCGGTATGACAGTCGCAAAATCCATCCTAATCCTTTTTGTCAAGAGAGCAATTTTGCCTTGTTCGAACTTTGAATAGCGAACTCCACTCTTTCTCTTACTAAAAACGACAATATTTATATATATCCTGTTATTTATCCGATTATAACGACCTGTGTACCTGATAATCTTCCGTCGATAAGACACAGGACCGTATTTGGCGAACTCTTTTTGGAAAAAAGTGTGTATTATCAGCATAAAATAAGGTAAACCATTTTTTAACATAAATGAATGATGGATATTTCTTAACCTAATTACCTTCTCCTTCATCTACATACTTTACCTTACAGCTACATTAATCTATTTCTTGGACATTTTTTTATCGCTCCTATTGACGTTGTCATGGTAATTTCCCGTGAAATATCATCACTCATATGTTTACCGCTCAACAACCACCCGCATTTGATCGTCGATGGATGAGCAAAAATACCTTAAACCTTTTTTAAAAAAAGGCGATAAAAAATACCTGCGACATCCTTGGAAAGAATTATAAGGGAGGACGGCAGATCGAACACCAATCTTATCAAAAAGTATCTCGCTGCAAAACTATTTCCGTCGAGAGAGCTTTCTCCTTTTCCTTTCTTCTATCGAATCCGATGCTCTTTTTCCATCTTGTCCCAGACCGACTTGGCTCGGATTATCCCCGTTTCACCAACAAATAAGAAAATCACTTTCATGTACTATATTTTACGTAATCCAATCGAAAGAAACCGTTTGGAGTCACACAAAGATATAGGATATAACAAATTATATGGGAGAAATGAAAAAGAACAAAGAAAAGAGTAGAGAGAGGCGTAGGAGTTTTTTTATATCGTTCTTCCGTAGAAGACAGAAGAGATATTTCCATATGGAAGCCGCAGAGAAGGATGATAAAATTCAAAGCTAAAAAATAAGAGGGAGATACATGTAAGTGGTTTGATCCATTCGATAAAACGAGAACTCTTATTAATTTTTCCATTTTCTGATCCTCAGCCGAGGCTCGTTTTCGTTTTCCTCCAAAATGTTTTTGTAGAAGATATGCATTTCATGCATTTCACGATTATTTTTCATTTTTCATATCCATCGCAATTGATTACTTTCGTTACTGCGTATAATCAACACATTGGATTGTTGGAACTTAAGGTGAAAGTTTGTTTTTAAAGGCAGGCTGTTGTTTCAAAACTATCTGCACTAACATCTTTGTTTACTTTTTTTAGCGTTTGAAAATCTGAGCACAGAAAAAAACATCTTGAAAAACTCTCATTAATTCGTGAATGCAATGAAAATACAAACAAAGAAGTTATTTTATTCTCAGGAAAAACAGCTTACTTGACTGAAACAAGACGGTTACTTTAACTGACTGTGACCATAGCACAATCGGCAAAATTTGATGGAAGGGAAGTTAGAATTAATACCAGAATCAGATACTACAGCTCATCGACAGTGAAAAAGCCGGAAATGACCTAGCGATAGGGAAAAGTTCGTTTTCTGCCTAAATAAAAATAAATTGTTGGAAACAATTAATCCGAAGGTCACGAATTTACTAGGCATAAGCTGTGAGGTTGGTTTGGATTCGGATTCTGTCTCCAATAAAAATAAACTTTGTTCTTTCCTGCAAAGAACCATTTAAGTCTCAAGTTCGTACCATGTTTCCAAGTAATTTTAAAATTCAAACAAAAAATAAGCTGCACTCATCCCTATGTTATTCAAATGGAGAAAGTGAAAAAAGAATATATTTTTTAAATCAGAAAGGTCAATCAAATCGGTATAAAAACCTGACTACGCTATTTAACTCTTCATTTTGGATAAATTTAACAGCTTCCTCTTATTTCTACTTGCTGTAGTTACTGATTTATAGAATAACATACATACAAGCACTTTATAGATATTGTTTTATAGTCGTTTGTTTGTTTCCATGCTTACTATATGCGGACACACACTCACACGAATAACGATATTAATATAATAGATTAATGGATATCTCTTCTGAAGCTGATATAAACATTGTCATTCAAATATTTTTTTAAAATGTTGGAGACTACGGCGAGATGGATATTTTTAAAAAAATTGAAGAACTTTGTACGCTTAAGGAGTTCTTAAAAAATTTTAAATATTCAAATATTTACTTGATTTAATTAAAATTCCATTGATGTAAATTTATGTAAATCTAACGAAACGTTTAATGTCGCAACAATGAAAACCGGTTCGAACCGGTTCATTGGTGATTTCTGGACCGAAACCGGGACCGAACCGAAATTTTGCTGTTTGTACGGAGCGGAACGAAAACCGGAGATGAAAGAATTTCGGTTCGATACCCTGGTTTCGAATCCCGATCATGGCAAATTTTTTCTTCCCTCTCCAAATTATTCCCGGCCTTCATAAGCAGCAGACTGAAAAATAGTATCTTAACAGCATGAGTGTAGATTAGGCACTTTTCGAGATGCAGGGAAATGAAATTTTGAGATATAGAAACAATAAATTTTCCTCCGGTTGAACGAAATGACAAACAGTTTTGCCCCCGCGACTCATTTTAGCGTTCAATTAATAGGAATGACTAATTTTGCAGAGGACTTCTACCGCAGCATGGGATACTTTAATTCTTAGTTTGTGTTAACTTCCATCAATTCCAAAAATAAAATATTTGTTACGACAAATCGACATCTAAATTTAATTACTGACAAAACATACATCCAAGTTGCTGTGTCAAACGAGTCATTACACGCATGCGCACCAATTCGTTCACCTTTTTAATAATTCGCTGAAAGTCTCCAAAATTTTTTCGATCGACTTTCCCATGCAGCGGTAATTTTCATATTATTTTTCCCAATTAAAATGCAAAAAAGTGCTCGTGTTTTTTGCCGGAAACGGTAAGCCGGGACTTTTTTTAGCCAACTGGTGTAATGCAGTCAAATCGAGAAGCCGATGGAACGTCTCTAGGGCCCTTGTAAAAGAGTTCGGCATTGACTTTGAAGTCCCTTTGGCTTTCGGGAAAAAATGTTTGCGGTGTTCTAGTTTTTAATTGGAACTCTGAATGATTTCTCGTAGATTATTTAAACTATAAGTTTAAAAATTTTATTAAACACATTCATCCGTCGAGAGAGAGAGAAAAAAGTATTCCAATTTATAAATACTTTCTAAATTTTAACTCCACATAGTTTTAAGTCTAATGAATTTTATAAAATAGCAACAATATATGTATATATTGTTTTATATAATAATTTTTAACTCAAATTATGACCGTCATCTTGAGTTGTAAATTGTATTGGTTGACTCATGGTTGACAAAATCCGATTTTTTCGTTCTCCTTGGTCCTAATTTTATTTCACGATGGCGACTTCGACACGTCGAAGGAAAATTCGGCTTATCCTCTGTCTTCTTTTGTTTTGTATTACGCAAAAAAGCGTCGGAGTCTCGCAATGCAAGAAGTTGATTTTTTTAACGTCTAGTACGCTTGATAAAGACATTTTTCTTTTTAGATATCAGGAAGAGTTTACAGATATCGAGGCGATAGGAAATAATCGAACCACGTTCTTCACGCACGACTGCGTTCTTAACAAGTCTCATATTAATCATGTGGGACTCGCTGAGTTTATGTAATGTAATTGGTAATGACCTGTTGATTGATACCGGTTACTAAGGTAATTTCTCGACGTCACGTGCTGGTTTATATATATCTATCGTGTGATGTCCGATTCCAAGGTAACATCGATTCAAACAGCTGTCTCATTTTTCATAGTGTTATTATCCCCATAATCAATTATGTAATTCCGGAAATATATTTATTACGTTATAAATTCACATTCAACGTCAATGCTGATAAATGAATACACTTGTTCCTCGTTATAATGCGGTTAAAGGAGCTTATATCGCAAAACAGCGCTTTGACGAGACGCTCAAAAATGGCGAGCAGAGATAGGAATAAGTCACAATTGTTTCAAAATGAATTTACACAACAACCTTCCAGTAATTATATTAAGCAAATCAAATCGGGACAATTTAGATTTACCCCTTCTTGACTAGATAATCGTTAATATTAACATTTATACTTTTTTACCAAAGGAAATATAACTTAATATTTGGTCCTGTGTAGTAGCGGGCAGCGTAATAACTGTTCACACCCAACGTATTTCTTTAGCAATGCACTCGCTTGTCAATCATATTGTGTGACAAAACATTTTAGCAGCTTCATGCTGGTTTTATTAAATACTAGGATAAAAGGATAAGACGGGATATAGAAAAACTGTAGAGTAGCCACGAAACGCGATAAAATGCATATCCGTTAATTTTTTTGTAAATATTGTAAATACCGGGATGTATCTTGCTCCCTAAATAAATAATCCTGTTAGAATTTGGTAATATAAATAAATAACCTATAATGACCGTAATTTATTTCGTACTGTACGAATAGTACCATGTACAACGTTACGAAAATCACCAGGTACAATCTTCGGGGAAAATGGCCTTCTGGTCATCCCACAAATTTTAAGTAGTTACCATCTACTGTAAACAGTATTAACTAAATTTAACAACGATTTTACAATTACTTAAATGAATATATAAAGCTTACATTTCATTTTAATATATGTTTTTTTTATAATATAGTGATTGCTTCTTCTACGATTATCTTGTTGCAAATGTTTTTAAAAAACTAATACTATTTATTTTTATCAGAGACCTCAAAAAGATCAACGATTAAGCGTTGTTGACAGACAGATAGATCTATGCTTATATTATATATTGAATTAAAAAATTTTCGGTTCAGTTCGGCAATAAAAAGCGGAAAGGAATAAAAAGACACGGCGATCATTCCATATTAACTTCGGCTAAGATAAGCGTTTCAACACCTCGGCCACGAAGACGAGGCAATTAGTCTTTACAACTGTTGAATGTTTACGATACTTCTGTCTCATCGTTCGCCCTTAATCACGACACCCCACGGTTATTCACCTCACTCCACCTATAGAAAGACTCGTCCTCTCGCCCCATTTAATCCAACGATAAACCAAACGGAGGCATTATGAATCTTTCGAAAGAGAAAAAAATAGAGGGCGCGAAACATTTTGGAGTCGGATTAATTCAATCACGGGGCGTTTGACGATATTAGTCGCATGTCGCATTATGGGCGGGGGGGGCAGAAGAGAAATGAAATTTGAGAGACTGTTTCATAAGAAAGATAGAGGGATGATGATGCTTTCTTCGGACCTTCATGTTTTTTTGTAAAGCGCGGAAACGCGCTTAAAAGGGACGACGGATACGAGTGGTTGTTTTCTTTTTTTGCTTGCGTTACTATCACCATCCTTTTCCTCGCCATTCCCGAGGGGATATTACGAGGGCCGGAATGATAATAACCACATGTATACGGCGTCCTCCTAATGGAGGAGGGGCGCTGCGACCAGCCGTCGTTAAGATTAGGCTATGCGACGGACTCTCTCTCTCTCTCTCGCTCCCACGGCTGACGTTAACGTGAGGATGCTAAGGGAACCTTTTTGCCTTTTAATACACAAATGAGACGCACAAGATGGGTGGAATAGTGCAGATGTAGACGGAGAAACCCGAGAACATTCTCTAGGTATTAGGTAGGTTTCGGTGTGCTGCACCCCCTGCCACCCACCAGTCTGGTGATTTGCAGGGTATCATGTAGATGTAGATGTAGATGTAAAAACACCCGAAAGGGAGTCCGACGATGATGATGACGATGATATGCGCAATATCAACTCGTCGACTAACAAGAGCATCCGGTCGTAATGAATTTCCCGGCTTGAAGATAGGTTGGTGATATTTTAAGGCCGCGCAAATCTGATTCTTGAGATTCGTCTTACGTACGTACCCTATCTATTACCCATTAGTGTGACTGTCCGCCAAATAGGAAAGGTGGGAATAAGTGAAGCAATAAATTACGTTTTAAATGAGATCAATATGAACAGTGTATATAAAAAGTATCTTTACCACCAGTTGTTAAGATAGAATAATAAAAATAAAACATGTTATATTTATTATTAGATTTATCGTTATATTTAACTTTACTCTTATTGTTATAATTATTGTAATATTCATTATTATATTTGTTTTTGTTTTTTAAGTCTTTACGATTTATTTAGTCGTCATATTTTTTTAAATAATCAAAATTATCTAAATGTTTGCTTCATAAGTCCTTAAACCCATGGGAATAATGATTTTTTTCATAATGAAGAAGAGTGACCAGTTTGTTTTACATAAAAGACTTAATTTTCACTACTTAATCATAATAACAGGAGGTAAAGGAACGTATGGGACATTCTACAGAATTTATCTGTCTTAATGCAAAATAGCAACTTAAATTAACAAAACCGTGGTACATTGTCATTAATCATCTTAAATTATGTATTAATTATATCATTATTACTATTATACTTACATGTTTTTAAATCTTGATTAAAGTTACATGCGTAGTTTGCCAGACCTATTGCTTTGAGGAAATAGATGAAATATAAAAATAAGGTTGAAATGTAACCAGACAGTGTAGGAATATTGTGTACTAATAATACCTGAATTATGGCTGCGAAAAATCGGTTCTTAACAGAGGAAATTCTGTCTCAATACGGCCGATCCCTATCCCATGCTCCATAAGTCAGCAACACACACATTTACTTTGGCTTACAGGTAAACAGATTGTATTAAGTTTACTTTGCTCTAATATTTTTGGGAACATGTTTTCCTCTGTAGGTATTCCAAAAGTCGCGCTATACCGAGGCGTCTTATAAACTGTATTTCACTCTATTCAGAAACGCGTTTCATTTTCAAGTTTCCCTATAAAAATATGGAGAGCCGCTTATATTTATATATGGGCGCATTTCATTATTTTTTTGTTTAACTGTTAAAAATACTTGGGGATTATATGCAAGTAATTAAAATCTGGAACTCAAGTCGAGGCCTATGGACACTATCGCGAATGAATATCTCCTTTCCGGAAAAGACTGTTCCGATTGATCATCCGTAAACATTACTTTTTATGTCTTTTACATTCACCTATCTCGTTCCGTTTGTAGAAAAATTGATTCTGCAGAAATTTTCATTTATAATTTTTCCTTCTTCCTTTATCTCCCTCTCTCTCTCTCTCTCTATAGTACAGGGGTTCCCAACCTGGGGTACATGTACCCCCACGGGGTATGCGAAGCCAAATCAAGGGTACGTGGGATATTTGATAAATAAAAAAAATTACATGTTCAAAAACGCAAAAGCGCTTACACTATGTCTTTGAAAATCGCTAAGCCTCTTGTTTCCTACCTCTATTCCTCACCAGAACATATTAAATTCAATATTATTTTCCTTTCAGACATTTGGATTTGTTTTTGGATTTTAAAAACATGTTATAGTTCTGAACGGTTTAAACTGATTTTTATTGAAATAACGGGCATTCGTCATTTTTCCCAGATTCAAATTTGGGTTTTGAGCAACATCAGCCCATTGTTGATACATATAAAGATAATCGAAACATGAATTATGTATTACTCGTTGGATTTAAAGTTATATAACTAATATGTCAATATTATACGAGAAAAACTTAGCGCTCATTGCATATTTTAATTTTCAATTAATCAACAAAGGTTCAAACAAAAAATACAATTCAGTTCGAAGTCATTTAACCTTAAGATACACTTAATATTTACTATAATATAAATATAGGAGTTTAAATTAATAAACTACATTTATTGGTAAGATGTGTCAACCATTACTTGCCTTATTTTGGCACGAGAAAATCGAAAATTTTCCATATGAAAAGTCTTTTATCTGTGTATTTTCCTGTATACACATACATGATAAACAGTAAAATTTACCTCCTCTAAAAAAATTGAGAAGGGGTACATAAGGCCTTACTCTAAAGCCAGGGCTACGTTGACAGAAAAAGGTTGGGAACCACTGCTCTAGTGAAAGACTGGCGTGGGATTTTGCCACTGTGTTAGAATATTAGAGCTTCTTCGGAAAAAAAATAAAAAGTAATCTGTCCACAGCTGTTCGAGATCATTTCTTTTTTTGACATTTTAAAAATTATTTGAGTTAATCTCACTTTCAAATTCTCGTCCTTTTTTATGAGGGGTTAGAGAGAAGGATTTTATTGGCACAGCCGCAGAGAATCTGTTCGCAGATACCAATTCCAATAAAAGCACAACGGATCTGGAGGAAAATATAAAACGCTACGAAAATTATGCCAATTTTTCTTTTAAAAATAAGGGATTTTACGGAGACGAAATTCATATCGATTTTTAAACATTCCTGAAGATGAATATTAACGGAATAGATATCGACGGAGTCACGAGCTAGGTTTACTTGGGTCGCTACGGACAGATCACCTTTTAAATAAATCGAAAATTGAGGAGAAGATGTCATGGAGTGCTTTCGGCCGGAATGTAAAAATCTTCAAATCAAACACCCCAGTCTATCACAAAAGGAGACCGTGTTCTGCCTTTTCTGACCTACGGATGTGAAACACTGACCACGAACGTTAGAATAGTCCAGCGCCTACAAACAACACAGAGGTGTATAGAGAGATGCATGTTAGGGGTCACCCGAAGAGATCGCTAAAGGAACGATTTGGTACGAAAGAAGACGGGAGTCTGTGACGTAATCAGAAGAGTGAAGGCGCTAAAGTGCCAGTGGGCTAGAAGAAACGATCAGCGTTGGACGTCCATTGCCATCGAATGGATCCCAAGAAACGTCAAGAGACCGAAAAGAAGATAAAAAAAACAGAGAGATTGTGATTTTTTGATTTTCTTAGGGCCAACTTAGAGGGGGGAGGCAGTTGACAGGGAAAACCGGAGGAGTCTGGGGGAGGCCTTCATGGACTGGATGGAAAAGGGCAGATAATGATAATAATACAAACGTACCTATACACATACCTGCATATACTACGTATAAACTATCTCATGCCGGCGGGAATTTTAACGAATGATCATATTTCATACAATTTCTCTCTCGCAATGTTGACGTGTAAAAACTTTTTTTTAAACTCCATCACGGCTCGGTTGCATTTCCGGATGCGGGATTCACGGAATGGCGCCTCGCGTCGCACCCGCGGTCTAGTAAATGAAAGCGCGCGTCGCGAACTGCGCGTGTCGCGAACTGCGAACCGCTCTTTTTTCTTCTCTCTTTCTCGAACTCGATGTAATGGCCGCCGTGGCTTCCTCTCCTTCACCTGCGATGGCGCGCCCCCACTATGCAAACCACTCCAACAAGTTGGCACCATTCCTTTTTGGAGGATTTCCAGTGGTAAAGGGCCAGGCAGGGATATGGGCGGACTTTAAGAACGAATTAAAATGATAATTCCGTTGAAAAAAATAAAATCCTGGAATCTTTTCCACGTTTTGGGGGATAGGAAAAAAAGTCGTTTGCGCTTCTCGGCCCTCTTAAATATTCAGGTTTTTTTTATTGTTTTCTATCTGGAATTTTCCGTTATTTTTAGCCTTAAAAGTGGAACGAGTGAGTTTTTAGGCGCGTTCCGCTTCCAGCATGATAACCTATTAGCTTCGGTCTGTAGGAGTTGTTGCTGAATCCTACGTATGAATCCTTTGCTAGTAAATTAATACTTTATCGCATGACGTCCAATTTTTGTCGCATGCTCCACAAAATATCTTCGCAATCGTACTTGAAGTCGTGCGTTTGAATGTTTATGAGCGTGTGCACTCGCGTTACTTGTCGCTGCCTTTATTATGCTGATTGTAAAACTTCACTGAATTTATTCAATTACCGAAGGATAATAAAATTTCGATTTAGTTTCGTCCAAGACTTATATCATTCGCATGAGAAAGGACGAAGTAATTTTACAGACAAAAATAATTTCTTTGTTATGACTGCTACGCTAGAAATTGTTGCCTTAGATTTTATTAATCTGTTACAAAATTTATAACGGCCAAACATTTCCAAAAATCGGACAACTTATTCAAAAAGGTCTAATTTGATTAAATGTATCCAACAGATGATTTAACTGATTTCAGTAACGGTAAAACGGTTGTATTTATTCGGCTACTGGAGCTGTCTTGGTCATCCAATTATAAATTACGATTAGCAAGATCCTTATAGAACAGCATACCGAAACTGATGAGGTAATATAAAAAACCTACACAATGTAATTTTCAAATACGTCACGGAAACAGTCTCTACATAAATATTATCAAACACAAAATTTTAATGGTGGAACCACACGGCTCATGAGTCATGACAAGTAACAGATTTGACCAAAAACAACCGTCACGAATAAATCTTACCTACAAGTGTTACTCGGGATGCATATGCATTTTCGTGAGAACGGAATATATATGTTTGGCAGCATGATTTTTATGGACGAACTAATGTGAATTGGGAGCATGAAATTCGAGGGATATTTGATGTGAGTTGGGTGGTATACTTTCAAGGATCGACAAGTGCACGTTGGGTGGTATACCTTGTAGGGGTAGTAAGTTGCAAGTTGGTTGGTATAGTTTTAGAGATAGTCAAGTGTAGATTGGGTAAAATACTTTTCGTTTGTAGGAAAGAGTAGGTTGGGTGGTATAACTTAGGGGGCAGCCGAGCGTAAATTGGTGGTATACTATTAGAGATGTGTAAGCGTGAGTTGGGTGGTATACGAAATTCGATCATTTTAATATTCAAACTCGCGCACGGAATTTTGATTAACGTTTCAAGATGGCAAGGGGGGCTAAAATTTATTTATTAAATATCTTACTCATTTGCGAATTTTAAAATTCTCGAAAGTTTTTGACAACTTTCGGTCTCCGACGACGCTAAACACTCCCTCTCCCCTCGACACGAAGGAAGTGATTTCCGCTGAATATAATATCCTAGCCTCGGGACGGTTCGTTGCCTCGGAGTTGTCGGCGGCGCTCGGCGTGCGCGATTCTAATCTCGTCGCGTAGCGAATTGGATCGGCATCCCGATTCTGATAATTAGGTTACTTCCCCCGGAGGAACCCGTTTCTCTAATTGGAATTCCAAAGGAAGAAACACCGGACGAAAACCAACCGCGGGTCTTTCGTCCGGAATGCTCCGTAATATCGAATTCCGGCATTTTAACAAACCGAATTAATTTCTCTCCGCGTATATAAGAGCTTTTAGAAAATAAGAAAGTTAAGTTTTCTACTTTTTTTTTGGGGAGGATGGAGAACTTTTTTCACTCCTCGATATTTTTTTCCTGTCTTAACTTCCTTGATTCCTCTCCTAACACTGCGCTACTGCTATTTTCTCCGATTCGGGTCACGGGGTTCAACTTTGACAGTATTAAATAGAATACGGGGATAAGCTGTCTCTCTCTCTCATCTCTCTCTCTCTCTCATCTCCCTCTCTCCAATCTCTCTCTCTCTCTCATCTCCCTCTTTTCTCAGGACTGGATCGACAAAAGAGAGTTGGGACGAAAATGTCGAGATGGAAAAAAACGTGTTTGAACTCTTGACCTCGAAAAATGGTCCATAAACGACAAAAGGCGCTAATCTGATCCGATGCCGTGCGTGTCTATATACTCGTGTATATAAATATATATATATATGTATATATACCTAGAATAATCACGGACCTGTCAACGGACAGACTACCTATGATGATGATGATATATATATATATATATATATATATATATATATATATATATATATATATACATACATACACGCACACTATTTTTTGTAAAATTAGAGGTGCCGGTACTCATGCCTAGATAAATTGTAAAACTGCCTCTCCCATCCCTCTCCAACACTTGCAGCAACCCCTCCTCCTCTATTGAATTTGTGATGAACTTTTAATAACGAAGTAGATTTTTTTAAATCAAAAAGTATAACATTTATGGACATCGTTTTTCACCGTGAGTTTTGAAGATTTACAAAATTGAAAACAATACCAAAATAGATATATATGTATATATATCTATATATATATATACACATATATATATATATATTATTCGTTCGTGATAGTAGATGATATAACTTTTTTCGATCTGAAACAATTTTAATTCATTTGTACATTGTCTAGCGTGGATTATCATCCAATTGTAAATATACTGATAATGGTTATTCGATCTATAATTATAATTTTACTTTAATAGCGTAACATATTCCTTTCAGATGCACAGGCAATTAGGGAATTTCCTCCCAAATAGATTTCTGTAACTAAAAAAGGCTTTGGATGAAGTCCAAAAAACTCGTAATGCGTGGAAGGTAAAATGGCGTAAAAAGACACAGATTTAAAGAGTTTTTTTAAAAAAAAGGTGGTAACACCTACTTCTAGATGTATATAATAGGTTTTAAAAACGTAGATTGAGAGCCGCATAAGTCTCACAACGTGGATCTATTAAACTTTCAGAAAAGAAACTAGTCCTATGCAGGGGCGTGTCAGCACTTCACCACCGAACGGAACAACGTATATACCTACATCCTGTTTTTCGATTCAGTATGTTCTATGTATATTTGTAGAGACATCAGCAATTTGAGATGCACGTCTCTCACCGTCGCGAGACTCCGCTGGGCTTCCTCCAACACTTTGTTGCCACCTGTGTGTGTGTATGCGCGCGTGCGCGTGTGCGCGTGTGCGCGTGTGCGCGTGTGCGCGTGTGCGCGTGTGCGCGTGCGTGTATGTGTGTGTATACTATAATATATTTTGAAGTGTGTGTTTGTTGGATTGTTCATGGAACTCCTCCTAAACGATAAAAGCTAGAATAACCAAATTTGTTACGGTTCTTCCTTACATCCTAACTTAGTGAACGGTCAAGGTTTGGTCAACCGGGATTAATCAGCGCTGCCAATATAGGGGATAAACATTTTTCCATAAGATAACACGTGTGAACCGATTTCTTGACTTGCAAGGTATTCTTCCTTCAAGCATCAAAATACTTAAATATGGACCGATTTTTTTCGTTTTTTGCTTTATTCGACTAATAAAACTATACTATCTTATTCCTTTGAAGTTTACATGTTACACGGTGGAAGTTTTCAGAAATACGCCTTTTGTTTCGAAATTTTGTGGATTTTTCGTACTCTTTTCCGACGTTGCCAAGGCGACCGTCATTGTAACCTCCGATTCAGTTAGCTTCAATGAAGCTTACAAATAGACGAAAGTTTAGCGTTATTCGCTTCGCACTTTTGTTTAAGCAACGAAACGATCGATTTTTATGGATAGCAACGTAAATTGATACTGATTACTATTCAGGAAGCGTTTATAACGATTGATGAAAGTAATTGAACCTTCTTTCGTCTATTGAATACTGGAATATTACATTTTTTGTAAGTAAAATCATTATATTCTGCATTATAATGTGTATTAACGTAAATAAGCTCACGTATCTGGTGTACGTTTACCGGAGTCAGTGTTCAATCATGGACAACTGTTCGTTAATTTTTCAAACCATAAAAGTAAATATTTCAGCGAGGCATAATTACACAAGAAATGAAGCTGGATTTGGCGAAGGTAATATGATAGGAAATAAAATTATCGTTATATTTGAATGCAATAGGCTCGGAAACGGATTGTCACAAGCAAATATGATTAATTGATAAGAAAAGCTAATTTTAATTTAAAAAGTATCTACTATATATTTTAAAGAGTTTGTATGCTGTGCCGAAGTAGCTATAGTCTCCTATAAGAAAACGCTTGATGTCTTTGTCGGTGTCTGGCCGGACGGTCTCATCAGTTAGTTATAAATATCTCAACATATCTCGGCCATTTCTTCAGCCAGTCCAGCCAAATTGGAATGAATACTTTCAAAAAGCGATTTCTATAAAAAAAATTTCAAATAAGTCCCGGGTTCGACGCCAGGAGATGTTTTACATTCCATATGAATCTCATATCTCGGCCCATAAGTTTACACGCTAAAATTTAATTTTCGACATGCAGAGTTTTACTCTTTTGGAAATTAAAATTAGAAAGAATTGACCTACGACCTTCAAATTAGGACCATTTTAAAGGAAAATAAACGGGCCGTTTAATTTTGTTCGTCTTTTCTCACCTAAAGGTAAAACTTTAGCAAATTTTACGTTTAAATTCGCCGATGTAAGAAAAATCGTTCATTTTCGTCAATGATCGCCTTGGAAACGGGCATTGTTGTTTCAAGCCATATATGCTCATATAAACCTATATTCGTTTACGTAAATTGGATGGATAAATGCGGTAAATTACGTATTTTAAAACATGCTAATGTTTGAAATAATTCGACGATATTTTAACGTGCCTTCGTTGTCTTATCGAAGTCTTTCTGTATATTAAAGGCAGTTGCTTGCGCTCTGCATTCGCATTATCTGAATAGGACAGATATTATGAAAATAATTTTTTCCGTGCTGTTTATTTATAATTCGCGTCAATCCAATTATAGGGTAACCAAACAAACGACTATTACATTGTTATCTAAATAATTAAGGTATATGCGCTGATTGCGTGTGTATTGAGATATCTATTGAGATTGTTCTTAACTGCTGTTTAGTGGAATTGAACGATTGATTGTGATTACTTACTAAATACTGCTTTTCATATGGACAGCTGTATGTAGCCATAACTAGAACACGTGACAAACATAATTTGAAATTTTGGGTTAAGGATAAAGATAATCAAGGGCAACTGCTGTTAAACGAAAGAGTATTTAGAAGGAACGTCGTTATAAGAGAGCTACTGAATAGCTAAAATAATATTATTGAGGTATAAGACTGTTTTCCTCTTAATTTTTTAAAACTATTCCTTTGTTTTCATTTGTAGCCCTTTCCAATCTTATTCAAATATTATAATTTTATCATTTGTTTGTTGGTTTTATTTTTATATTGTTTGTTTACAAAGGCCGTTTTAAACGGGATCATTCGCCTAGTATATAATAAAAGCCTAGATGTGTTTGTGTATAACGCTCGACAATGAACTTTTCGACGCGCAGACTTTTATTCTTTTTTAGATTAAAATTATAAATAATTGACCTACAATCTTCGGATGTGACCATTTTGAAGAAAACATTATAAAGATTCTTATAATGTTCGTCTTTTTTCGCCTACAGTGCGAAATCGCTCAATTTAAACGTTTAATTCACACAGTTTGAGGAAATCTCGCCATTTTAATGGGATGCTGCCTTGCCAACCAGTTCCATTGTTAGACCTAGTTATCATATCGTTATTTCAAACCTTATGGGTGTAAACGTGCTTTGATTGATTTTAATGCGAGAGAGAGGTAGGGAGGGGATAAAGGGAGGGTGAAAGAGAGAAGGAGAGGGAGGTAGAGGAAGGGAAAGGAGCGAGGGTAGAGAGTGGGAGAGGGGAAATGAAGGAGAGAGAAATGACTTTTAATACAATTTATGTTTCTTATGCCAATCTGGTCTCCATAAATAGCTTGAACGATCGAATCTTTACTCCCGTTGTTATTTCAACGGTATATATATATATATATATATATATATATATATATATATATATATATAAGGGTAGCAACAAGGTGTTGGAGGAAGCCCAGTGGACACTTACCTAGAATGAAGAGCCGCTTCTTCATTCTAGGTAAGTGTCCACTGGGCTTCCTCCAACACCTTGTTGCTACCCTTATTATTACCTTTCCTTTTCCTTAAGTATTTATATATATATATATATATATATATATATATAAAGCAGAGGAAATTGTCGATATGCGGGTATTGAGCCATCCATTAATTAATTTCGCCCAACATTGCCCTTCACAGCGAACCGAGTTCGTCGCTGTATTTCTAGTCCATTATGACTGGCATCCCACGTCTCCACTAAATGTCAAAGGTCGACCAGTTATTCCCTGGATCCTATCTTCAATTTTTTTTCCAGCTCCGCTGTTGATGCGGCTCATCGAGGACCGTTCTCGTTTATTAAAATTAATAAAAACAATAACGCTTCAAAAAATCGATGCGCTGTTGTATCTACGATAAAAACGTCGACGATCAGCCGCGTTCGCTGTTTTTCCATGAATTCGAATGTGGGTTTTTTCCTCAAATATCACCGTTGCCGCTTCTTTACAGAGAAACAGAACTCCGTGTGAGCGAAGCCGGACAACTTAAAACGACCTAACTAAACCAACCTGACTCGATCAACGCCAAATTAATCTTTAAAGCGACTGACGTGAAACAATAATTTACCATAAAAGAACGTCAGTACTGTTTTTTTTTTCGTACGTTAAAGAAAGATTTGCTCCATCTTAAATTTAAAATAATAATTTATTAATTAATATAAATTAATCAAAATTTTACTTCAAAAAATAGTCTTTTCAATTATATAAGCGTGGTTCTCATTCGTTATTTTTCTCTCGTTGATTCGGGTTGAATTTTTTAAATAGTAAATACCGCCGAATAACCATTTAATGATGGATACTGTATAGCGGTCATGTCATACTGGCAGCCCCCTGCCCAAATGTGTCCCTCCTGTACCTTACTGTGACCCGAGTGCTAAGTTTTTTTCATAACTTAATTGTACGAGATTCTATATAAATATCGTATTTCATTTTTGTGAAAATCGAACAAGACTTTTTTTTAGTTTTTCAAGGTAAAATAGAAAGCGTTTTCTATATTAGTTTTTTTTATTCCGTCGAAATTCCAATATTTACTAAATTTCAGTTAATTAACAGCTAAACTCTATTTCTAATGAACTTACGCTTTAAATTAGCATAGGAAAGGCTAATTTATATGCAAGTTTTGATCATTATTGACATCCCTATCTAAGTTAGACTTCTAGGTTGAAACTGACAAGCCTCGCTAAAACAAACAAAAGTGAAATTGAATTGAAAGATTCGTTGAATAGAATGGTTCGTGTGTTTTTTTTTTGCTCCTTCTTCCTCTTTGCCATTTTATAAATCTATTTCACATAAATACATTTTAAATTCATTCGCGCGCCACTCATTAGTCGGTGTTAATTAAATAAGATTCCGATGAAATTGTTTGCCGTCTTTTGACATCTAAAGAGAAAGCGATGGCAGAATATAAAGAAATAGATGAGTATCATATCATCTTTTGACATCTAAGTAGAAATAAGCGTAAAACCATTGAAGCATGAATACGTCATTAACAATTTTTGTACATCAAAAATAACTGGCAAACTGGAAATTAAAAAAACCGAACGAATTCCAGCGATGACGACAAATTAACTCCAGTTCGTATTTCATCTTTTTGCAACTAACGCAAAAAAGATCAAACGGATAAATTGGAAGATTTTCCGCGAAGGAAACCTTCGGATTTATGAAACAACGAAAACGAAATATTTTAAAAAGTTGTTTCCCTCTCAATCTCCAAATGATTTCCATTACGCGATCGCTGCGTGACAAGAAAAACTACGGTAACTTAGGAATGAAAAGACACTAATGCCTTTTTTGTCAACCATATAGTTCCACTTGCTTGTTTCATCCAGTTTTACGTAACTTAATTTTGAGTTGATCGGACCTATGCATGGATTCAATTTTCATTGTCAACACCCTATGTAACATTAGCTATAGGGTGTGAAACGATATGCTTGGGTCGTTAGCCGAATATTCATCCTTGCGTTTTCTTTCATTCTTCGCATATTATCTTTCGATGTTTTCTTTTTAAACATTACTTTGTGTCGATAATTTCGTAAAAGGAAGCGTTTGTGTACACGAGAAGCCCGTTGAATGGTAACGGCGTCAAAGAACGCCGTTATCACGCCGTCGTTCTTGATTGCAATCACGCCCACGCTGGCGTTGGATGCGACTAAATAGACTCGAAATTTTGTCATCAATAAGGATGATCCCATCCTTTTCGGCTAACGGTAGCCAAGACAATCTTAGATTTCGATCAAGTAAACGAAGAGTCTTCCAGACTACGTCCCTCAGGCCACGTCCGGTCCGCCTAACCTTATAAGTTTCTTTATTTCATTAATATTAGTGTATTTTCCTGCAGGAGGTGTCACTTGATGTCACCTATGAAATATAAACGATGTTTTTTGATGAAGTGGATGCGATATAGTTTTAATATAGGCATATAAAATTTTGTTTAATTCTCAAAACTAGATTTTTTATATTTACGCAGGATCCGATCAGCCATTTGAAAGATGGTATGTGGCCCGCAAGTAGCCTATAAAGCTCCATGTCGTCCTTTTGGTAGAGACTTTTCTGATCTCTGACGTAAACCATTCGCAATTAAAGTGTCAATAGACCCGAAAGTAGTTTTTTGGAAGAACCGTAGACGTCAACCCTAATAGAAAATGGAAAATTTTTGCAAATGGCCATTGCCTAAATAAAACCGCCCACATTTCAGGGAATGTGAAAGAACGAACTTAGCGAAGGAAGGAAGTGGGAATGTTGCACCACAATGAGAATAAAATTTGTTGCTTAATTTTTTACTCTCATTTAAGAACGCGTTACAAGGTGCCATATAGCAAGTTATATCGTTTATAACTGAAGCACTGATATCAAAAAGGGGACACGTCATCCAAAGCTAGTTTTGAGAAAATTTTTTAAAAACTTTCTGTATGTGCTTAATATTATTCAATTTCAATAAAAAACTTCCCTGATGTTCAGGTGCTTGTCCAGAATAATCTACCATTTCTGCACCAGGAGATGCGGCGTAACTTTTACTATATGGAACTAGCGAAAAGTCATATAATACAAAAAAGCTGAAAAGTCCCGTTTTTTATCTCAGTGCTTCAATTGTTTATGTAAATTACATATCAATTATGACAAACTACATACGCGTGTGTGTCTATGAGTGTGTGTGTATGTGTATATATATATATATATATACCTATATATATTCATCTGTTGCCGACGAAGGGCAGATGCCTGAAAGTTCCAATAGAAAGTCTTCCTCTGTCGCCATGGACGTTCACAAAATGTGTGAGATATCTTGTACTTGCATAAACCTTTGTTGATGTGGGAAACCGAAACCTAAAAAATCTGATGTGGCCAACACATGACTTTCTCATTATTTGGGGTATAGATATTTAAATTATTATGAATAGCATTATAAAGCAAAATTATTATTTCGTACCGTAAAAGAATACAGTCGTCCTTTTTGCCGCAAAATTATATTTTGAATATGTTTACAGAATTCACCGCTACATGGTGGTGGCGCTGTATAATGAAAATTTACGAATAAGTTAAATATTTCCAAAATAGATGGTCCTACAAATATTTGTTCCAAACAAAACTTAGAAGAAATATTATTCTCTACAACTTTGGTCCTCACGAAGATTAACAGCAACACGTTTTTAAGGAGATATTTGACGGAAACCAAAAAAACCGATTATTTATAAATATTTCCTAAACAATAACTGCTATGGAAAATTGCTTCAAATAAAAGTTATAGGAAATTACATTCTCTATAAAGTTTGTATAGAATTGTGTATACAATAAGGATGTTTTAAGGGAGAAATATCGCAAAAACCGAATCGGTTTCCGAATAAACCTCGACTTCCGTTTAACCGTTTTTGTCCAAAAACTAATCAATTCTTTGTTCTCATGCTAAAGTATTATATATGAAGTTTGGTAAGGATATGGCAAGTACTTTTTCAGTTAGAGCTCCCACAATCACATACAGACATGCACACACAGACATCATTCCGAAAATAGTCTAAACGTGTTCTAGGGACCTCAAAACGTGTATTTCCGTTGAAATCTCGAAGTCGATTTTTTTCGTGATCACAATACTTTCCCATTACTTCGTATGGAGAAAGTAACAAGTGCAACGCGTGCAATTGATAGAGGAAAATATGATTTTTTTAAACTTGTTCTCCCGACAAAAATCTTCCTGTCAGCCGATATAGATGTAATGCCATGTTTGGCACTTTCTCACACTTCTATCTCCGAAACTATAACGAGTGATTATATTCTCTCGCTGACTTTTTTTTCGTGGCAAATGTTTTTCTTTCTCAGAATAAACGTTCTAATCGGTGATTTGCAGGGTAGGAAACGCGGCTTATTAATTACTGTCCAACGGGCTAGAAAGGCGGGAAGAAAAATATTGCGGAGATTGACCACTTTTTTCCTCGGTCATGTCTGCGGAAACGGCTGCTTGAAGATGAAAATTTTCCATTGGGTATTTCAGTTACCATGTGACCATAATCAGGGTAATAGCGAAGTAAGGGTTGAGTGTACTAGGCCTAAACAGAAACCTAAACGTAATATACATGTTAGGTGGCTGTCACCACATTGATCCAAATGATTCAGTTTTGGATGCGGTCTTTCTGTGAATATAAATGCGTCCCTTCGTGAAATATTTGATTTCGAAGAGGATTCTTTGTGAGGTTCACCATACGATGACTTTCTAGCATAACGTATAATAATATTAAATGGATAAAAGCAACATTCACAGCGTTATCACAACAGTGTGTTGGCTGTTGACACGATCATGTCAAGCCTCATTATTAAGAGCGTTTCTTTTAAAAGAATTCTATAAGGAAAGGGACAGGTCGTGGACGATCACATAGTATGAATGCAGAGATGAGAATTTATTCTATATGGTTCTATATATCTATTTTTCATGAAATCCTTACAGTTTGGAATTCAGCCAGAGGGCGACTCTCGAAAATGATAAAAAATAAAGTAAAAAAATATATCACCGTCAAGCCTCTTGCCCTTGTCGCAGATCCCGATGCAAATATGGGAGGAGGTGCTAGAGAGGACGATATCAAAAAATCTATTGTCCAGAATAAAATGGACCATAAGGACCGTATTCCGCTTTTTTTGTATTCTGCTTGGCAACCTCTTGGTTTGAATATCTCCAAGAAACTCGTTTCTCCGAAATTAGAATGAAAAAGAAAGATGTAATGGACTAAAGCATCCACTTTCAATGACGTTGTTATGGCGTTGAATACGTCTAAATTTTTAATTGGATTCCATCCATAATGCGAGATGGATACCTTTTTAATTATACTACTGATATTATTTTCTCCTTCCTTGTATCTTGTGTAAGTACGTTCCTTAATTTTCATAAAGCCCCTCTTTTTTCGATGGTAAAATGCGTCACCATTTTTTTAATGAAACTCGAGGTACTGACGGTTTCCTATAACAGTCCAAGTGGCTGATTAGCCATAAATATAAACATAAATACAAACAAACTGACCATTTCAAAGTCAACTGCATCCTTGAGTTTTAAAATGGAACCTGAGCAGCTTAAATTATTTGAGGCACCACTTCGATAATTTGGATTTCAGTTTTCCATCCCCTTTCTCAAGAATTACGAATCGCAGTCGTTCTGTTCAAATCACGACATTTATACGAATATGCTTCTGAGATGGACGCTGGAAACGCTTCGCTGTTCTTAGAAAATAAAAATAATTACTGATAGTTATCCGTAATCTTCAAAAGTTAAAATCCTACATATAATGCGATTACGGAAAATGCACAATTTTAATGCAACTTTTATAAATAATAATAATATTCAAGGTAAGTCGTGTTTAATTTTTTTCTACGCCTCACCACAAAACTGCGTAATTATATTAATTACTTCTGTCCCTTTTTTCGCCGATATTTCACACACTGAAACATTTGAGGTATATAAAACTACGCGAATTTCATTTGAGTGCAGAAATGATGGAATCAGCACTAAGGATGGTGTAGATTTGTGAACGGGAAAAAACATAAATTATATTTCTTTGCATGTTGATGCACTTACTGATCCATTTTCATTTATTGATATAAAAATAGAAATGCGTCATATTTGATACGTATTGATTGTGAGGGAAATACTCGTTAGTCTGCACTCGAAATTGGACTAAGGTTACTGAACGCGATGAGAGAAATCACGCGAATAAATATGGAAAATTGTACATTTCATCGAATACTAAACTAACATAATCCCCGAGTACAAAAAATTTCCACAAATTCTATGGTAAGAACTTTTAACGCGATTGCAAATTCTTCTGAACATTGATCCATACGAAACGGATAATAATTTCTTTTTTTGTAGGATCGAGGTCTGGGAATAAAAATCTCCGTTGCACCGGCATTCGAAATGGAGCACTTTTACAGAGATCCGCAGTTATTGATTGGCATTCGCAGCCATCCTCGGTCTCTAAACGTTCTTCGTGTTGTTTATTTTCGTGGAAAAGTAGAATGGTCCCTTAAAAAAACATACGTGGAAAGGAGGCGGCTTCGTTTTTTATTCAAAGCAAGGGTTGATGCAACGCCACCATCGAAAGATCATCATCATAGGTAGTCTGTCCGTAGACAGGTCCGTGATTATTCACGTTTAAACTGGGTCCTCCATATACTCCTATTTTCCGCAGTTTTCTTCATGTCTTGGTAGCTCTCTTTTCCTTTCGATTCGTCTATCAACAGAAACCTCTTCCTACCTATTTCTCTTTTTCCATCCAGTTTTCCTTCTAGCACTTCTTTAATCATGCTCTCTCTCCTCAGGTAATGTCCAATCCAGTTCGCCTTCCTCTTTCTTATATTCTGTAAAATCGTTCGCTTCCCTCCTATTCTTCGTAGTACTTCCTCGTTTTTCACCCTATCTGCCCATTTTATCTTCAGCATTCTTCTCCATGTCCACATTTCGAAGCTTTCCAAGTATTTAATATCATTTTTCCTTAGCGTCCACACCGAAAGATATATATATATATATATATATTGTTGTGTCTCACTTGTGCTGACGAAGGGATCATCCCGAAAGATCTAACCTCTACAAATGTGTCTCTCCAACACCCCAGCGGCTCTACTTCCGGTAAGTGGTCATTGGGTTTCCTTCAACACCTAGTTGCCCTAAATGTCCTTACTTACCTTTCCTCTTTCGTAGTGTATATATATATATACACATATATATATATATACACACACACACACATACTAGCTGCCCATTCAGCTCCGAAATCGGAGCTGTGTTAGCTGCCTGTAGAGCTCGGTGAGACTGTAAGTGTCTGATTGTGAGCATTATAGTAATCAAGGTCCTCCGCTGCCTAACCCGCAACACCAGCCAGTCGTAGCGTTTGCGACATCTTGTCAGTGATGCAACGCTCGGCCGTTATTGGTATTCCTTACTTCGTACGTACCTTAGCCTTTTCAATATATAAAAAAGGTGGAGTCAGAAAGTATCGGCAATGTATTTTTTAAATTTTTGTTTTGTTGGCTGCGCTACTAATTGCATGCGCAACTCTCAAGTGTGGACTCTCTTAGTCATTTTGGTGTGGTTTCGACCTTGAATGGAGAGTTATCGTGCCGTTGTAGCGGTGTTAACATGGCCGCTCCACTTGCCGTATGCACCAAAGAAGAGCAGCGTGCAGTGATTCGATCTTTGTGGACTGAAGGTGTACCAGGGGCAGAAATCCATCGAAGACTTTCAGCACAGTATGGGAACAGTGCTGTGCCGCAGCGGAGTGTGTAAGATTGGATTAACATGTTCAAAAACGGTCGCACGTGTGTCACTGATGAAGAACGATCGGGGCGCCTCCACGTCCGCTACTGATGTGAACATTGAACGACCCACACCATGATTCTGAATAACCGACGGGTGACTATTGATGAAGTGGCATATCATCTGCAAATCAGTCATGGTTCTGCCCATGAAACCATCCACAACAGACTTGACTTTCATAAAGTCTGTGCGAGATGGGTTCCCAAACAACTCACAGAAGAGCACAAGCGCAACCGTTTGGACATCTGCCTACGCCTTTTGAACAGCTATCATAAAGAAGGTGACGCCATTTTGAGACACATCATCATTGGTTTATAAAATACAGCTTCTTAAAATACCGGAGAGATTAAATGGACACCCTGTACGTATACAAACCACACATACATGAATGTGTGTGTGTGTATATATATATATATATATGTATATATATATATAGTGAGATAGAGAGATGGGAGTGAAAAAGAAGAAAGATAAATAAGAGGAATGTGAAAAAATAGGGCTGCCGCACATTTCCTGATCGAGAGAATTTTATACACTTTTTCGGCTGGGAAGTCTGTTGTTAAATTCTCCCTGTATCTCCAAACACCTGTCTTCCCCCTTCCATACAATTCTCTCCACGAATTTCAATTTCCAGAAAAGGAGTACTTCCTCATCAAACTCGTTTGCCTGTCGCGTTTCTTTTTTTTTCTTCCTCCTCTTCTTCTGTACTCGTCTTTCAAAAACATGTTTTGCGTAATATATAACCGCCATTTACGTTTCTACGTAAGAGGTATAAAAAAGGCGAGCCCTGCAACGGTGTCACACCTAGGCAAATGAGCCAAGCACGTCTCCAAAGAATTATCAAAATATTCGAAAAATACGTATCTTTGAAGAATTTAATTTGGAAAGTAATCAACGAGCTCACCTTATGGACTGAATCCAATTGACGATAGAGATAACTCGAGTTACCATAAAGAAAAGGCTCGAGAAGAACACATCGAATAAAATTGGTACTCGTCAACCCGTGCTCCTGTAAAAAAAAAAAGAACAACACAACTTTTAAATGGCCATTGGAATTATTTTTATTGCCATCCAAAAGTATAAATTGAGAAATTGTGCTTCTCTAATGGCCATAAAAAGGTTGGTAGAACCAGATGCGTATTTTAGGCCACATAGCAGCCCTCGTCATTCATTTACGGTAGATTCTAAAAAGGAACTAAGAGGGTCTAGTGACGATGAATCTCCATTCACTACAGCCATTTATTATTCCGAATTCGCGTCCTTTTTCATGGCTATTGGAAAAACATAGCTTTTTCAGTTCCATTTCAGGCATTGCATGAGCTCCGTAGTTCTCTTTTATACCGTTAGTTTTGAATTTTGGCAAGGTATAATCAATTCCCATCCTTTAAGCGTTAGATATACCTCACTTATCTAACGTGGGTCACAAGTGCGGCGCCTGCCTTCGGATAAAGAGTTCATAAAATCGAATGGATAATTCATGGCGATACGTTCGGAAGTAATGGAAGTGGTTCGTTCGATCGGATGAGAACGGAGTTTTCAAAAAATTTATTTCCGAAAACAAAATGCAAAATGAATTTCGGAAAAGTTTGGCTCGCAAACGTTTGGAGCACATTGTCAATATCGTCAAACTTTTGTTCCCTCATAGGAAAACTTTCGTGCTTACTAAACTAAACACGCGTTTTCTTTTTTTTTTTTTGCCTTGGACGTATTTCCAATCATCAGACGAATTACGTAGATTGCCGAGTCACCGTGTATTGCAATCAATGATGCCTCTCTCGGTACTCGCTGTACAAATAGTTCCTAGCGAAACAGTCTTATTAATTTTATTTTCTAGGTTGTATATTGCGTGGTTTTAGTATTTGATTTTCGAAAGTTCGATGTTATAAATGTCGAAAAATTCGCGCATTTTTTTTTCCTCTTCTGTTATTTTTTTCGGGCTAGTATCGCGATTTTGCGCAATATTTTCGGAATGAAAAAGTATATTCGATGCGTGAATCCAGTTTTAATGATTAAAACACCGTGTCAATCGGTAAGGGAATTTTTCTACCGCTCAACGTCTATTAAAAAAAACGATATGCTATCGTAATTTTGTTTTCATGGCAGAAAACTGGAGCAAAGTCTGTCCCAGACGGGATAATGCTCGCAGCCATTTAGTCGTTTCGAGAGAATAGCTTTCAAAAGGCAGCTCTTATCTTATCACAACCCTCTATAGGTACGCAAAAAAGCTTCTTAGCAAGTAATATTTTCTTTTTAAAAATAAACCTCGTTGTTTATTCCGTCTGACAATCCTTCTCTTTCCTCGGACGTTAATAATACATTTTATTATTTCTTCGGTCAAATCCTTTTCGGCCTTGGTAGTAGGGTGGTTGGAGTATCTGCCGCCGAATACTAAGGTCGCGGGTTCGAATACCGCCGAGGGCATGGATGTTTGTGTTCGTCGTAATGGGTTGTATGCAAGAGTGGACTATATAGTCTAAATATCGCCCTTGAAAATAAAGTCGAATTATAATTATTATAAATCCTCGAGCCGGGATTTTTCCGATCCCTGTTCGCCCTTCAAAGAGGTCATTTTAATGCATTTCGGCATCCTTGCGACTTGCGTTTATTTTCCTACAGAGAAATAGAGTACGTAAAAATTATCGTAAAGAGAAGTCAGGGTTATTGCTGAGAAGGGATTACAATGTCCGTACACGTGTACGTCGAACCGGCTTCGGGGGATTTTAAATCCCGAAAATTCTACATTTTTGCAACGGATAACTATCGCAAAATTATGACAGTTACCAAACATCGTAATTTCTATCGCGTGGTTTCTGATTTTTATCGATAACTCAATTCCGTCGATGCTGCTTTGGCTAAAAATAATTTCGAGAGAATCATTTTTCCACCTCTTGACTTTTTTCTGGAAAGGGTAAAAAAAAATCCTACTTGTTCTGAAACATTCTTAGAACCCCTAAAAAGAAAGTACCTATTGTATCCTTTGCCAATCTAAGATGAAGGAACGTGACGTCATATCCTTGTTTCCGGAGAAAGACGTGCTAAATTTAGGGTTCAGTCCACTCCGTTGACTCGTCCAGTTTTCGCGTAGGTACCAACCCTGCGAAGAAAAAAAAACTGAACGAGCAAAGCGCTAGCTGCGGAGAATTTACTAGCAGCGATTCCCTTAAGAGCTCTTTACCTTCCGTTCTTTTTTTTAAAAAATAACAACATGGCCGTTATCAGATGAAGCAGTTTGTTCTTATTTCCTTTTTTTTCATTTATTTCTTTTAATCTCTTAACTACAACCCGCAATAAATACGTAAATAACCAGTTAAAAGAAAAACTAACTCAACAATTTTATCCTACGCAAAACCACACGACGCAAAGTCTCGCAAATTGAAAAGGTTGGAATGTCTTGAGGCGACTGAAATAGTGATTCTCTCGATAAAATTTCCGCGTTAACATCTAAACTAAACTTAAACTCAATAAATAGACAATTGTTTCGTCGTGCAAACGCGAATGAAGGAATGGTATTATGTTCGGAAGGATAAAACGAAGGCCAGTTTAATAATTACATCAGATCAAATAATTCTCAATCCCCTAAGATATTCTCGAGCCATTTAGGAAGGAATTTTCATCGTGAGAGCAAAACTTTTACAAACTCCCTCTCTCTCTCCCTCTCTCTCTCTCCTCTCTCTCTCTCTCTCTCTCTCTCTCTCTCTCATCTCTCTCCTTCTTTATGGAAGCGAGCCAAAATCGATTTATTTACCCTATATATCTCAGCGCATGAGGCTTGGATAATAACTTATCGCACTTGTTATGATATTTTTCTAAAAAGCATTAACCTTCCTGGAACGTGTCACGTTGCAGCTGGTTCGTTATTTCATCGCGGATATTCCGACAAAATTTAAGCTTCGGATCATCCTCGAAACCTTCGTTCTGAGTAACGGAAGCACGAGGAACGCGTTTAAAATTAACCCTTCCTCCGACAATGAGGCGGTGCCGCAGAAATTGATTCGTCATCCGAGGACGGCGACGCGGAAATTTCAAATTTTATTTTTTACAATAATCTGGACGCATTTCCGCGGATGCCAATGAAACCCGTAATTGGTTATCGTACAATTGACGATTTTTTTTCTATATATGCACGCTTAATTATCGGAAAAACGGAAAGCGTCTCGCTCGCCCCAAATGCTCCGCTTTAAAGAATGAGGGTGGTCGGTATTGATTTTGATTTTCAGTTGCACGCTTTAAAAAAAATATGTATATATATATATATATATATATATATATATATATATACATGCCAAGGAATGTGTTAAGAAAGCGCGAAGGAAAAAATTACATTTTTATAATGATCGCAGCTACTGTGAAATTGTCTCCGGAAAGAGATGGAGGGAGAGGAAGAGCAAGAGGGTGAGGGAGGGAGAGGGGGGAGGGAGGTAGAGGGGGGAAGAGGGAGAGAATGGAAGAGAGCAATTGCAATCTCGCGGGGGCGGGCACACTGCTCAGACGTTTCGGGAGATCGACGGAAACTGAACGATGGCAGCACTATCGGTGGCGTTTTCGTAGCGTGGCATCATCTACAGGAGCAGTCCGCAAGCTTTTTTTATAGAAGTCCGGGAGAGTTCTTGATAGATTTAAATTGGAGATTGGGAGATGATTATGTCATTATCTGTCTCCCCGTTCAATCCTATCATCAGCTGAGCAATTTTCGTTCATTCGCAAAGTGTAGCCTGATGTCTTTCTCGAACCACTTCCTTTGGTCTGACTAACAATTTATTATCGAATGTCGCGGGGAAGTTTCGAACAACGTTCGTTTAGCTTGTGAACGAAAACTTCTCATTTGGACGTGAGAAAATATGCGTCTGAATAAAGAGTAAATATAGCTATTATATTTATCATTTTTTATTCCCATGTTCTGGGTACTTAATACACTAAATTTAATCCTTGCTCAGAACGCATATTAAATAGAGACAGTGGTGGATAGAAAGAGGAGAGGGGGAGGATCGAATCGTCCTCTTTTAACTAGGAATATCTCATACACTTCTCTTAACGACCACCAACAAACGAACGGACACCCCTCTTCAACCGCAGATTATTTTTAGAACGTACTCTATAAATAGACCTGTCATATTTCCTCCTGTTTCACGACCAAGCCACATCCATTTTTCTTCAGAACCTTCCGTGGTATTTTATTTGAAGTTTCGCTGTACGCTCCATTGTAATATAGTCCCTGTGTTTCTGATTTGGTAAAAAAAAAGCCTTTTAAACATAACAAATCGCAACACATATGCACCGCTTTCTTTTTTTTTGGGAACGTCTAGTAAAAAAAATAGTAGCTAAAAATAATTTATCAAGAGCCACACGCATTTGACGAAAATTTGCGTGCTTCGTCCTAGTGGAAGAAAACCGCGAATCGAAGATCAGATCCTCTTTGAACTGTTTGCTCAAAAATATTGTCATATTGGAACCGTTCCCTACTTAACTCCGCTGCCATTTTAATGCGAAGAGTCGCAAGTTTTCACGCAAAATGTTTCTTCGTCGAAAAGGGACGCGCTTCCAGTTCCACCGAGACTTGGTATAACGCCGTAAACTCGTGATACTGCTCTCAAAAATAAAAAGAAACCACTTTGGGGCTTATATGTGCGATGTGTTCGACGCACAGGGGCGGCCAAACAACGGAGGCGGCCGGTTTATCGTCAGACACAGTATTTTTAACGGTAATGCGGATTGTATTATAATATGCCGTGTATTCTTTCATATTTATCGGCTACGGAAATTTATCGAACCATAAAGGCGTTTTTTTATCTTTGTAAATAAGGCCTAAAAAGGGCGGCAAATGAGAGAGACTCGAACACGGGCGGCCGATGAGAGACTTTAGCACGGGCGTCCGTGAGGCTTTGCTTTGGGGCATTTTCTCGGTTAACCGTATGAGTCACACTGTTAGAGAATGGGTCATACTGTATGGCTCATTCTCATCGTGCATACTGCGATTTTTCTTTCTTGATTCTAAGATATTTATTCCAGTCTCTACTCGCCCTGTTTTCGCTATCTTTCATAAAGACCGCGTGTCGAATAGTTTCGAGCCTTTGTTCCCCTTGTCCTCTTTTCTACGCTCTTTGTTTAATCTTCGTGTTTATCAGTTTCTCTCTCCCTCTCTCTCCTTCCACGCAGACCCTTTGTTATTTCCAACCTCGCTCTTATCTCTTTTCTTTCGAAACTTTTACCGTCCTAGGTCGATAAGCCGTCCAAATACCACATTTTAAATGTTTTACTCCAGAGTTTTATAGCGTCGATTTTTACAAACGCGCCTCAGGCGATCGTTTAAAACGCAATTTTTCAGCACAGAGGCGATGAATATTGCATTTTTTTATTAGTTTACTAGCTTTTCGTACCCGGCTTCGCCCGGGTGCATTTCGGACTGCAAATAGTTATACTTTTTCCCGCTTAGAAGACAGCTTGAGAAAATGATACATACTAAAACTTCTCCTCTCCTTTCTGTAAACTACATTAGGAGTCTTGAAATAAAGTGGAAAGAACACGAAACGAACCAATACGAAAACTACAAAAACCACCATGAAAAAAGAAATGAATTAAACGCTAACCAATACCCGGTAGAAAAGGATGTAAACCGACAAATAAATAATCGTGGAACATAAATTAAGAGTACAACCAAAGAATATAAGTTCAATGTAAAAACCACCAAGAAAAAAGAAATGAATTAAACTCTAACCAATAGCCGGCATAAAAGGTGTAAACCGACAAATAGGTAATCAAGGAACAAAAATCAAGAGCACAACCAAAGAATATAAACATAGACTACAAAATGAACAACTAAGAACGAAAACAAAGAAAACAAACAAAGAACACAAAAAATGGACACGAAACGAAAGCAAATGAAAACAACAAACTAACCAAAACCAACCAACGAATAATCTCCTAAAGCTCAATGTATCTGATGATGGCGACTGACGCTTTCTATTCAGTTGCTAAATAAACAACCAACAATCACAAAATATCGTGTCGTAGTGATGAGTAAATATTGATTACGCGGAATATGAGTTTGTGTCAACATAATAACAGGAGAAACTAAATAAGATTATTCTAAATAGATATAAAATTATTGATCTTAATTGTGTTTTCCATCGTAAATAATTGAATAACAGATTGAGATATTCGAACGAATCGATTTTAAATAATGTAGTAAAATGTTTTACTTTTCTAACGTAATTAATTACGTGAGTGTATCGGTAGTGTTTACATTTGACCCATGGAACCGCAGACACGAATTCTTAATTTTAGTTCAGAAGACATAATAAAGTTCAACAAAAGTATTATTCAAATAAAATCTTTCGAAATTCACTGCGTTACGTGTTCTAAATGTTAATCTAATTTAGTTCTCGTATTAAAATAACAATTACTCAAGAGTGAACCTTATTTCCAATTGATAAAACTCTCTTTTAATTCAAAACGATATTATATATTACAAAAAAGTATCTAATTATTATTGAAACGCAAAATGGACGAGCATAGGAAAAAACTTGCATGTTAGCATGAAATGCTCAATTCAGTTTTTATTGATAAACTGATAAAACAAAACAAAAAAACTTTAACGTAGTAATTTAATCATATATCTTCAGTAATTTTCACTTAAACAAAATATGAAATAAAATAAGACAAAAGGCATATAAAAACAATTTAACTTATATCCAAACATACCTATAATGCGAATGACACGATTACAGAAAAAGAAACAGTTCACTAATGTTTATTCGCAGAATTAACCTGTGTATAGAAGACCATAGATAATGAGAGAAAAACATACAATCAAATCAGAAGATATTAAATGAGTATTTCATCAACTATTTCTACGTTTACGATATGTTTATAGTTCAAACGTAATTTGTTTACATCGGTTGCTAAGTATATCCAAATGCTGAGCAATAATGAAAAATAAGATTTTCCCTTCAATTCGTCTTATTTGATCTGTAAGCCCCTCTTTTAAAAAATTATTCCAAGAGAGGAGATAATTTACCACAAAAACGTCTGCGAGAGCATATGTCTGCGATATATATGTAAGGAGTTAAAAATTCGAGAAATTTACAAAAAAATTTTAAATGGAAATCCCATATAAAAGAAAATATTTTATTATAATTAAATAGTACACCGAACCGGTTTAAAAACCTTACTACACCACCGTACACATGATAACGGTTAATATGATACCTTCCTCTTTTTTCGTCGTGTTGTAGTTCTGAGCCTCAGCAGAACATACATACATACATACGACACCTTACTTTATAGATATGTATAGATGTATGGCAAAAAAATCGCATTTCCGTATCCTTGGGAGAATTGCTAAATTCACACTTTTTTGTTATTAGATGTGGGCATCCACGACTGAATAACTACTACGTATCTTCTAAGTCAGTGGTTCTCAAACTTTCAACTGTGGCGGCCCCCTTGAATTTCATACTGCCCCCTTTCAATTGAAAAATAGTAAAAATAATAAACTTTAATACGAACTTCCTTATTTTATATAACTCTTAATAATTTTTACCACATCGTATTTCCTAAAATTTTCTGATGAAATTTTATTATTCGTCAATATTTTATATTTTGACATTTCACCTAACATGTAAAATAATTTGTTTTTCAATGTTATTTCGCAACGAATATTCCAGTATCGGGAGTTTTTCGGTTGCAACACAATGACGGAATTACCACGGATTTTTTTCGCCTTTTTTTGAGGAATATTCTTCCGTTTTATACATCAAGTGGACCTATAACTCCCATTTCCGATTCCACACGAAAAATATCGCCTCCTTCTGCTTGCTTTTTAATTATTTTGGGAAAATAATGATTTCTCAGCGCAATTCATATTTTTTTTACGGATTTGGAAACAGTTGTTTTATATTTTCTATAATTCACTGATTCACCAAGAAGATAAGGATCATTGTCTTACTCCTAGTTCTATATAACGATGCAGAAGAAATTTCCAGCACCATAAAAAATAGAGATTAAAATCAAAACGCGCACTCCGGTTACGAAGCAGCCGTCCTCAAGTGGTTGGTGTTAGATATTTCGTTTTTTTTCGATTTCTAGAACTTGTGCGTTGGTATACGCGATAAAAGTTTCCAACCCATTACACCTTAAATCAGTCATGGGCAATTCCCGTACCATGGGACGGATACGCCCTCGTCAGTGTTCAAATGAGGCACGCAAAGCTATGACGAAAGAGATCCGTAAAATTTAAAGCGCGAATTTACATTTTTATTCACTTCATAATAATAAAACATTAAATATTAAAACGTTTCCCCTTAAAAAAATCTCAAGACTTGATTTTTACTTATATCTCATAATCTCTAGGTAACTTTCGATTGAAACTGTAATCCAGCCAGCCGAAGCATTGGAAAATTTCCAACGCTAAGGACTCGCGACATGCCATGTAGAAAAGTGTGCCCACCCCTTCTTCAAATTAACCCTTATAGTTACACAGAACCATTCGCACTTATCATTTTCCCACATTTCTAAGCGTACACACGGTATACATGATGACAGCATTGCGATAGTAGCTACCGCGATAGTAACTATCGCGTTTTACTGCCACCGTGTAAACCCGGCTTTAACTAAAAGTGAATAGATTCTAGGCCGACGCCGTTTTTTTCCACCCTGGGCAAATGCCCCTTATTCCCATTTTCCCCCTTTATCGTTACGTGTTTACAAGAATAACATTAATGAATGATGATAAGTATCACGAATGCTAGTTCAGCTATACCCTATTTCATTAGTTTGACTTTTAACTTAAATTTATTTCTGAACATAATGTTTGACACCCTTTTTTGCCGTTCATTATAAACTGCCGCCATGCGCAAATGCACGTGCTGCATCCCTCGGTCGCGCGCTGGCCCTGAATAGATTCGATGAGTATCTGAGAACCGTGTTGCAATCGCAGCCAACCTACGCCGAACGCGTTAAATAGGAGCTTTAACAGTTCATCGGCCCTAGCTTTAGAACGGTTACACGCTCATTTCCAGACGAGTACTTCCTGTGATTAAAAGTTCTCGGAAAGAAAACGCTGCACCGAGAGAGAGCGAGAAACATCTAGCAGGATGTGACCAACGCCACATGACCACAATAAATGGCAATGACGACAAATCTTTTGAGGGCGCTACGCACATCCTCTCAGCGCCGAAAGTCATCATCAATTGCTTCTTTTTCTTAAAGGATTCCCCCGAGGGAATCACCGAGAAGTTTTCCTCATCGGATTTTTTAAATTCATCATCGAGGGTTGAACTATCACCTCACCCATCTCTGAACTCTATTAGGGTAAAATCTCAGTTGTTTTTATAACGGCTGTGTCTTAACGTATAAAGGCCACAATACAGTCAAACGCCTGACACATGTCCGCACGCTTTAAACCTTATAAGTGAGCAAATTATTTCCAAAAGTTCTATGGTCGTGGCTTTAAGGTGTTTTTAATAAAAAATGATCGGCAGATTTAGATTTACATCGATCTACTTTTCTAAATTTTCATTTATTTTTAACAATTATTATGCATGTTTCCCAAAACCCATTAGAAAATAAACATACAGTTCAAAATAATCAAGAGAAATACATACGCAGCTATCTTCACATATAATTCCCAGAAATAAACTAATAAATATTAGTATGCATCCTTGTTACCTTGTAACCCCAGGGGCGGATCCAGAAACTTCTCAAGGGGGGGGGGGAGGGGGGGGGCCGATCACCTCTCCACCTATCGAATCCGCCCCTGCCAACTGCCCTATATTTTTAAAATCCCTACCCCTATCAGAATCCTTCTTTCCCTTGCTGTACAGACCTAATCTGCGGCGTATAATTGAGGATTTTTGCGCGGAAAGAATTTAAGAAAGCGCCCAGTGGAGTGCAATGGGGTATCCAAGGAGGGGGCGATCGCCCCCCCCCCCCTTGGATTCGCCCCTGTGTAACCCCTATATTTTTATATTCAGAGACGCATCTTTTTATCGAAGACCTACCCAATCGTGCAAATACGGCAGAAAACTATGTATTTTGATGGAGTTAAAATATAATATCGTTAAATGGTAAAAAAAAATATTGAAACAAGTATCCCAAGGACCAAGTTGAAGGAAATATTTAGCGTAAAGTATACGAAAGGATTTGAGTGAGGAAGGAAACGTGCTTAGCATGCTCACGCGTATAGTACCAAGGGTAGCAAACCGCTTTAAAACTTCACCTTTCGAAGGACAGAATTGCAAGTCCTCCCCGCGTCACACAGGCCAGCTGGATAGAATTCCGGCGCGTTTAACCCCTCCGCAACCATTCCCTCTAATATTTCGCGGATGAATAGAAATTTTTCGATAAACCTTTTATGCTCATGGAGGCGACGATTTTGGTTTACTCAAAAAAACTTAAATTTTGAAGGATTGTTTTTAAGCTGACGCAACTTGTAGAATACATTGCGTCAGAAGGTGAATAGTAAATAAGTTGTTGGATCATCTTTCAACAAATATGGAAGCATGTTAAGTGAACGTGTTAGAGAGCAAAAAAAAGTTCTTATTTCCTTTTGGGGACAAAAGAAACTGACCTACGATCTCCACCGGATATTCTTATACATACGTCGAGGAAGACAGTGCGTAGAATATTCCACCGAGTTGCGAGATTTATGTAGTTTCAGGTGACGCGCCCTGCCCTTCAAACGCAGGAGATTATTTTAAATATAAACACTCATGATGACCTAAAATCTTCCCTCGAGGCTTCATTATCGTAAAGTACGCTAATGGAAATATTGGAATAGGATACCAAGGAGATTCTTCTTTTTTCTACTAATTTCACGGTAATGATAAACTCATTATTTCTTTTTATTTTCCCTGAATTGTTCAAAGTTGTGTAGGACTCGACTTATAGAGAACCACCCGTAATGTACACGACTTTGAATAGTGTCGGCTGAGATTTTTATAAAAGCATAAATCCGAATTAAATAAATAAGCGGTTGATTTGTCTGTAATACGAAAAAATCAAGGGTAAAATGTTTTTTACATTATTATAAATATAATACTCTTTTATATGCACTTCTCCGTCTTCGCGATATTTCCGAAAAACCTCTCACGCGACCCGCAGTTTTGGGAAACGACTGTTTTTATTTTCACATCCCCTTTTAATCTGTATCGCTTGAAACCGAGTCTTTAAGAACAAGTTCGGAGAGTTCGCATTTTTTTTTACGATAAAAGCAATACACGACGACGGAGATCTGGACGCGAGCCAATTTGTCCTTTATAACAACATTCGGACGTCACTCTTTGACTTTCTCCCTTTATTCAATGAGGTCAGACGCTTTCTTTTTCGATAAGTGAGGGGCAGGTGCGGAGGGTGGTTGAACGTTTTCCTCCTACGGACGAGGTTTTTTTTTTTTACATTTTTAGACTCTTCGGATAATTAATCGCAAATGAGTGAGAAAATGCAAAGATTCGGGAAAGAGGCCAGCAAAGTAGTATAGCCAGACGTGAGTCGATATATGCAATAGTGAAAGAGATTCCGAAGTCGAGAGGAACGGAGACGGGACACAAATGTGTGAAAATGGGATGAAAGTAAAGGGAAACGATATAAACAACTGTACGAGGTTACTTATGAGAAAAGTAAGGGATATTTTAACGTGAGAGTTGTAAGACGCGTGCGATGCCGGACTATGACGTAGTAAATGTTTAATTTGGAATAAAGCCGTTTCAAGTTCGATTCCACGTTAAAGTTTACATTCATTCGTGTGAGTCAGCGGTGAGCAACCTAGAGCCCGCGGGGAGCTATGATTAAAACGATATTAAAACAAATTCATACCACAGACATTCTAACTATGACAATAAAACACTTGAGATTGAAACGTTAAAACTAAAAATTTAATTTAGGCTTGATTTTCAACGATATTATGCCTAAGATAATCTCTACTTAACGTCCGATTTAAAGTCTAATCTGGCCCTCCAAAGCATTCACAACTTGCAATGCGGCCGGGCGAGCAATTTGCAACCACCAATGCCTCGTAGAAAAGGTTGCCCACCACTTATATAGGAAATTGATCTCCGCTTGGTTCGTCTTCGAATAGAGCGGTTTTTTCAGGCACGCCCGCGCTGAATGTGGCGGTGTATTACAACACGGATGGTCGCACTTTTTCTCTATTCCATCCGTTCCACGCGTGACGTAAGCTCGTTTTTGGATACTCGTATATATGTCGTATTTTTCGGATTATTTTCGACAGAATTTTCTTTTCCGTCCTCTGTTCCTCGTCGCTTATCTTTACGGCCGATTCCATTGCTTCGAAAAAGAAAGGGGCTTTCTGCCCGTTAATGACAAGCCTTATCTGCAAAGCATTCGGTTAACTTTAGCTGGCCTTTGTCGCGTCCAATCTTCGGATCCATTTAATGCCAGAATTCCAGATTAGAATTAATCTAGCGATAACGAGAAGAAGTCCTAAAGTGAAAAAAAATAATTCCCGTGTATTCGAAGCATAGGAGTTTTTTTTTGCGATGCATGCGATTCTGATCTGGAGATGGTGATCTATAATGGCGTTATACAATAGCTCATTAACTATGGTCAGGACAAAAGATTACATGTGCGACACAAAAAATAAACATGACATGGTACATACTTTTATGCTTGCGTTGAATTTTTACTATGTATATTTGGAAATGAAACAGAAATACCGATAAAATAAATTTAGAACTAGCGTGCCAAATAAGACAACTATTTATTCATTTATTTATATAAGAATGATCCTTCAACAGTAAAAAAATTCAATTAAACTGATTAAATAAAAACAGATAACAAAAACAATAATGTTATAAATCAGAATGATGTAACGATAAAAAATGTCAAGAAAATACAAATTATATATCCAGCAGTAAATAGAGGAATCGGATTCATCGTTGTTTCATTAACGAAGTGAAATCTATTCGGTTCTGATTCCGGCTCATGTCTAATTTTATATCCTTTTCCATAAAACCATTTTTTGCCAAACAATAATTTTGTTTTCAGTTCCATACTGGGAAAGTTGTTTTACAAAATATTCCAGAAGTAGCTTTCAAAATTTGTTTATCTTCAATTAGCATCTGGGTTTACATAACTTTGTTATGACTATTGGAGATATCTAAGATAAGTACATACTTATTTTTCAATTTTTTATCCTTGAGTGTGTATTTATTCTTGATTTTTTCAGTCATAAGACGAGAAGAATTACGGAGTATTGTCATTTTTACCTTATCTCTTCTCAGAAAAGAATAATCGGCATACAAAGTGAAAGGTGCTACACGTCTAATTTTATCAGCCTTCTAAACTTTCCTTGATGGTTAATTACTTATAAGTATGGCGCTGAGTTTAGAACTGATGGTTTGACATCTTAAATTATAAGTTTTCTGTAACTTGCAAGGTATTTATGGAAATATTAAATGAGTCTGACATTGTTTCTTTTAATACAAATTAAAATATATCCTTTCGCAGTTAACTGATTCGTTGCCACGAGGAAAGAGTGAAGACTATTTGAATAATTAGTCTAGTCACCATATTCATTTACAACGCAATCTAAATGTCTTTAGCAGCTCAGATTTAAAAGATCTGCTCGATTCTGCTGAACCTACATGACATGGCGTATTTGGAGCCTAAAGAGCGATAGATCACGTCCAAGTCATGCGAAATGCCATTAGTCACTCGACCGAGTGTTAACTGTAGTAATCACATCGCATCGTTGGCAATGTGAAAAATAAAGAAGAAACAAGGCCATCCGCACGTCGCCTAGGACGAATGCGTGGTAAGGAGAAGTACCTCTCCCCATGGATTGCGTTCGTTTTTTTTTTTATTCGTTAGCACCTAAAATTGTTTTTGTGAGTGCCATCGTGGATAAACATATTAGTTTTACTTAAATCACTAAACTCTTGACCAGCGATTGCAGAAATAGTTTTTCTCGACTGAACTTCGTGTCAGTTTGGTATTAAACTGTGAGTAGGGGACTGGACCTAAAAACGAAAAGTGGGTCGCTGACTAAAAAGTTCGCCCGACGCTGACCTAGTCTGACGGTTCCCGACATTTTCGTAAATGCGATACCCCTTTAAAAAGATAAAAAGAATTTCGCGGAACCCTAACCTTCAAACAAAGTTATACATTTGGGTATCACAACGTTTAGACGCATTCATTGGTTGATATAGTAAAACCTGTGAAAGGCGGAACCTGTATTTGGCGGAAAGCTGCAAAAGCCGAAAAAGGCAACACTGCTATAATCGGATATTTTTTCAAACAAATGTTTAGAATGTTTTAATGTTTTTCATTGGATTTTGATGTATATTTGAAAATTTTCGCAACTTTAAGACATTAAATTTTTCTGCTTCTGAAAATTTGTGGCATTTTTTTAACAGAAGATTATTAATTCCTAATAAATTCAGGATTGTGTTTGCATGCAATTTCAAGTTTATGGACTTAAAAAATGTTTTATTTTCCAATTAAAATCTACCAACAAGAAAAAACTGCGTAAATTATTTTTACCTGTATTAGGCGGAGAACCTGCGAAAAACGGAAAAATAAACCGGTCTCCTGAGGTCCTGCAGGATTTACCGTATTACATCACCTTCAATTCGTCAGGGGAAAAATTATTGCCTTCAATCACCTATATACAATCCGTTGATTTACTTACATGATTAAGTTTTTCGCGGCTCACCTAACGACCATTTTCTGCACCACAGTCGGCAACACTATCGCGTCAAAAAAAGTTTATCTGGTTCTTCAAACATCCATGAGAAACGTTTTTTTTCTCGGGAGAATATTTTTCGAGTAAAATAATAGCGATTCACCCCTACGTTTTTGGCACACTCCCTAGCCACGATAGTTTTTTTTAAACGATACATGAAACCTAATTTATTTGCAATGTGACCGGCGGTGACTCGGGTGATACCAGCATGTACGCATACAGGTGTTTGTTAGCGCTTTTTATAAAAAGAAAAATCAAGAAAAGATGTATGAGGCCATTGAAACCTGCTCCTTCATACGAAGAAGCATCTTTGACTTTTTTGTCTGGAAATTTTGAATTACGTAGTATTTTATTATTGCTGGGGTTAAACGAGCTCGCATATTAAGGCTGATTTCCGCAGATTCCCCTTTGTAACCGTTTGCACCCTTCTCACTTTTTTTTGCATCACTCTTGACTGCCAGTTTTCTCTCTGCAAACGGTTATAAAAAATCTGATGTGGCCAACACAAGACTTTCTCCATATTTGGGGTATAGATATTTAAATTATTATGAATAGCATTATAAGACAAAATTATTATTTCGTATCTTAAAAGAATACAGTCATCCTTATTTCCGTAAATTAGGTATATTTTGAATATGTTTACATAATTCACCGCTACATGGTGGTGGCGCTCTTTACTGGAAATTTAAGAAGTTAAATATCTCCGAAATGGATGGTTCTACGAAAACTTGTTTCAAACAAAACTTGGAAGGAATATTATTCTCTACAACTTTGGTCCTTAGGAAGATTACCAATAACGACGTTTTTAAGGAGATATTTGACGGAAACCGAAAAAACCGATTATTTATTAATAATTCCTAAACAAAAACTTCTGTGGAAAATTGTATCAAATGAAAGTTGTAGAAAATTACATTCTATATAACCTTTGTATAGAATTGTATATACAATAATGATGTTTTAAGGGAGAAATATCGCAAAAACCGAATCGGGTTTCGAATAAACCTCGACTTCCGGTTAACCGGTATTGTCCAAAAACTAATCAGTTCTTTGTGCTCATGCTAAAGTGTTATATATGAAATTTGGTATTAAGATGACAAGTACTTTTTGAGTTAGAGCGTCCACAACCACATACAGACATCCATCCATCCACACACACACATACATAATTTCGGAAATAGTCTAAACGTGTTCTAGGGACCTCAAAACGTGTATTTCCGTTTAAATCTCGAAGTCGGTTTTTTTCGTGATCACAATACTTTATACTAAGTATGGAGAAAAGAAAACGTCTTTCTCCGGATTTTCGTATTTTAACGACGAGTTTTTATAGGCCAATGTTACCCTACTCCGCTCATGTTCGTTGGCTCTTGTTTTCTAACAATGATCCGGAAAATGAAAACCAACAGGGTGGGCAGTGGAAAGGAAATCGAAAGCGTTCGAAAGACTTGATGAAAGTGAAAAGTTGTAAAAAATCAAATCTCGATTTAGGTGTGGAAAAGCGCGCGGCGAAAGGACGTAGGAAAAAACAAAAAATACTAAATATATTTCCTTTGATTTTTTTATCAATCATTAAATTCTTACTCAATGCTATTCGTACTAAATAATTTCGAAGCTGCGATTTTCCACGCTATGAATATTTAAAAATTTCTTAATTCCCGATTAACTGGATTTTTTGTCAGCTGTTCTGTTTTACTCCACTTAATTCGATATGCTGCGTGAAGAAGATGCTCGCTTTAGCTTTGACACAATCGGATGGATCTCTATAGAGAAAATAAAAGAAAAAATGTCATTTCAGAAAAAAAATCCAGATGGGATCATAAAATATTTCGGGGCAGCTTTAAAAAAAGGTAAGAGCTGTAGAAGTAGCCCGAAATTTCCCAGTAATTGATTTAACTCTCTTTCTCTCTCTCTTTATCGCATAAACAAGAAAGTCTCCGTCTCTTGCCGCTATCAGCGAAGAGCAAGTTTTCATTTCGATTTATCGCAATTACAAAATAATGGCTATCGTCCTCGAGTAGAGTCATTGTCAGAGCGACTTCATGCTCAGATGTTGCGCGGTGACTTCGTATTTTTTTAAAATTAATTACGTGCAATAATTAATAGTTTATCGGAAAAAAATAAGAGCAGGATAGATTTTCCCATGATTGTAATCTAACCGTCGGAATCGATCGCTTCCGCTCCACTTCGCTGCCTCAGATCTTCTCTCGTTAAACAATTGACACGCGCCCGCCGCGTGCGAACTTGACCTCTCGAGGACGCATAAAACAGATTCCTGGTTGCAATCCACAAATTCTTCTCACCCTTTGATTTCTTTTTTTACTCCTCTTTTCCGCCTGCTTTTATCTCCTCCCCTCTCCCTTTTTTTAATCGCTGGCCATTCTTTGAAGAAGAAAAAAAAGTGCTTTTTATCGCAGTCCCGGTCAACACACTCTCGCGAGAGTACGTGCGCACAAGACGATGGGTGGGATTTTAATGGGATTTCTTGCGGAATGTAAAAAAATGTTGAAGCACGAAGTCTATCCCTTGGCGACGAGGCGTCGACGGTTTTTTTAATATATATTCTAAAGTTTTCGGTGCTGAAAAAATTATTATCTTTGTATCGAACGGCTTTTAAAATGATCTCGAGATTGATAACGGCTCAAAGACGAGCTTTTCGTGTCGTTCTGATTCCTTCGTGGGATATTTTCTGGATTGAAGTTTCTCGAAAAAATTTTTATCCCTGCTTCTCCAGATTTTAAAACTTGAGAGAAGATAATAAATGTTCTAATTTAAGAGTTTCCGAGATATAAAATATTAATGTTGCCGATTAAGGTTAGTGACTGGAAATTTTCACCTTCGTGTTGTCGACGATTAGAGTTTGTTATAAGTCATATATGCACTTGAGGAAGAGGAAAGTTAAAATGAGATATGGGCAGAAACTAGTTGTCTCAGGAGGCCCAATGGATACTTACTTACCTTTTGGGGATCCGCTGGGACTGCCGAAGGGACACACAGGTAAATATGATACACGAGTTCCTTCATGTCGCATTATGCGTAACGTTAATTACTATTAACTGCGAATTTTTATAGAAAAAGTAAATATAGCCATCACAAGAAAACCTAGCGAGGAGGCCGAGATTTCACCCTACTCCGCCGAGAGTATGCAAAACTTAACAGGAGAAAAATATAATTTAAATACCCCAATGCGATCGAGTTATGCATCGATTCAACCTCGAGCATGCCGTTAACTATAATTAGCATGGTTCCGGACTACCCCTTTTTTCCGTGGACGTTACAGAGCCACTTTAGCCCCGGTAAGGCATTCCACCTAATCTTCCGAAGCCAGAGAAAAATTCATCAATTATCATTTTTGAAACGATAGATAAAGAGTCGACGGTCAATATTTTTTTACTCAAATTTCTTTAAATAGGGCGTAAAAAAAAGTTTCCGTAAGTTAGGTAATCCCCCTGAGAAATACGGCTCTCGCACGTGTCGCGGATCAATTCGATGAATTGAGAGGCGCAATCTATTCGTGCATCGAATTCTCGCCGAACAGAGATACGAGGAATCTCGCAACACCCTCAAAACTCCATGATACCGCAACCACATGCCGGTTGAGTACCGAACCGCGATAATGAGAGAGTTACATTACGTTTTGCAATTATCCTAACGGTATCTACCGAAAGATAGAGTGAGATTAAAAGACACATTTATTTGTCCTTTTCTATGTGTTTTTTTTATGATAACCGTTTTAAAGATCCGGGATGCGTTCACTCGGAAAGATTAATAAAAAAAAGAGTCTCTGAGAGAGAGAGATAGAGAGAGAAAGAGAGAAAGGGTGAGACTTACTTATTTTTTTCCAATTACGACCAATCCACCCTCGCGGTTACCACACGCGCTCGGTATTTTTTGTTTGGTTAAGCCCGAGCAACCGTAGTTGCCAAGACGGAAAATTTATAGCTTAAAAAAAAAACCCAAAGTAGAATAAGCTATGTTTATGGGGGTCTGAGGAGAGGAATGGGATTGCGGGGTTGCGAAGGTAAAAGGCAGGGAAAGATAGGAATCTCCATCTCGCATCAGTCGTGTCTCCCAAACTTTTATCTCCCGTTCCTCAAGGACAACTAATCCGTGACCGATAACACGGATTGACCACCACTCGAGATCCCGGTTCGATTGCTTTCTTTCTCTTTGCTGGAGATAAAAGAGAGAGCAAAAAAGAGGCGACCAATGGCAGCGGACCACGGCGAAGTGTGAAAAATGGCGGTGGAACTCAAAAAACGGCCCAAAAGCTAGTCCGTCTTTTCTCTATCTCTTAACTCTCCCCCCACACTCTCTTTCGTTTACCCTCTGTTTTAAGGGTTAAATGGAAGAGGGGACCTTATGATCTCAATTTCGCCCTGAAAGTAAAGACATCTATTTCCAACTTTTCGTCAACATTTCCTTCTCTCTGTCTTTCTCCATTTCTCGCTTTCCCTCATTCTCTCTCTCTCTCCACCACCGTCTCTATCTCTTGTTGTTGTTCTTCCTTCTTCTCTTGGTTTCTCTCTCCCGCTCTCTTCCTCTCAATCTCTTTCCCTTATCCTCTCTCTTCTCTATCCCACTCATCCTCTCTATCCCTCTTCCTATAATTCTCCCTCTCTCTCTCTCTATCTCTCTATTTTGCCCTTAATGAAGTTATTTGTCTATCTGTCTGCCTCTCCCACTCTAACAGTCTTTACCCAAATAAAACTCAAACACATGAATAGATTTTCAGATTATCTACATTACTCACTTATGTGTGAATAATCAAATTCATACTTTAAAATTTTGCTATATATATATATATATATATACACACACACTTGTGGAAGAGGAAAGGTAAATACGGATATTTGGGGCAACTAGGTGTTGAAGGAAACCCAGTGAGCACTTACCGGAAGGAGAGCCGCTGGGGTGTCAGAGAGAGACATTTGTAGACGTTGTTGGAGCTTTCGGGATCATCCCTTCTTCGGCACAAGATAGACACAACTCAACTTCAACATTTAGTTTCTCTATATCACCCTGCAATGTAAATACGCAAGTAAATGTTCATATCCAATATGTATAACCTGATGAAGTGTTGTAAGTACGGACTACATACTCCACATTTTGCTAGAAATAGGACGTTTTCTGTATCTCTATCCATCCCTCTTCCCACACTCCCTCTCTCTGTTTCTTTCTCTAAATAACTGCACAATCTTAGGAGAATGAAAATTATTCTTCCAGGCTGAATTTGGACTTAATTAATTCCCGACCTCAAGTTTTATCCACTGTTCTCTCCCTCATGCTTCCTTCTTCCTTCTTCCTAGGAATATCTTCCTCTTCAGTTTTCATTGAAACTCTTACTAGTTAAATCAGGGCGGGTTGACACTAAATGCGATACGTATTGATATATATAAGCATCCGTTACGAGCTCTGTATTTCAACCCCTCACAAGTTAAATCCTACCACATAATTTTATTCTTCAATTGTAGCTTATTTTTTGTAACATACCAGGCCTTTTATGTCGAAGGATATAAGTGGACATAAGGTGGTAGAGAGGACCAAAATATGTCTAGCCTCGTAAATAGATGATCAAATCAATCAATCATTCAATCTCAGATTCTCCCTTTTGTCTCTCCTTTCTTTCCATTTATTTTTTTCTATCCCTCGGCTTATCGCTCCATCTTTTCTTGTCTTCAGGGCTATTAGATGAGAAGCTACAAAGTGCCATTTAATACACATTATCATCCTACATGCTCAGATACGTTGAGCACTTTAAAAAAAAAAAACAACCTTATCGCAACGTGGTCAGCGAACGTGCTCCTTGTGTCGTCGATAGAAACGCGTTTTTTCCTATTCACCAAATCACTTGATTGCCAATTTAATTTTTTTTTACTTTCTCTCTCACAAAATCGTAGAATGGAAGACGATGATGGATGAGAAGATAATTCCTTTTATAAACTGGTTTTCCGTCATCCTTTCTTATTTACCATGACATTCATTCGTCCGTTTGTGTAGAAGGAGCAAAGTAAAGAAAACTGCAATCAAGTTTTCTTGAAAAAAGCACCCGTGTAAACATTTTAGTCTTTATATGTCAGTCTCTCCGTTTTCGTTCAATATTTTTGCTTTCAAAAGTATATGTAATATATAGATAAATTATTTACCTCTTATAGTCATAAGGTTGGGATTTCAACAGCTTTTGAATTCGATTTCAGACTTAAGGTGAGTTCAATAATTCTGAACGCAATAAATATTCTTAGAGATATTAATTACTTCCTCGTGTCTGCATGTTTTATTGGAAAATCCAAAGTTTAGAAAGGGTATTTGGACGTCTTAATCTTATCAGAGCTCTGTTTTAATGATTAGCAAAGGCCAGTAAGACGTATACAAAGTGATAGGTGGATCAATCTCTCTACCTCCAGAAGAGAAGTTAAAAGTCCACTCCATTTTTGCCACGTTGAAATTTCTTTTTAACGTATGCCATAAAAAATCGTTAAAGTCCATAAAAAAATTTGCTTGCAGCGCTTGCTTCGGAAAGGGTGGCAATAGTGTTACGGCATATTTTCTTCTCGATAATTATTATTAAGACTTTTTCTCCCGACGACATTGTTTGTTTTCGTTTCAAGTAAGGTGTCTATACAGTAAAACGTCGTTTATCCGGACCGATTGGGACCCGACACGGTTCGAATTAGCGAAACGCGCATAATCTTGTGTGATAACTTCAAACAAGTACAAAACGGAATATTATTTACCTTTAGTGTTTGTAAATTCTTGAATTGCATTACAGAAAAACGTTCGAGGTAACTTTTAATACGTTTTTACTCAAAGAACTCGCCATTTTCTGTGGTTCCGTCAGCGAACACGATGTCATTGCCGCCATATGTCGCAGGCGTCTAAGAAGAAATATATCCGTTGGCATCCGGTCCCTGTAATCGTTTCTAATATGGCAGTAGCTTTCTCTATCTTACATTCTACTTTACCGACAGAGGTGTTACCTAAGTCTTCCGCAAAGAGCCGCATTATCTCTTCTGAGAACAGAATTAAGGTCAGACGCAAATCCCTCCTCAATGCCATTATCCTAAACTACCTCAACTTCAACGTTCCGAGAGTGTAATCAAAAGGTTTATATACCATTATTGTTAAGCCTCCTTGGCATCCACCATTCGGGTCTATTTACGAATTAATATGCAGATATATCGATGCGTTGTAAAACCATCACATGCGGAAATGAAAAACCGCCCGGATAAACCGGAGATTCCTATTACCGAGGCACGGATAAACGAGATTACATCGCGCCTCGATCCGTCCACGATCGACCATCGCTTTAATCTCCGTCCGCGTAATCGCATTCTCCCCTCCCCTACCCCAAATCCCCTTCCATCCTCCCTACGTTCGCCCAAAACGTAATACGGCGCCTCGGGGCTTCCCTTTCAATTATCAAAGTTTTCGAGAATTCTTCGGGACTGAATACGAGTCCGGAGTTAATTTTCGACAAAAACTTCGCCGCCCATAAATTGCGTGCGGGCAAAAGCCCTTTTGCGAGGCATTTAAAAGGGCTCGGTAACGAAAAAAATAAAAGTGCATTAAAAAAATTCGGGAATTATGAGGATGGGAAATTTTTTAAATGAAACTACTGAGGATACCGTAATTAATAACCGAGAAGAGGTTTCGCAATTATCTTAAATTATTTAACGGAGTTGAGGGGCTCTGTAAAAAAATAAACTAACAGGCACCTTATTGGAATTTTTCGAGAAGGTATAAATTTATCGGTTTCTTTTGTTCTATTTTTTTTGCCGGCGAGGTGTATTTAAAGATCCAAAGGGGAAGTAGGATTTTTGTTGGGTTCCTTAAATAGGAGCACTGGAACTAATAATTTCAGCGATGAAATTTCCTTCCGAAACCCAGTCTTTAATTAAACCTACCAAGGGAAATAATTGGGTTACCCCAAAACGTTTTTTTTGTCTATATTTCTATAAATGAACTTTTATAATTTTATCCTACGATTTATTCGTTCCTTTGCGTCTCCTGTCAAAAAATCTAGCTGACGGTTGAAAACACATTTTTATATATAGTTTTTTAATTTTACGGGGTGATCTTTTTAACTGAGAAACTTTAATTCTATTAATTTGCGCAGTTTATTTTTTATGTATTACTAATGTTTAGCCCGTCAAAAATGACGGGAGAAAAGATTCGATCGTTCAAGCTATTTATGGGGATCAAATTGGCATCAGAAACATAAATTGTATTGAAAGACATTTCCCTCTCCTTCATTCCCCCTCTCCTTCACTCTCTCACCCTCCCTCCCTCCCCCTCCCTTTGTCCCCTCCCTCCCTCTCTCTCCTATTAAAATCAATCAAAGCACGTTTACTCCCATAAGGATTGAAATAAGAATATGATATCGAGGCCTAACAATGGAACTGGTAGGCAAGGCAGCATCCCATTAAAATGGCGAGATTTCCTCAAACTGTGTGAATTAAACGTTTAAATTGAGCGATTTCGAACCGTAGGCGGAAAAAGACGAACAGAATAAGAATCTTAATAATGTTTTCTTCAAAATGGTTCACATCCGAAATTTGTAGGCCAATTCTTTCTAATTTTAATCTAAAAAAGAATGCAGCCTGCGCGTCAAATTACGTGTTATCTTATTGGAAATGGAATTTATCCTCTGGAGTCGAACCCGGATCTTTGATCTCGAGTTAGATACATGAAAACGTTTTGTTATTATATCATAATGCTATCCTGAAAATTTCATCAAATTCGGTTCAGTCGTTTGCAAGATATTAAGCTTCAAAAAGCATTACATAGAAAGTGACAGTCTTTTATATTAGTTTAGATATATATTTGCATTCATAAAATTAATTGAATTACCTTCATAAAGTGAGACTGGTAGCGACGGGGAGATAGTAATTATTGTTATTATTTTTTACGTGCCATCAAATACAAGGTTTAGGGTAGTGGCGCGATTCACGTTCTTTGCCCCGGGTGCCAAAATACCTAGTCCCGGCTCTGTATTATACATATAACTGAGGGAGATTTTCATAAGTGGTGTGCGTTACTGCCTATTCCAAAGTTTCATGCTGTCTCCTATCCATAATAATTATTATTAAGGTTTCTCGCTTTAAATGATTACCATGTAATAGATAACCGTAACCAAAATTTATAATTTTATTTTAAAAATTCGGCGATGTTTTTAAAATGAATTATTATATTTGAAAGCCCCTTTTCCTACACTCTTCCACCAAGGTTCGCCAAATGCAAAATTAACTTGGAACAAATATTCCTACGAGATCTAACCAGAAAAAATTTCAGATTGGTCTCTTTCGTCATTTAGTCGCATTTAAATACAAGTAAGCTCGCTGATAGACGGAAGGACGCAAAGCCTCGGTAAAAATGTGACGATACAAGAAAAATTCTACAATAACTGTGGGATAGAGCTATTATCCCCGTCGATCATAGGATCGTTACCAATGTCGACTGTGGTTCCTTAGCTTTTCTTACGCCTCCCCCCTTTTTCCCTCCCCCTCTTTCTACCCCTCCATTTTCATTCTTCTGCTACATATTTGTAATTATTATAAAATTCCTACTTGATCGATACCAATGTCGACTGTGGTTCCTTAGAATTTCTTACGCCCCATCCCCCTTTTCCCTCCCCCTCCTTCTCCCCCCCCCCCCTTATTTTCATTTTTCGCTGCATATTTTTATTAAAAGCCATTAACCTTTTGAGCTGTTGCGTGTTTTCAACGTTATACTAAATTTTCATGCGAAAAATCTGGTTCATAAAATTAAAAGTTTATGCAAAAACAATAATAATTTTGTACAAGTTTATTTGTTACTCAATGATTGAAACATCCTTAAAGAAACCTATTTCTTGAGTTGTTTAGCGTTCTCAACATTTAACTAAATTTCTATGCGAAAAATCGGTTTTTTAATGTTAAAAGGATCAATAATAACTGCTTTCAACAAATTCATATTAAAGGCGTTGATTAGCATTTACGCCTATAAAATACTATTTTAAATTAAATGTCACATTTACTGCTTCTTTACAAAAAGAATGAAGTCAGTGGGAGTGAAATTACTGATACGGAAATTGAGCGGGAATGAAATTACTGGGACCGAAATTACCGTACTGAAATTACCGGGAGAGAGATTACCGGCCACGACGTGAAATATGGATTACTAACTTGCTTCCGCGTTCATTAAACCGTATTGTGCATGACTCACGATCGAGGCAAACAAATAATTGATGCGGAAAATAAGGAAAAAACTCAAACCAAACAAATGACATGACAGTTTCAAAATTCGATTAAACAATATAGGTGTAAGACAGCTTTTTTTGGGCGGGGAATTACGTACGATGATTTACAAGTGTAGCCGATGGTGTGTGCGGCGGATAGGCTGTACCTGAATTTATCATCGCTAAAGAAATTTTCCCGTTTCAAAGAAAGGCGTTTTCGCTTATTTGTAAATTATTAAAAATTAAGCTTGCATATGAAACATGAATTACTGTTTTGCTGTGCCTCCATACCTAGGTATTATCTCAGTTCAACTTCATGCATTCATTTCATTTCAAAGTTTCCCTTCAGCTGTTTCAATTAATTCAATTTTAATTATTCATTTGATGCATCGATTGTTGCAATTAAAATTTTAATTAATACGTAATAAAATCGGTCAAGTCGATCGTCACTCTGTGAAGATTGTATATTCAAACACATGTTCGAATATTAGTATGAGATCAATAAATAATAAACAATACTCCGCATGCTAGCGTGGCTACCACTTAATCAAAATTACGAATTTTTAAGTCTTGTGTGAGTTATTGTTTCCGTAGGTATTTTGCACGGCTACAATGAAAATTAGCATTTCAAATTGATCGCATAAGTTTGTTTGTATGTTTCGTGAGACAGTAATAGACTATTAGACGCTGTTAGAGGGAAGATCAATTTGAACTCACGCAAACTTTCATTTTAGCATTTTTTTACTTGAAACCGTGATGCAAAAAAAAGTGGATCGTTCAATCGGAGGAAGTGGTTCGTATGACGCAATTTCTGTTTGCTCGTGCATTTTATCTTCTTCGTCGGAACACTTCGCTACACATCCATCGCATGAAATGCCTTCTAAAAATCTTTTGATTTCGCGTAGGAGTTTCCGCCAACGGAAAATTAATGGTCTGAAAACGCTTAAAAACCCCTTCTCGTATGTATCCGAAGGAAACGAGCGGACCGCGACAACGGCGAGAGACGAATTTAAAGTGTCACGGATCACGCATCGCACGCGACTCGGCACACCTGCGATCGGACGCGCGATCGTTCCCATAAATCCATTACGTTCCCCTGAACGAGGCAGTTCTGCGATAATAATCTATTCTAAACTCTTGCGTGCGCATCGCGGAATTGATGCGCGAGCAGGAGCCATAGGGAATCTCTTTTAACCCTTAACTGGGCGCGTGGCGCTCTGCGCGCACCGTTGCGTTATGTGGAAAAAACGCGGCTGTAAACAATAATAATAATAATAACGACATATTCATTCTAATTTTTGTTTGTTCAGACTTTTAACGTATGTAATGATTTATAATTGTTATTGTTAAAGTTATTGTTGAGATTTGCTACATATGAATTATTAGTTAAAATTATATTAATATCTAAAATACATTATTTATAATATTTCTATAATATGCATAATATAATAGATATAATGATAATAAATTAACTAAATTCCTATGAAACATTTAGTACAATATGACATTACAGTATTCAAATTATGAAAGTAATTCTAATATTAGGACAGAATGTGGCAGCAAGCAGTGCTAGAGTGGAAACGTTTTACGAAAATTACCTTATATTTTTTTGTTGTGAGGCTAAATATTTTGATAAAAATCTGAATTTTATTTTGGAGTGTTTTTGGTAAAACACGGCAGGCTCGAAATATCTCTCTTTTCTTTTTCCCGGCTTTAATTTCATGAAAATAGAACAAATAGGTAAATAAAGATGGCAAAATTTGAAATGAAAAATGTTTTTGTGAAGATAGAAAATGCTGTAATCCCCGTAAAAATTATTAAGGTACATTTTTCGGTCTTGAAATTTGTAGCCCGATAAATTCAGTTATTACCTCCTCAGTGATTAATTGCCACTGTGAAATTGCATAATTATAGAAAATGGTCTTTAAAGATGTTCGGATTTTATAGAATGAAAAAGGTTTTTAAGACTGCTCTTCCGACCCCATAAGACGATCGCCTTTCTTCCTTATCCAACCTCTCGAGAGAAAATCAAATTAACACGCGAGCGATCCCGCTCGTAATTCGCAGAACTACTAAAGCGAGCAAATTGCTTTCACGGTTAACGCGATGTTTTTGTTTTCAATTCGCTTCGGAAAGAGAGAGAAAAAATTTTCTTCTTTTTTCGTCCGAGAGAGATGCCCGCACGCCATTTCGCGGCGGCGCACAAAACGAGCACGCGAGCCTCTAAAAAAAAAAAAACAAAATCCGCACGCCATTCACACATTAAAGGCGGCCGTCATTGTCTCACTCCCACAGAGACGTCTTTCTGTTTGTCTCCATTGTCGACTTTTTCGCGTGAATTAAGAAACAGCGATCGACCTGCGATGGCTGCGAGACAGAGGAAATGTTTCAGTTCTCAGCAGTGGTGTACGGTTCATCAATTGAAAACGTATAATAATCAAAACATAGCATGCGAATTCTTTTTAATTTCCTCGTTCGTAAATTTCATTTAGATCTTATCATCGATCAGAGAATAATTCGTCGCCTCTCTGAATTTTCTTCGACTATTAAAGCTTAAACCTCAGCGGCACGCGATATTTCCTCTAAAATCGCCATTTTAGGATAAAGAGCGGTAAATGAGGAGATTCCTGACCGTTCGAACGAGCCTTAAAGAAGTTTTTCTGTGACTCGATGATAAGCGCATCTTTGTTTATTTCGTACATTTTTAGCCAGCTCCTAAACAGAGGAATTTTATGGCATTTTGGAATGAGCAAATCCGAGCACGTACCACCATGCCGTTGGGAGGATATGAACCCAGTGGTTATGAACCGGAATGACATGACACCCCAGGATGACGCGAGGGTTATTTAGGGGTGACGGGAATATTTGATAAATTCACAGTGTATCATATCCTGGTTTATAAAAATAAATAAAACCAGGAAAATAAACAGGCCTGCTTATTTAAATAACAAAAAAATTATCATTATATGGTAGGGAAAGCCCAATTTACCTTTATACGTGACTTGAAGGTAATGGAACTGCAAAGGGGGTTACACGCATGACTTAACATGAGGTGGCGCAGACAAAAAAAAAAGGTTGAGAACCACTGATCCAACCACTTCTTCCAACAAGTCTGGCACCTATTTCGTTTTACAGCTATAGAAACTAATCCACCGTACTGCGGACAGAAACTACTCATACCGTCCTGACTTGAACACCGCAAGGCAAAACCCCAGAAATGAACCAGCTGTATCCTTCGAAGCTACCGGGGCAATGCCCAAAAGCTCCTCAATATCTGGCCCTGCTATGCGAAATCAATCGACGATATTCCTCGACGAATATGACGATAAATACTTCTTTTTTTGTTAAATGATATCACGGTTTACTGGTCATCAGGGTGTAATAGACATCGAAGAACTTCTCTCTAAGTGCCGGAAATGGACTCTTCTGGTTGAAAAAACGTCCTCAAGTGGTAGATCTACGCGGTGGCTTCAAAGCGTATTCATTGTTGTCTAGGAGACCCTGTTCCCTCCCTCCCCCCCCGACCCACCCCACCGTCATGACAACAGCTGTCATCTATCCCGTGCCAGACACCGTCCTTCCCCCCTCCCCGCCAACCACCAGGCAGAGAGCGTTCCGAAGGTCCTCTCCAAGCAAAGCAACACTCGGCGGAAGGAGAGCCCGCTGCCATGGAGATAAGGAGCAGACGCTCCTCCGCCCCCCCCCCCTCTCCTCCATTCCAAACCCCCCCCCCCCCTCCAAACGCCCCCGAGCAGCCTCCCCGATTCTTAGCAAGAGAAGAGCTGGCAAGGGGACTGGAAAGGAAGGGGGGGGGGGATATCAAGGACGAGGTGTAAGGTAAATGGAACGAGAAGCGAGGGTGAGATGAGGCGGAGAAAAGAGAATAGACGAAAACGCGCCTTTTATCGGGCGACGTTTATTTCCTGCCGAACCATTTTCAAGATGCGCGCATCCCGTGGAATGTTACGTTAAAAAACGTAAATATGTCGGCGCAAAGGAATGTAAGCTCGCTGATGAGCGTGGGTTAATTTCCTGTTAACATACCCGCAAGCACGCCGCATGAGGACGTCGATTGAATCGATAAAATTGACCATGATGATCAAAATTAGTGATTCAGAAAATTAAAGAACATAATTAGAATTAAACGACATAAAAGCGTTAATTAACGGACCGACCGACGATAATAGGAGCTCACGCTGTAAGCGAAACGCGCCTAAAAATGAGTTACAATGGACGCTCTATATTAAAACCGACTACCCGGCTTAACCACTTTCTTTTCGCGATGGAAAGGACACCATCGCCTTGACTAAGTGAAAAGATATGTGTGTAATAAAGAAGATTTGTTATCGTTAGACCGAAATGGTCCCACACGAATGCTTATTAGAGTGAGGACAGGAGAAAAAACAGTATGATTCCACAGTAACTATAATTACTAATGTAGAAGTGTGTCTTTCATTTCTCCATTGATATTAAGCCACAAAGACACAAAGTCAAGCTTCGGCTTAGTTAGAGATAACAATTAACAATTAACTGCTATCACTTCTCACTTTTCTTCATTAATAATGGCTGTATTTTTTCCGACTGCAACTAGTGGTGATTATTTTTCCTGACGGGATTTAATTCCTCTGCATTGAATCATTCTTATCACTTAATACCATAAGCTTTTCTAATCGGCGTTTTGTTACTTTGTTCGGCAGTTTATGCCGTTGTTTTCAATCTATAAATTTTTCATTTTATTTTTTTCTCTAAGACGAAAATCTAACTCAGGATTAACCGATTTATCGATTAACCAATTTATAAAATAAGGAATTAAAATATTACTGAATAAATAAAATAGTACAAGAAATTAAACAACATAGCATCGACCCTGCATCAACATATTGCGGCACCAGTTATATTAAAATGTTGCCAAGTCAATCAAAGCTGAATAGCGAGATTTTTTATAAATTAAATAGGACTGTTTTATTGAAAAATTAACTTTAAATACAAAACATCCGAAAGATATTCATTTGCACCGAGGATATCTTTTGTTTGGCCAAAATATTTTATGTTTACTGGGCCCTTAGGGAAAAAAAGTTTGGAAATCCCTGTTGAAGAGGATGGTTGCTTTGCAGCGGAAATGGCGATCTGATTTTTTTCAAGAGTTTTTGTTCATAGATATTGTTCTCGAAATGAATGGTGGAGTTCGCCGTATGTTCAGAATTCATTGGGATGACTCACGACAATTTAAATTCTAGCTAATTAGCATCATTATTAACGGGAGTTGTGTTAATTTTCGATATTAGCGAGTATTTGAAAAGTTAAAAACGAGGTGCTTATCTGATATTGGGAATGAAATGCGATAAAAATAACAGGGAACCTTTTTTAAAAAGGTTTAAAGCGCCAAAATAAAATGAATGCACGTTTATATTGATACTTGAGGTATGGTCAAAGTGACCAACCGTACTGATTTGTTCAGTGCTGTAATGATTTTTACAGTTTTGTACTGATTATTTTGTTTTTTTTTATCGATTCAAGAATATTGTATTTCCTTATTTAATAAATTGCCTAAATATGCTCTCCCATTTCACATCGGTATCTTGATAGTTCTACCACTGCAAACATATGTGTCTGTCAAATACGGTTTCTGCACCCGCTCATTTGTGTTAAAGTAGTCATCGATTGATTTAATTAAAACATTCGAATATTTTTCAAAAAACTAATTGGAACAATTTTCTACCTTGTGAAGTTTGCACTCGAAATTTTGCTATAAAAGTTTTTACTATTTTTTCCAGACACTTTTCGAATTTTTCGCTTTTTGCGAGAAAAAAATGCTTCAGCTCGAAAATTCTGGTCATTTCAGAGAGAGAGTTTCGATGGTTGGAGATGGAGCTACTAATAGATGCATTGGAGGAACACGAATTCACGCGTTTAACACCGTCGACGATGACGGAATTGACGACATTCAACGACCGAACGATTGGATTCTTTGCTAATGCAGTTTAACGCTGCGCCAGGCGCCGCATCCCTTATCACTGTGACTTGCGGAAATCTTATCGCTCTACGCTACATGAATAAAAGGCGCCATGTTTAAGAAGCATCGACCCGAAAAAGGCGGCGCGGCGAAGTGAAGTACATATGTATGTATATACATACATACATACATACATACGATGGGTGAATTCTAATTTTTTTTCCTAGAGCGACACACTCAGCAGTCAATTTAACCAGAGTTGCAGCTGGAATACTCGGCGAAGAGTTTAATTAAGCAAGCGCCTTTCAAAAATAAGATAATTTTGCAGAACACCATCATCCTCCTTTTCAAGATCGACGGTTTAAGCCTTAACTCGGTGGAACTCCGACGTAAATTAAAACGGAGAGATAACTTATTGTTAGTAACAAACAATATTCAAACTTAATAATGAAAGCGACCGGTTTCGAACTGATGATGGCTAGTTCTTATTCGAAACCGGTTTGGAATCTTGTTGCTCTCTCTTTTATTTCATTTCCTCCGTTTTAATTAAGAAAACTTTAATTGAAGTTGGAATAACTGTGATATTATTATTATTATTATTATTATTATTGCATCCGATGAATATTTTTTTAAGAAAAAGATATTTTTCATATGTTAGCGGGAGTCGTGGCGAGCCTGTGGCAAACGCCACCTCCGCCATCCACGCTCTATAGAAACGGCTCCTAATTTAATAATCGATTATCATTACGATCATTATTTTACATGAATTAATCTTAAATTTTATTTATTGTTTATTAATATTAGATGAGATGTGACATCTGCAAACGTAATTGCAATTTAAAAAAACAACGGAAAAACTTCCGATAACGCTCGTTTGATCATTTCTGAGCAGCGGAATTGCGCAGTTCATCCTTCTGCGAAAAATCCGATTCGACGATTGCCATCAAGTACACACTTATCGATTTCATTCATTCGACGAAGGAATCGTCCCGAGTCCCTTATACTTCCATCTAATAATAAACAAATCGATATTTTCTGGATAAAATCTCTAGCTGACAATATATCATCATGGCCTCCGCTAAAGCCTGAAGGGTGAGTGAAATAAACCCGTCTCGGACATGTAAAAATAAAGACAAGAACGCTCTTTGACCATTCGCAGGAACATAACCTTTCGTTCGTGCATTGAGGATCGAAACTTCGACCTCCGCGTATCAGAGTTAGTCACGGGTTTGTGTATGCGCGAGCAAATAAAAGGAATGTGGGCGGAGAAGAAGGAAATATCGCTCGCTCGAAATGATATCGTAGGACATGACTCGGTTTGCGCGCTGCGCTCCGTACGCCCATGTTTCGACATGTTCTGACTGTACTATGTTACGATACCGCTATCTATTTCCATTTCAGCCGGCTGTGCGTTCCGTGAATCACGCCGGTGGATGAACCCGTTTTTATTAGAAAACTTTCGCATTATCTTCACTGCGAGAATGTTTTTTAACTCGGTTACTACGACGACATGGCGTGCGTTTCAGTCCCGTGTAACATCGCATCTTAACGATATCTTCTAGGACTATGTTAAGCATGCTTTATATTAAACTAGCAGAATTTCCCGTTGAATTTCAACGGATTTAGTGAAGCTACTACAGCACAACATACAAACTCTTTAAAATACCTATATAGTAGATACTTTTTAAATTGTAATTAGCTTTTCTTAACTATTAATCATATTTGCTTGTAACAATCCGTTTCCGAACGAATTGCATTCAAATATAACGATAATTGTATTTCCTATCATATATATCACTTTCGCCAAATCCAGCTTCATTTCTGTGTAATTATGCCTATGAAATGTTTACATCTATGTCTTGTAAGCAAGAAACCCGTGAAAAATCAACGTACAGTTGTCCATGATTGAACACTGACTGGTAAATGTACACCAGATACGTGAGCCTATTTACGTTAATAAACATTATAATTTAGAATATAATTATTTTACTTACAAAAAGTGTAAGATTCCAGTATTCAAAAGACGAAAGAAAGTTCAATTACTTTCATCAATCGTTATAAACGCTTCCTGAATAATAATCAGTATCTATTTATAAATATCGATCGTTCCGTTGCTTAAACAAAAGTGCGAAGCGAATAACGCTAAACTTTCGTCTATTTCTAAACTTCATTGAAGCTAACTGAATCGAAGGTTACAATGACGGCCGCCTTGGGAACGCCGGGAAAGAGTACGAAAAATCCACAAAATTTCGAAACAAAAGGCGTATTTCTGAAAACTTCGACCGTGTAACATGTAAACTTCGAAGGAATAAGATAGTATAGAGTTTTATTCGTCGAATAAAGCAAAAACGAAAAAGATCGGACCATATTTACATATTTTTATGCTTGAAGGAATAATACCTTGCAAGTCAAGAAATGGATTCATACGTGTTATCTTATGGAAAAATGTTAATCACCTATATTGGCAGCACTGATTGATCCTGGTTGACCAAACCTTGACCATTCACTAAGTTAGGATGTAAGAAATAATCGTACCAAATTTGGTTATTCTAGCTTTTATCGTTTAGGAGGAGTTCCATGAACAAACACACGCTTCAAAATATATTATAGACTACCGTAAGTGCCCGTTGAATTTCAACGGATTTAGTGAATCTACGTTCGCTAGGTATGCGGGATATACAAAGCATTTTAGTCTAAGAAAAACTGAAAATCACCTATAAAGAATATTTTTTCATATAGCAAATTAACCAAATTTGTTTGTAAACAATCCATTTCCGAGCGTATTGTATTCAAATATACCTAACGATAATTTTATTTCCTATATCATATCAATTTCGCCAAATCCAGCTTCTTTCTTCATTCTGAAATGTTTACTTTTATGTCTTGTAAGCAAACAGTCCGTTAAAAGGGTTTGTATAATTGTTCATGATTAAACACTGGCTTTGCTACAACGATAATTTCGTTGCTTAAACAAAACTGCGAAGCGAATAACATTATTCTTTCATCTATTGAATTGAACCGGAGGTAGCAATGATGGTCAGAAAGAGTACGAAAAATCAACAAAATTTCGAAAGAGAATGCGCATTTCTGAAAACATCGACCGTGAAACATGCAAACATCCGAAGGATAAGATACTACACAATTGTAACAGTCGAATAAGGCAAAACACGAAGAAAATCGATCGGTATTTACCTATTAGATGAATGAAGAAAACTTGCACATTGAAAATCGAAAATTATGTGTAAACTTACGGGAAAAAATTATAGAATTAAGTACCCCTCCCCCCCTCCCCCAATTTTTATCGCCATATAGCCTATGTTGCCCGCAGGATAAAATCATATACCTATGCAAAGTTTCGTGACGACATCTTCAAAGGTATGGATTGGATTTGTATAGAGAACAAACAAAATCTTAATTTTACTTATATATATATATATATATATATATATATATATATATATATATATATATGTATATATATAGAAGTATTGGTCTGCTTCGATGAATACATGCACAAGGAAGTTTACCGCTGAAATTATTTTGATGAAATTTGGCACGTGTCTCTTCGAGAAAAAATAACTGAGCTCCACCTTACGGCTGGAATCCGATTGAGAATTTGGAAAGTTTCGCATTTCGACTGCAAGGCTCTTTTTTCATAGTATACAGTCGCTAAATCACCGCAAGGACGGTTGTTATGAAACCGTATTGCGCATATTGTTTTCATGGCTATTGGAGTCCTCTTAAATTTAGGCGCTCAGCGCAAAAGTGGGCTAATCCAAAATATGTCTACTATAAAGTTTATCCTGTCATGAATATCGATTTGTGTTTAACTACAGAATACAAATCTGGTCTAATCAACAATATTTCTATTATAAAATTTATCCGTCCATGTAAATCGTGTGGTGTTTAACTATAAAATACAAATCAGGTCTCATCCACACAGCAGATTATATTCAGCAAAATAGCTACAACTGTCTTTTTGCTTAAATGGTAAGCGTAAAAAGTTAGATACAAAAATTGCCAATTTCATTCCTTTGTTTCGGGCTTATGCAATTTTTGAACTGAGCGCCTCTCAATTATCAATTTTTGTCTTTTTTAAACAAAAAACTAAAATGACGCATTGTGACCACAATAATCAATTAGGGACGACACTCAACCGAACGTAAAAAATGAGTCTAATGGCCCGACTCGTAAAAATTTCGCCCAAAGAAATCTTTTTTTCTCGTAAACTCGATACGAAAACAAGATAAAATTTTTATGGGCTCTATATCTACTTTTGGATTAGGCAATTTGCCTGTTCCGTCTTCACATTCATCTCCATCTTTTCCTTGGTCTTCCAACATCTCTTCGTCCACTGGGCTTGTACTATAAAATGTTTTTTGTAATTCTACCGTCACCCATTCTATTTATATGCTGTAGCCACCTCTTTTTCCCTTTTTCTATTCTATCATTTATTGAATATACATACATATATATATATATATATACATATATATATACATATATATATATCCAATTACTTTCTTATATCTTTGTTACGTATGTGATCTTTCATTGTACAACCCTTTACTTTTCTTAGAAATTTCATCTCAGCTTGCTTGTATCCAACTTTTGTGTTTTTGAGATAATGTCCATGTCTCACTTCCATATGTTAGAACAGGAATGGCCATTACTTTGTCAAATTTTAGTTTTGTGTCTTATCTTGTTTCATTTCGTAACGTTTTGTGTATTGTGCCACTCATCATTTGATATTTGTGTAGCTTTTTACCAATATCATTATCATAATCGTAGCTTATGTCGCACCCTAAGTAGTTATAATGGGATACCTGTTCCATGATTACATTATCAATTAATATTTCGGATCGTAATAAAATACTGAAATCCACTCTAAGGCCATATAGAAAATTCGATTTAATTACGATTCACTTCTACTTGCTAGAAGCCATAAACAAATCCATGGAGTGGGAAGTGAATTACGTTAGACTCTCCTAACTTTAATTCAGAGATCTCGTGATGTGGTGAACCAATTTATTCCGGAAGAGTAACTCGTAATTCCAATGTTGATAAATTTTTCTACGCAAACCTATAATGGGATGAGGCCTGCCAAAATCGTATTTTTCAGTCCCAAAAATCAATGACAAAATGGGACAACAGAACGACGTAGAAAATACCATACTTTTACAAATAAACAAAATATATCTTAATTACCGTACTGTGCCTGTATTTACAGTGTATGTTGTATATATATAATTGAGAGTAGATAATTCGTTGTTATCCATTTTATTTCTATATGTTGGCGTTTCGCTGATTTGAACAAAATTTCGCAAGATCACGTTCCGAGGTCGAAAATCGAATTACCACAGTCAGATATCCTTTTTCGTGAGAACGAAAGCTCGTAAATGGAGATATTGCCGTCTTTTCTCTTATCCCGCGTTCAAAAAAAAGTTTTCAAATCTCCGTATACTTTTAATCTCTGGTTTACTTTACGCAGAAAGCGGGCATTTATTTTGAGAAATTTGGGTGGGGGGAAAACAACTCGCCGAATCGGCATAAAACCGACCGATGTTTACGGATGAGGCGCGATAATATAACGTGCAGAATCGTCTCGCGCGCTGGGTCAGGTTCGCGAACGAGATCACGTAAACTCATAGCAGTTCTAAGAAGAACTCGACGTCCTTCGTTTCTAGAGCGAAACAAATTGTTATGCCCGACTGTCGGGAACTACAATGCCGAGTAATGATGTCATGGCAGTAAAAAGAGAGACGGGCGGGAACAGACGAGTAGCGCGGGTTTTGTCACCATTCCCTCGGGCTGCTTATAGGAAAATAATACGCAGGCCACGTCAAGACCTCTAGGCCGAGTCGAGTTTTCCTTCCATTAGAGAGGTTCGACTAAGTACGATTTTCTCGAGTCATCGTGCCGAAGCGAGATCACTTTCGCTTGCACTTTTGGAGCGCGTGGGATTCCGAGGCCTTGCACCCTTGCGGAAAGTCTTTCGTTTCATTTATTTCAGAAAATGACGGGGTGTGAAATTGGGACGCTCTGCCGGTGGTCAAATTTGGCGTATCCTACCGACCGGAAATATTTCACGCATAAATAATGTATAATTTTTTTATGCGAGCGTACATTTTCGAGGAATGTCGGAAAACAAAGACTTTTCTCGATGCATCCATCGATTATTGAAAACTTGAGTCTTCTAGGATCAAAATTGCCTTCCAAATAATAAAATAAACAGAAAATTATCAATCTCGTTTTATGACTCTCTTTAAAAAAGAGGTATGGTACATGTTGAGTAAACAATAATTTGCAGACTATTTATATGGCAGTGAATAATTTAATCAACATATGCCATACCTCTTTTTTTAAGAGATTCGTGATCATATAAAATGAAAATTTTCCTTAAGATCCATATATTTTCTTGAACCCAAAAACTTATTTTATATTTTTCAGTGCGCTTTATAAAAAGAATATAATTTTTAAAAGTTTTCTATATATTTTTATTATGTGCTCGTTCTCGAATTCCAAATAATAATTCAAAGATTTGAATTTCGAAAAAAAAAATCCCTGGAATAAACAATTTTGAAAAACAGCTATTCATTTCACAATTTACAATTAATTTCCTTAAAAACAGTTCATCAAGAAAGGAAAAATCTTAAAATATGTAACGATACAGAAATTGATTCGGAGAGAGGAACAGACAAGAATGATAATATGTGATCGCATAAAAAAAACCGCTTAAACGCATTATTTAAAAGAAACTGAATAACTATTCTTCCTTTTTACCATGTGTTTTTTAAAAATTATTAGGGCACTTTCCAAAACCGAAATAACATTTTTATTGAACGTAGATATAAAAAAAGACCTATAAAGAATAAATTGCTTTTTATCTTGCAAGGATGAGGAACTTTTTTTTAATTTATCAAGTAATAACATTTCCCGTTATCTTACAGTCGCGCTAAGAACATTATTAACATTATGGCAAAAAAACCAGTCTAGTAAGGCCTTTAAACACCCTAACATGCTAACGTGATCTCATTAAAATAATATCGGACTATGGGATCTAATTGTAATGATGAATTTCGCATTTCTGCTCTAATGGATCTAAATTTCAGGCCACAACTCGATCGATAGCTTTTGGTTAACGCTTCTCAATTTACCTCATCTAAATCGCTTCGTTTTTTTATACTTTATTTTTCAAAATGTTTCAAATCTTCCTACTACCTCTTTCTTGGCATATTCCATTACTATATCTCTTGCGCTGTGAAGGAAATAGAGAGAAATATTTAGCCTTCAATTTCCCGATTATTTGTGTTTCGTTAGATACATTTACGATACATAGTTTCTCATTGCGTGTTGTGTGGTGAAGGTGGCAGTTGCCACAGGCTACGTTCAATAAAGGCGCCAAATGACCCCGGCAAAGAAAGGCAAAAATACAGTTTCGTTTAAATGAATAATTATATGATGATCAAATACCATACCAATTTTATTAGAATGCAATTATTCTCTATCAGAAAGCGGGATACATTATATTCTACACAATTTTATCTTGCAAGTCACTTCCTGAAACTTTGCCGCAAGAGTCTTATCTTCCAGCTATGGTTGTCTTTTCTGTATGAAAACGTATCACTCGAGTAATTTTCCCCTCCGTAAAAAATGCACATCACGAAGAGTAAAAATGGAAGAAAAAACAAAAAGCAAAAGGAATGCGACGAGGCCGTCCGAACGACCTCTTCTTTCTTTCCCGACGCAATAAAATCGCAATTATCGCTCTTTTCTGAAGCGATAAAAAACAACTCATTATCGCTCTCCGTTTCAACATTGTCATTGGTTTCTCTTAAATCCAACGTACGAAAGATTGTTAAGGACAGAATAAAATTCTTGGAGTGGCGCCATATATACCGTTTTCGATTGAATGAAATGCCTTAATATCTTACAATTAGTAAAATAGAGTAATCTCGGTAGAATATGAATGGTTACTCGCTCCATTATTTTGGGAAAAAAGGGGAAAAAAGCTATTTTAATCCACGAGAGGCCAAAGGAAAGCTACATTTACTAAACTCAGTTTTTGTGAAGGTTGATGTATATCTCTGTTTTATTATAGTGGAATGCACTGTGCCAGTGCCTATAAAAATTATCACAATTTTCCACTTCCGTATGATTTTTTTCAGCAGAGCGGCGGAATGTTTTCCTTGAAAAAACGCGAAACCGCGTTGTTGAAATTTAGGAGTTAATTCAAACCGCTCTGAAAAAAAATCGGGTTTTGAAAGGAACTCAAAGCTGTTTTCGATCAATGTGGATTTTTAGGTAGCTATAGGTTTTGCAACATCTTCTGAATCGAATGATATCGTGGATAAAAACACACGCTTCCATAAAATACCCCGCAGCCTAAGTTTAAGTGAGGACGACGAATGAAGAGTTTGGAAAAATGCCAGTCTCGTTTACGAAGACTAGGTATTTTCGCACGTAGATTTTTTCCAATTTTTCTCTTGTAGAGACGGCCGGTTATTCTGAGTTTTAATATAAGAAACCGTATTCAATTTCACGCTCTTATCCCAAGCAGTTTCCATCCGCCATATTAACTACAAGGTATCACGTGATGCACGTATTCCTTCTTCTTTTAATCCGGGACGTTTCGAATACCGTCAGACTGTCCAGAGAATATGACTCGCAATCAGTGTGCGGACTAGGAAAATCCTGAGACATTGAATGCGGCCCGCGGGCTTGGTACGGTGCTTTAATGCGGCCCGCAAACCGATATTTTTTATGCACCTGACCTACACTAATTTGACAAAACTAAATAGCCTGCCTTTTTCTCTTTTTAGTTCATTTAAAACTCAAGTCATCCGTGTTATGTCATTTTTCTTTAAATCGCACCAGAGCTATTGGGATTTTTATGTTTCGGAAAGAATCGTAATTTTATCCTTCTATTCTATGAATAAATGTCACATAACTTATTTCACCTCAGCAACAAGTAGCTAAATAAATATTATATTTTGAAGCGCTAAAAAGTATCATTATAAATTAAAACACTAACCTGTTAGAGTATATCAGCTAACTTGACGTTAGATTCACAAAACGCCACAAGAAAGCTCACACGATGGATGTTCCTTCGACGGTGGGCCTTGTAGAACTGATGAGGAAGTTCTATTCTACGATATTTCGTGAAATTCCAAAATGCGAAATGGAGTTGAGTTAGAGGGTAGGAAACAGAACAATGTGGTATTTCCATTCCACAGAAATGTGACGGTTTACCATCCCCCGTTTCGGGAAAGAACTTGACCCAAGTTAAACTCCCATCTAGAAGAAAGGGTCGTTAAAGGGAGCATACCAAAAGTAACCATATTCAGCTGGATATTTCATACTGAGAGTGCGAAAGAGAGGAAAATTGCTCCTCGAGGATCCCTGAACTCAAGAGAGAACCTGGATACTACAGGCTTCGGAAAACAATGAGTTGGGGAAACACCAGGCTAAGACGGATAGATAAAGAAATATGAAAGGGACCAAACACCAGACACATCGGTAGCCGGCGTACATTACCCCTGTACTATATTACGATAAGGAGGACTAGTGACCGCCGATAATTCCGGGTCACTCTGGGTAGTCGCCCACGTCGTCAAGGCTTTGAGGCGGTCTTCAGCCGTCCCATTAAATTCGGACGGCCGACCGTCCATCTGCCGCCCTTGCGCCGTGCACGCCTTGCACATTCGCTGGTTCCGGCCCTAGTTTCAATACACTTCGGGTAAAAACGGCTGACTGATTTCATTCTTTTACATTTCCTCCAGTTCAACCATCTAATCTCATTAACCCTTGCACCCTGGTTTTCTCTACGAGACGTGACGAGAGACCTTATAATAAGAGGGCCAAGGCAGGTGACATCGAAAATTTATCAAAACAGATTTTAGTGGGAAAATACTTGATTTATGGCGTGTGACGTGTGTATAGAAGTTTCGCACCGTCTGTTTAAAATCGTTTCACTTATAAATTAAACAAGGAAATAGTTCCTTTTTTTAAGATGGGGGGGGGGGGCAAGATCATACTTTGCCCAGGGCCCACCATTGTCTTAAAGCGACCCTGCTATTAGGATGGTTTGAAATTTATAAGTCATAGCCCACATCAATAATTCTGATTTCTTTATATATTATAAAGGAAAATATAAAGTAAATAATGCTGTTTATTTGAAAATAATGCTGGAAAACAAAATATATACATTTTAAAATTAATATCAAAAACAAAATTTACAAAATTCTAAGAATTTTAAAACAACACAATAGAGAATAATGGAACTTTTCTTGCTTTTCCTGCCTCTTATAAATCACTGAACAATCTGGCCTAGTCTGATGATCTCACCTACTTTTAGTTTTGTGATATTGTTGATACGCTCCTTCCAAAATTTCCTCTAAACACCTTTAATGGTACTGGGTTGCACTTCATTTCACACTATTTTGATATTCTTATTTGTGTCTTTGAAATTGACTTTAAAAATTACCAGGCACTGATTGAACGCTTGGTGGAATATGTTTTGAAGAATATGATACTCAGAAATGTCCACAGAAACAAATCATTATCCAGACAGGCAGAGACTTTCCTGTGGCAGTGCAGTGTAGCGAAATTAAACCATTCATGTGGTGTTTTCATACCACCACAAGAATGTCCGTGCCTATCTGAATACCTCCCTAAGATCTCCACACCTCGCACCTCTTTTGACATGTGCATCGCTGTATGCTATACTGTTGGCAAAACATGCTGTTAATGTGCATTTGAAAGTCTGACCTAACCTTTGCTGTGTCACATTTCCACATATCCACTACAGTCAGTCCCAGGTTTTAGGCCAGGTTAGGTTCCAGGCCACGTCGTAAAGTAGATTTTCACTTAAACCTTTTGTTTTTGGATCTTGTGGACTTTTTCTTATCAGAAACAGCGCTAGAATTATCCCTTACCCCATTATCAGCCATTGTTTCTAGACAAAATATTTAAATTGTCAAAAAAACAGAAAATCACCAAACAGTTTAAGAAGATCCAGCAATAAACTCCAACATAATACTCAGTGAACCTTTGGAGATACAACATCACATACTTTGTCTACATAGGCTGAAACTAAGATATTTTGATGAGTTACAATACCGTATTTTCCTGTCTCTGGGTCTTATATGATCTGTGAGATACATATTGAAAAATTTAATGAGATAAAATCAAAAATGTTCCAATACTGCTTCGATGCAAATCCTAAAAACGAAGGAAAAATTGCACCTGGACTCAAACCCTGATACTATGGAAGAAAAAGGAATGTCTCATCATCCTTCAGCTCAAAAAGACTAACAAAAAGCTACCAAATTTTGGCATATTTAGTGGCATAGCTCCAGGATTTTAGCTAAAAAAAATTAAGATTTTACATTCAAAACCAATTTTCCTAACGATTTGATGCCTCTTCAAAAATCAACATGTAAAAAGAAAGCTATTCTTTCATGCATCTTTTGATTCAAACCCAAAGTTTCTACTACAATTATAGGTAATTTTAAAATGCCAAGTGAAAATGCAGTGCACTCATTTTATAGCAGTAAAATTCTTGGAGATTTAAAAGATAAAATTCAGTTTTAAATGAAAACTATGTTTATTTATATTAACCAAAATTTTTACAGGAACATACAAGATCCAAATTCACAAACACACTTCCTTCACAATAAAATCATCACAATGCTTATAAACAAAGGCTCTTTTATTGCATGTGGAGTGGCACCTGTAATTTGGACGGGGCATTAAAAAGCACAATGGAATTGGATCAGGACAGATGGCTCAAATATACCTGATAGGATGGGAAATAGGGCACTCACAAAGACGACAAATATACATTTCACACACACACTTTGACAATAAATTTTCATAATAAAATACACAGCGAAAAGTGTGCCGACAAGGTTTTCTCCCGCACTCTCCGAGAAATCATAAAAGTTAACTACTTCTCGAAGAGAAACTCGTTAAAGTGCAAGACAAGGTGGGAATGATGAAAAAAAGGTTAGAAATTGTAGAAGGGAGATCAAATGCTGTAATCAGGTTGCCTACAAAGGCTCCCCATTGAGCAATTTCTTGTCGAAGAGGAACTCTCCAATAGGACCATGGTGCTCCATCATCTTGCCCAGTGTTGATATCTTGCCAGCCAAATCCCTCTGGCCCTTATATTGCTCTTCCAAGAAATCACCACTAAGGTAATCCACAAGCTAAAAAAAAATAGAAATGTCATTATATAATGGCCTTAAAATGAAGATGGTGTTTAGGCAATAAAAGTGTTACACTGATAACAGAATGTCAGAAAACAGATTCAAGAAACATTGACCACTTAGCACACAAAATGATACAATGATTACATTTCAGCACTAAACCAAGACTGAGAAGAAACTCATTTAGAATACATTTTCAAGAAAAGAAATTACATCTCAACTACTTCAAGCAACAATATGATACATTTAACCATATCACCTGTACACTAAAAGTTTGAAACAGATAAGCAATTTGTCTCAAGTGTTCATAGCTGAGTAAAAGAAACATCCCTTCATCCATCCTGTGCTATCTCAAGAGGAAGAGAAGGGCAAAGGCCACCCAGATAAAAGATAAAAGAACATGGTGAAAAAGGCTAGAAAATGATGCAGGAAAGAAAGGTATTTAAACAGAATGGAAAGGTAACAAAGTCCAAAAGTAAAAAAGGAAATTAAGATATTCTACAATCTAAGGCAGTACCTTACCTGTCCATTTTTACTTTCTCATACGAAGTATAGTTAAAGTATTGTTATCGCGAAAAAATTCGACCTCGAGATTTTTACGGAAATATAAGTTTTAGGTGTCACTGAATCCGAAAAAGTGGTTTTCGCAATGCTGTCTGTCTGTCTGTTACTTGCTCTGGAGCCTAGACAGTAGAGCAAAAATGAATGAAATCTCATACTTAGACATTTTATCATACTGAGCTGAGTATACATAGAAATGGTTGACATTGATCAATAATTAATAGTAGTTTATTCTATGCATTTTTAACAACAATCCGATTTTCTCGAAAGTGGCTCTAACGATTTTGATCAAATTTCATACAGTTACTTGGGTTTACGTCTTCAATAATACTGTATAGTTCATATTTCTCAAAAAATGAATACAAGGCTAGTTTACTCTAGGCAACTTTAACAATAATTCAATTTTCTCAAAAATGGCTTTAACGATTTCGATCAAATTTCGTACAGTTACTTGGGTATACATCTGCAATAATACTACGTATTTCATTTTTCTCAATGAATGAATATAAGGCTAGTTTATTCTTGGGCAACTTGAACAAAAATAGGATTTTCTAAAAACAGGCTCATACAATTTTCATTTTCTAAAGATAACTAAACGACGCATTAGTACCCATATATGAGAAAGTTTGTACAATGTATGTTGTACCGATTTTTTTTATCTATACGTCTTGCATACTTACGTGGTAGTCATTGAAAGTGACTCCTTGTGCATCAGCAGGTGGAGCTTCACAAGCAATAATAATGTCACGGATCTTGCGTGTCACATGTGCCTCAAGAATAAGAGCTTCCTTCAATGCACTCAAACCATCTTTCCAGTATGACATCAGAGGACGCTAATTAAAATAAATTAAGAGGATGACTACAATTTCCTTGGTAAAAATGCCACAAAACATCCAATGCTTCCAAATCATAATTAAATCAGCATTTTTCATAAAATTACAAGCATTTAAAAATACTGTCAAGGTGGGTAATAATTATTATTTAAAATAATAATTAGTTATAATATTTCTTTAATGAAGTGTAGTTCTATACCAATACAACAAAACCAAAACCTGTTTTCACAGTACATTCATATTTTCAAGCTAATTATTCTTGCATACAATTGCTAAATGCTTCAAAGTATCTCGCATTAATGATACGTAAAGTCAACCAGCATTAGTGACTTGTGAAAGCACCCATCAATTGACACATCACCATGAAGCACAATCACAGTTAAGTTAGAAAAATAAAATCATCATTATTATTATACAAGCCTCAATAATGGAAAATAACTATGCCCAACATCAACTCACCGGGTCCTTAATAAGTCCTGCCAAGTCGGACCTTAGTTCACCTCTCATGAGGAGGTAGGTGATAAGCTTGATAGCATGCTCCCTCTCCTCAGAAGCATTTTCAAAGAAGAACTTGGCAAAACCCGGGCGATTGATAATATCTCTTGAGAAGTGTGCTCCCTATAATAGTATTTCACATTTTAAAACCCAAGTTAGTATAATCTGGAAAAAATTAATTCTTATTTTACATGGTACAGTCAATAAGTTCCCAGATAGTCTGTAACATAGTGTGCTACAAGTGCTTGACAACATCACTTGAACATTATTGTCAAGCACTAACTTTTAGCTATATACACAAAATCCATTCTTATTTTATTACTAGTTTCTTTGTAATAAGCTGTGGAGTATTGTCGGTGTTCATGCAATTTTGAAGTTGGAGACTGTGCTTAACTCATTTATTTTCATTATAATTAATAGCATTAAGTGCATCATTCCTCAAACTATTCTTCCTCCACCAAAATTCACTTCTGCCAGTATTTGTCGAGCTGTTGGAAGCAATTTTGGAACTCTTGTTTTGATTTGGTATTCAACATCTCGTGTTGCTGGAATGCCTTCCACCACCTTACCAAAGCTAACTTTCAAATTGCATGAAAACTATCAATACTCCACTCCTTATAACAAAGTAACTAGTGAAACAATAAGAACAGCTTTTGACTCTCTGTATAGTTTAGTACAGAGGTCGGCAACCTGCGGCCCTTTAAGGATTTGCATGTGACTCCCGAAAGCAACTCTTCCTTATAAAACCTCCAAAACAAATTGACTTCGTAAATTGTTTAAGAGACATCTCAGAAAACTTAAAAGGTACGGACACATTACGTAAAATACACGTTTGTTTTACAGAGATAATAGGAAAAAGTAAAATGGCAAGGTTATATGAGGGGACGGCCTCCCTTAGATCCTTCGATGACTGCGGCTCTTCTTATGTTGCGTGTTATGCATAATTTGAAAAAGTGGCTCTTCTTAGGAAAAAGGTTGCCGACCCCTGGTTTAGTACTTGATAATAATGTACACGTGATCCATTATTAAGTGGTTGTAGTGCACTCGGACATAGTCCAGGAGCTTTTAAACTGTACCACATATAGTGTATCAAGTGAAATATTCAGATTTGAACTAGTTCTCATTTTTGTAAACATTACATATGTCTGTAAGGCTGTAATAAAAAGAACACTCTTCACGTGACTCAAAATTTTATTAATCTCAAAAGAAATTTCAAAAAGAACTAATCAAGTTTGGGTGGTTTACGGAAGTTCTCACCATAGCCAAATATGTCACAGCAGCCTTAAGCTCTTCTTGGACTTGATCCCTCATTTTCGTTGTGCATGCAGAAGTCATTGTGATCCAAATTTTTGGGATATCAACAGATGGCAACTCGCCTGAGGTGAAGAAGCAATATGCAAATTTAAGTTATAACACACTGACAAGGTTAATGAGGATGGGCAGGGTAATCATTTTTAGAAAGTTAAGAAATATTCACTGAAAAATGCAAAAATATTCCACGAGTAACCACAAAAAATAGATATAAGCAGCTCTCTTTTTCTACTGGAACACACGGAATGCTGTTTCAGAACCTTTATTTCAATAAAATAGTAATCTGCATAACCTAAAACAAATCAAACAATGTCATTTGCAAAGCAATAACGTTTTACTCATATTGTACAATACAGAATATTTCTCCACTGCCAAATTACATTGTTCCTATTTTTTCCCTACTCACTTTATCATGTTCTGGCACCTTTTTTTGGTAGAAAAAAAGCACTCACTAACAAAGAGTAAAATTGTCATCTTCAAAAACTTAAATAATTTAATGACATTTATATGATTTTTATGGAAAATTAATCAAAAATAGAAAAAATGGTCCTACATGAGTATGTTACGCATATATGCATCGATAATGTAAATTAAAGTACTCCTGATTGGTAGGCATACTGAAACTCGAGTGCACAACATACCCACAAAAGCAATCGCACTGATTATCAACAGGACAACCTGAACAAAAAAAATTTGTAGAGGGGAATTCGAGGGCTAATATCAGGTCAGTGAGGAGCTGAGGTTAGAAAATCAACCAATCCATCATTGTATAAGTAGACAGGAAGGCAGTGGAACAGTGCTGAGAGAACATAAGGGGACAACAGGCAGTCAAAACGTATGTGATGAGAGAGGGCATTGCCTGTTTACAAGCCCCTGCTATAGACAGTAACTAACAAAACGCACATAGGCTATTGACCGCAAGGGAAGGATGAGAGGCACATTTTCAACACACTACCACTCTTTCTCTCCTTCCACACCATAACCCCAATCCACTGATGGGAGGGAAGGCAAAGGAGAGCGGATAGAGGACAACCCTCTCGCCCCTTCTCCTCCCTCGCAACCCTTCTCCTGAAAGGCCCAAGTGAGACAGCCTGGTTGCTGGGTACTCAGGAGTGGGGGGGGGGGGGGGTGAGCAGCGGGATAAGGAATAAAGGATTCATTTGTTTTTTTTCTTGGGCGGACGTGAGAGGGCCGATCGATTGAAAGTGGCGGCAAAATAAAAAAATATCCGAGGAGGATACAATGGTCAAATGAAGCAGAGCTGAATTATTAGATCATGATAGGATTTAAGATTCCGAGGGTATCTCTTAACAATTTTTTTATCACACGAAACCGACGGTGGAATGGCCGACCCTATACAACCGGAGCGGAGCCGGGACTAGGTATTTGGGTCCCCGGGGCAAAGAACGTGAATCGCGCCCCTAGCCCAAGCCCTGTCTTTTACGACGTAAAAAATATTAATTATAATTACTGTCTGCCTGTCGCCGCTAATCTCACTTTATCACGTCATTTCAATTAATTTTATGGTAGCAAATATATATGTTTATATAAAATACCTATACGTATAACCACAATTTCGGCGCCCTCTAAAATAATGCACCCGGGGCAAGAGTCCCGCTCGCCCTACCCTGGTCCCGGTCCTGAACCGGGAGTTCTCGACGCATAAAAAAAAGGGTTGGACCTTCGCAGAGCAGGGATGCGTTACTTATCCGCAACACAGAGTCAGAGGCGCCCGGGGCCAGTTCCTGATTTTGAGGCCTCTGGACATGGTAAAAATAGAAGCACGTAAAACAATCATTTGCTAAAAAAAACGCTGAAACGTAATGTTCTTTTATTTATAAAATCCTACCCTAGCTTTTTCATGCAAATGCACCAACTATCGAGGAAAATTTTGGTTTTCCTGCAATTTCACGGTTGAAATTAGGCACGGCGAGTCCTTTCAAACGCAAATTTGCGCATTCTGAGCTTGAGACCAGGCCAAATGGCCTTCCTGCCCCTCTCCCCCCTCTCTTAGAGGCCATGTCCCCACAGGTATGCCACTGCAATACGGCTACCTTTTAGTTTTAGCCATTTGTTCTTCACGGTATGATAACCTTACCGTCATTTATTTTTTTGTAGGCAAGAATTTTTCGCGCAACAAGTGTACTCATTGAACAAAAAGATTAAATGGGCCAAGACCGTTCTGACTGCTTTTAGCTTTATGATTTTAGTAAAATTTGATAAAACATACAGATGGAAACTGCCATATACTGTCTTCAACCTCGTGGTAAAAATAACTAGTTGATTTCTTGCGTCAAAGGGCAATAATAATACACCGCAAGTTTAGAATCTCGACGGCATTTTTAAAACTCACATTGGGATTATTTTCATCTCGTTTCGGTCCTCAATTTAGAACTAGGAAACGACGCGATAGAGATCAACTGAGGACGAACTTAAAGCCTTGCAACTGCGTCATGCCACTATAAATGAGATGGCTGTAATGAAAACCGATAGCTTTGGTGAAATGGTCTCAAAATCGGCTGTCCGATAACTAGAAACGTCCGAAAAACCCGAAACTTTTAAAATACAGTACGCTACTCAATTCACCCCTACCCGGTCCGAATTTAAATGAGAGAAATACCCAGTTTTGGTGAGTTATTTATAGACGTCATCTAAGAACGTAGGTTAATACAATTAGTAATAAACGGCGAAAATCGTTTTTCAAATTTTAAAGGTATATTTACTAAATAATATTACCTTAAGAATTTTGCTACCATTAAATATAATTTTCCAGTTATTTTTGCCCGGCGATGTTCTAAAAAAATAAGTAGTTTTTGAAAGAATTCTTGGAATGGAGTGAACGACTGTTCACTGTTATTATTTTGATCCTTAAAACTAAAAGCAGTTTTTTAGTAATTCCCTGCTACCTAATATGAATGTAATGAACGATAGTTCATTGTTGTTATTTTTATCCTTACGCGTAATTTAATATTTGTTTTGCGTATCTCCTTCTATCCCTTGATAATTAAAATAGTCCTCGGATATGATATATGATATTCTTGTCCGAAATCTGTCCTGAGTCGAAAGGTTACCTTATTCCGCCTGCATTTCAAAAGCATGAAAGCCGAAGTTTGCAATAAAAAATTATGATAATTATGATGGAAATCTTTTCCCCGGGGGCAGAATGAAACTATACGCCAACAATATCCCCAATATTCTAGAGTTCTAGAGTTAACAACACGAAGCAGTGAACCCGTGTCAGTGTCAAATACAGGATTTACATTTACAATTCTCTATCTCAGAGGAGGGGGGAAAGGGGCAAAAAGAGTCGGCACGCCAGCCTGCATCCGGCCTTGGAGGTGACTCGCCCCCGGGGAAAATTCCCATCCTGGAGCACGTGATCGCCTCATGACTAAGTAAATCTGCAAAGGCTATGACTATTTTCGCAGGATTAGAAAAAAGATGGTTTTTAGGCCTCACCGGCGAAATCGACGATATTCACTCGGTTGTACCAATCGTAAAAACCGCGTCGGAGACAAGGAAAATCAGGAAGAGGTTTTAAAAAAAATCAATGCGACTGTTAGGGAGGTTCGGTTATAACCGGAAGATTCTACACTCCTTCACTGTCACCACGGGCTGTTAGCAAAGCTAACGAATTTGTTAAACGCATTTAAAAGGGCGGTAAATAGCAGCGTTAACAGCACAAGCAGCCGTTTTATATGGCGTAGTTCTGAGAAGCAGCCAGAAATGGCACGCAAGAATTTATGCCATATGTAATTAGGAATCTTAAGACTACAGCAAATACAGTTTAGCACCAATTTGCAAGTCGACTTGCACAAGCTGACAAAAAAACGTCGGGCGGGGTAAGTCTGGCGTTAAATATACGAAAACAACCGCAATCCGCATCTCATGGATCGTTTTGCTGTAAAAATGAGACGCCATTGAAAAGATAGGCTCGCTCATAAACACGTCATCCTGTCCTACTTATCCAACGATGCTTCTTTCCGTCGGCCCATGATCTCCGCCTATTTTTACCGAACTTATTGCGTAATATACTTGTCTGCTGATTCAAGTGTAACAGTAATACACATGCAAATAATTGAAATATTATTATTCGCTTGGAATGTAACGTTTCCTCATTTTCACAAACCATTTATCCGAGAAATATTTTACTTGTCATCAATGTTACGCCGTCAATAATAAACGAAGCAATGGCGGATTTGACAGATTTAAAATGCCCTTCATTAACATCCTAATCGATAAACATTCCCACCAATCCCTTCGGGGTAATTTTAGTGAACTAATCGATCTATCCCAAAAATTTTTAGCAACTCATCCACGTTTCCGACGGATAAATTTAGGCGAAATTCTTCTAAAACAGTCCGATTAGCGTTTCTTAAATCGAATTTGCCAATGATAAACACCTAGATTATATCTTGTTCAAATGCTTCCTAAATCCATAAAACGCATGATTAGTGACAAACGAAGCTTGTAATTAATTACACCTTTGTTAATCCTGCCAAACGCTTCTGGCGGCTTGCAGGGTATTGATGTAAATGTTACCAAAAATTGGATGCGAAGATAAGTTCCACGCCCTCTTCAACTCCCAAAATTCAGCTCTTTTTTTGGTCGCTAATACCGCGTTGTCTTTAAAAGCGAAGAATATGCCAACGCAAAAAAAAACAAAGAAAGACAAAAGTGGATCTGTTAGCGGCATAAATCTAATGAATTATTGAAGTTGGATACTGGCATACAGCAAGGCTATTTCAAGGTCTAATCCATAAAACTTCACCTCGTTCTATGGAGGATAATTTTCCTCGCTCGATACAAGGAAAAGTCGAGTGCGTCCCAAAGCGACGAGTGAACCAGATGCGTTCCTAAAGCAGCGACGAGGCCCTGGATATGCCAGGATTTCATCGATCAACGTCTGTTGTGCCGCCACCGTCACAGTAGAGAAACTATTGAATAACAACTACATTCTGTATGGAAAACGAGTGCAGATGAAACTCGCATATCGCGGGGATAACACATTCGGATGAATCGGATGTCTATTCTTACACCGATCCTGTGAAATGGCGACAATTTTCACTTCGTACGACGAGAATTTCGAGTTATTCAACGTTAAACGATCTGACGGCCTCGCCACCGATCGCTTCCTTGCCGTTGGGCATGAATTATTCCCTCCCTTTGAGAATAGGTTCTCTGTCTCGTACATCTCGGCGACGAAGCGGCGTCCTCGGAAAGTGGGACTACCTGCCTCCCCAAGGCCTCCCTTTTACAGAACGCCATCTTGGTGTGTGATTGTTTCTCCTCTCACCGATGCGAGGCATGTAGAAGGTCCAGCGCGTGGAACCCTACGATCCAACCAATGCTATAAATAAGGTACGGCAATAAACGAAGCGAAAAACACCGGCGCGTTCCCCGCTTTAAAACAATCACTTTTAATCCACCTCTTTCGACAGAAAAAAACGGACCCGATTGGACGGATATAGCTTAATTTCTATTAATTCTTTTCTAAAAGTTTACAGACGGATGAGCCACGGATGAGTCAAGGGCGCTCGTCTAGCTTCTAAATAAATGATACAACGCCGCAAGTAAATTCGTTTTGTGTAAAACTGGTGCGATATTTTATATGCTGAAATACTCGAGCGATGAAACACCGAATGTGCTCATTTGCTGCACACTCACGACTCGAAACGCCACAGAGACAGCGTCTCGTCATTTTGCTTTAGAGATTTTCCCTCTGGTAGATTTTGCGGGATCGGGGTTGACAGGCGTTGCTATGCGCTTGCTTACTACTCATTATCTATGCATATAAATTTCAATACCCCTCTCAGTGTTAAATTGTGGGAAGTCTTTTGTTCTCTATAACACGAGCTTGGAGGGAGTCTCTAAGGAGACGAGTAAAATTCCCAAACATTGATTTTCATACCGTAATAATTACGCATCAGCCCCGAGACGAAGTTACGATGATAGATAAAGATGGAGAGTATAAAAAGGCAAGTGCGCAAAAACTGCAAGTGAATGAACAGGCGACAAAACGCGAAAATGTTACTTAACTGCGTTTATGAATTGATTAAATACATATTTCTCATTAGTTGTCCAATAATCTCAGTCGTACTCAAGCTATTACACTCCCCGAGTCCTCTTTGACAGGCCCAAGTCATACGAGCCCTGTTATTTCGAAAACCGGAGTAAAAGGTAATCTCATCGTAAAGATAATGGCCTAAGCTGTCACGTGTGCCAAGGATTCAAGGGTTTACTAACCGAAGAGAACACCAAGGTTATCTGCAGCACTTTTTGTGCATTCCTAATACCTCGGCGTTCGAGGTAAAATTTTACCATTTTTTCCGAAACGAGAGAAGTTATATTCACCTCCCCGAAATGAATTTTTTTGAACGCCTGAGGCCGAGTAGGCGCCTAACCTGCGATTTAAAGTCGGAAATTGAACGAAACTCTGAATTATCAGAATCTTCTTTTATGGTTGAAAACATATTCATGAATGGGCACTTCAATATAAAACAAACTTGAAAACTCCTTATGTCAGGTATCTCCGACAGCCATAACAGTGTTACGGAAAACCAGATACCAATTTCGGCAATGCAGTCGTCTTCAGTGGCGCTTCTCGAAAGTATATTCGAAAAGGGCATCTGGTTTTTCATTACCTGGTTACGAGAATACCGAAGTACTTACTTTTTCAATTCTCTGACAAGGAAATGCGTATTATCGAATTAGAGAACTAAACATTTTTAAATGGTTTAAATTGACCTCGATTCTCCGCGTGTTAGCAAATTTACAGCTTTATATACTACTCGAGCTTTTACATGAGCAAGCGACGTACCACAACTCTTTAACGACGGCGAATAAGTCCAAAAGGCGCTTTCAGATAAAACTGGTGATATATGAAAGAATGGTGCTTATGAGGAATGTGGATATTTGTCTGAATTGATAAACTGGCTCCGTTAATAATCGCTCGGCAATTTTTCTACATGCCGCGAGTAAAGTTGAAAAAAATAACTTGAAAGTTTCACCCGAAATAACGACCAATTTTCAATGGTAAAATATAGTGATGTACTAACGGGATTGATATGAGGGACACGTTAGCCTATGAATGGTATATATCTAACTGAAAAGCAACGTTGAACTGAAGATTTTGTGTTTACCGTCCTCCAACACCCGTAAATGAGAGTTTAACTGGACGGAGGTGAATTTCACCTGCTGGCTCTATTCCCGCTAATAGCATCAAGTTAAAAGATTATTCGGCCGGTAATGAATGACTGATGAGCTGCGAAAATATGGGAAATTAGTAATGAAATTAGGCACTGTGAAATAAGAATGCAGCGCCGTTTTTAGGCATAGGTACGCCACTTACGCAGCCGCTTAGGTCAACCACCACGAACAAGTATTCTTTTTTTCAAAATTATATTTACATCATCCTGTCAATATATCAGCATTTTTTCCCTATAGCGATAATTCTTTAGTGCAAGTGTAGTCCATCACCATTAGAGTGCGCTTGATTTTTAATACTGTTTTTTAATAAAGTGCATGAGGCTAGTTTTCCAATACTTTTGGCTTACCGCGCATGTCTGTGTTGCCACTAGCAAGTCGGACATAGGAGCACCAGTTTAAAAATACTGCATAGGGCCCTGAAAACATGATATACTGTACAAAATTAAACGAAAAATTAGACAAACGGAATATATGGCCATCTGTTGTCTCAACTATTACCATTAAATTTGTCATGGTACTATTCTAATTCAGTTTCTTTCCAAATCACGAATGCCTGTATTTTTTTAGTTTCATATTCAGTGAAAATTAATAATATATAGACCTAACATATATATACTACAATTTTGGAAACTCAAGAAACAATCCTCCATCAGCAACTGCAAGTCGAAAATAACCCTTGGCACCCTTTTCGAAGAACTATTCTACGAAGAAACATAGGCTATAAATAAAATCAGTTTCCATGCCATCAAAAGTTTTCAAAATATTCAAACTGATCAAACACAAATGCACATCGACGTGCTCTCTGCCGCGCTACGTGCGACAAACTAATGGTACAGATGAAATAAAACTTTTGTCTGAACCGAGAAAACAATGGAAATAGGATTTTTTTAAATTTAGTTTCGCCTGTTAAGAGCTTCCCATTAGTCCTACTGGTACAATTGTGATTTTTGCAAATGTGGTTACTGCCTTGCGATTTGTTCCAGCGGCGGTGGTTCCCCGTATGGCAATTTCGCAACTAGAAAGAGGAAATAACGTGCCACTTGAAACAATGCCAAAAAACCCATCGGAAAAATCATTCTCAGGTTGAAACCACTATTGAAGATTTACGCTGCGTAAAATTTTGATTACTTTTACTGCAGTTACTCGAAAATTAACGTACATATAAATTACATTTTCGAAGATTAAAATAATTTAAAGACCAGAGTGTGTTCCAAAATCGGTCATTAATAATATGGTAATAGAAGAAACCAGTATTTTTTCCTGCATAAATGACCAACAGTTGAAAGAAATTTTCTTCAGGGTAAAAATGTACTGAAGATGAAAATTGCAGGAAAAATTGTAAACCGGTAAATACGGTGAGAACGACCCGGGTCAAAATAACGCGTAGTGGAGACCTAGACCATGTTCGATATCATATATGAAGAACTAAAAACACAGGAACACAAATCTTTATGCTTCGCCGTTTTCTTCGCTGTCTTAATCCGCTTTGACAATTTTTTAACCCGTTTGTTTTATCATAAACATCACATAAAACGAAATTATCGTTATTTCAATGAAAGGCTCCTTCGAAATTAAATGCATTTCGAGGAAATGGTACAATAAATAGAATTGTATCAAAATCCTACAAATATATAAAAATTCTCATTACAAGATAAAAGCAACGACACGGTAGAACTACATTAGCACATGGGTAAATTAAAAATAGTACTTTATATTCATAAAGATGAATTTAAAATCAAACACGATTTTAATTAATCAGCTGTTTGAATCCATTCACAAGCATCCTAATCTTAACAATTGAAGTTCGAAGCGCAATTCTCCCATCCATGTGACCGATAAGGGAAAAAATCTTCGCAATTAAGGAATAAATTTTGAAGGTACATGACAATACCGATTGAAATAAGAAGACATTTAAAAACAAAGCCTTAAGTAAAATACGTAAAAATTATGCAAAATAATAAACTCACATTGCATTCTGCAGGAAACATTCTCGATTGTAATTGCCGAAGCAATCAGAAACAGCGCAAGCAAAGTCTTCATTGCTGTGAAAAGAAAGTTCCTTTACACACTGTACACCTGTCCGCTTTACAACTTTTTACAAGTCAACTGAGTTTACACTACTGTCGTTACCAAGATAGCAGGCTGACTGATGATCACAGTAAAACGTTGAATAATGTGGATCAATTCACCTACCATCCACAACTCAATAGCCACCTTTGCGCGCACTGGCACAGAAGGCAACCCTGTATCTTAATATGTTAAAGCTAGATAACAATCACAGTCGCATGAGCAGTCTTCCTCGAATGAGATTACCACGTCCCGATCCGCAGTACATTTCAGTCCTATCAAATGCGTAGTATGCGCATGACCGAAGTGACGTCAACAAAACAAGATCACTAAGCGCTCTTTAAAATTGCGTCAATCAGTCAGCTTCAAACAGGCTTGAAAGGAGTAAGTAAGTGGTCGTGGTGGGTGTACAAGTTAGTTATACTTATTTGAAATCTCTTAAGTTTTATTGAAGCAATGTAAATTATAGTAAATCTACTTATGTTTTAAAAGCTCTGTATGTTTGGAATAGTTGATTTTAATTTTATCATTTTCTGCAGGGCAATTATGAAGATTTTCGTGTTTCTTTGGAGCGTTTTGGCTCTCGCAGCCTGCGAGGATTTCTGCTATGACGATGTTGTCGGAGGCTGTACCTCTACAGGTAAAATATAATATAAACAGGAAATTTTATTTAGAAGTTGCAATGGAAATGGTCGTTGACAAATATAAACTTTTTCAGTGTCCGATCTTCCGAACTGTGATGCGAAATACGGTGCGTTCGGTGAAGTATTATTTGATTTACAGAATTACGTTAACCTTCATGTCACAAGAAGTTTTGATTACCTGTTGTTGGTGAGTATTAAAATATTATCTGAATCGATTTGAGTGAGTTAAGATACTTTTCCTAGGTAATATTACTTTTTATTTCGCAGTCAACCAACTTCGGAGCATTTGAAAAAAACAGAATTGGATTTGAGAAAGTTTTTCGAAAATTGTCCGATTCTTCATGGGACGATGCAATTGATCTAATTAAATACATAACCAAGCGTGGCGGTTCAATGGACTTCAATGCAAGGAAGGAAGACAAACTCACATTGGTCAGTGTCATTTTTAAATAGTCTTTAATTAGAGAAGTACTCGTGACTTTGGAATAGCTCTCAAAGTTCCTTTTGATAATATAACCTACTCTTAAGAAGAATAATCTATAGTGAAATTTTCACAAAAATTTAATGATTTATGTCACTGTAGAACTCCCAGCCACAGACGTATGATCTCTCTGAGATAGCTAGCCTTGCGCGAGCCCTTGATTCACAAAAACTGTTGGCAGAAGAGGCTCATCACATCCATGCCGAAGCTACCAGACATAGAGAAAACTATCATGATCCAGAGGTACTTCATTATTTCATAATTATCATCGTTCATTGGTTTGTTTTCATATACTTAATTTATTATTATTTTTCAGGTTGCATCCTATTTGGAAAATAATTTCATACATCGGCAGGCGGAAACTATTCGAGAATTAGCTGGTCATACAAATGACCTGAAGAGAATGATAACTGATACTCGGCAAAGTAGTCTATCCGTTTTCCTTTTTGATGAATACCTTAAGTCCAAGTACTAATTCCCATTTCCTTTTCTTGTATAGAAATGTTTTTCCATTTTTAAACCCATTATCCTAAAATAAAGTGATAATATCATCTCCCAAACTGTATGAATGCATCGTGTTCTGACTGTTAATTTTAGCATTTATTGTCAGTGAATTTCTTGAAATGTGATAATTTGGTATTATAATAAAGTTTAAAATCTATCTCTACAGCATCTTATTTTCATTGTTAATAGCCTATTCCATAAAGAGAAACTTGTTATGAACTTGTGCGATTTACAAAATGGGAGGCAACCCCCCACGTAGGGGTGTGAACAATTTGACATTTCTTTTTTTAAAGTGGAATGTGATTCCAAGTGAGTTTACCTGGCAGCTATTTGGTTATTCTTCAGAGAATACCAAAATTCATGTTAGTGGTATTGACTAGTATTTATAAAATGCACAATTTTTCTTAAACTTTGCAGGGATCTCAGTATCTTTTATATAACCGATTTTGTGCCGCCCCCCACCCCACCTATTGCTTCCTAGTCCTCAGTCCAGGGTCCTGACGAGATGCAATAGAGCAGGGATGGCAAATGATTTTTGTTTTTTGTGCCAAGAAAGTAATGAGAACATCAGAATTTTTATTCATGTCACTAGTTTACTCCTCCTCTAATAAACTTCATATTTTATACAGAAAATACAAGCTTACATGTACCAAGTAAAATCGTGTGCCATGTATTTGCCATCTCTGCAGTACAAACCACATTTACTGTCAAAAGGGGTGCTAAAATTTAACTACAATGAAAACCTATCTAAAAGCATTCAAGACTGTTATTGACTGTCTAAACATTACCTAAATCCCATATGCTTAGTCCTGAGGCCGGCAACCTGCGATTCTTTAAGGACTTGCATGTAACTCCCAACAGCAACTTTCTTAGATAAACCCTAACATCTCCACGAATGAAACTGACTTCTAAAATTATTTTAATAGAAATTGCAGAAAAGTGTTGACATATTATAAGAATATGCATAATCTAAAAAGGTAAAACAATGGCAAGGTTAAGGGGGGCAGGATATCTCCCCGTGAATTCGCCAGTGACTGCGGCTCTTTATGTTGTGTGTTACGCATAATTTGAAAAAGGGCTCTTCTTATAAAAAAGGTTGCCGACCTCTGACTTAGTCTCATTAAATAGGTAAGTACTTTTTAAATTATTGTTTCAAATATATTTTACGTTTATTTGAACAAAGTTAACTAGTACCTCAACTTCTCTTGCATGTGCTTAAACATCGCCGGTATCACGTTATTGAACCAATTTTGAATTTCTTTTTTGTAAATGTGGTTTGTTTAAAAATCATATATTTCCAATTAAAATGGGGTAGTATCATTATCAGTGATGTGAAGGAGGATGAGGCTTTAGAAGTTTGCACACAGCTGGCATAGACAATGAATGAAAGATTTTGAAGATTTATTTACAGAAGCCAGAAATTTATTATAACGTTTACATAACAGTGAGCTAACAAACTACATGTCATATTCGAAAAGTTACCTTAAACTGGACGATGTGGTAGATTACAGGGAAGGTAATTAATGGTCATTCTATATCGTCACAGCTAATGTAAGTTGTTACCTTTCACATGAGTATGCAAGTCTTCCATTGTGCCAAAACTTTATTTAGGCAAACAAGTGCACTTTTCCCAACTGTTAAATCTCGACATTGAATTGTAAGACTAGTTTACAGATTTTGGGCTAAGTTTTTTTTTAATATACAAATATAACAAGCCAAAATTTAAGGCATTTCCAGGAGCATTAACTTTTTTAACACAAGTTAGGTTACACAAAATCTTAGATGGTAGGGATATCACCAAATAATGATATATTTTTGGAACATTACACTTTAAGGAATTGAATCTCATCCCACGATTTACTTCAGCAACAATGGAAATTCATCCAAATATTTTTGATAAAAAAACAACGATCTTTGATCATTTTTTTCTTAAGATCTACCCTCTGAGGATAAAAAATATACATTTTACGTAAAAATTAGACCCTCATAAAAATCATACAAGAGCTTCTTGTGGAATGAGAAATTTACGTGGAATGTCACCAAAGGAAAATACATTAAAAATCATTTAAAAAATTAATCAAGAATAATAATCACCGAACCTGATCTTCATTCGATGGTGTGCTTGTTCATTTCTCGACTAGCAAAAAAAAAAAGTCGGCCAAATCCAGCAGAAATCTGAGCCAGACAAAACCCCAAAAAACGTCTAGCAAATCTCACTAGGCACGTGTCTGAACGAGAGCGACATGAACGACCGGCCTACTGCGGTAAGACGGCCACCTGCATATTGGGCAGTGGTGGTTATCTCCTCCGAGCCAAGTCAGGATGCATTCCTCGTGGTAGTTGTGTCCGCAAGGCAGTCCACAGAGCACCGATCCTCGACCATAAGCCTCCAAACAAATGGCACACTCACTAGTGTAAAGGATTTCTGACGGTGGTCTCATCCCAAACCCAACCTCTCCCCCACTCTCCTCGCTCTCTGAAGATGATGATGATAATGGGGGGAGTGAGGACGTTGATCCTCCTCTCCCGCATGTATTGCAACCTTCACTGACATCAGAATTATCGACGCTATGACCGCAACCACAACCAAACCTCGATACACTTCTTTCTGCATCCAAGTTCTCGCTCTGCATTTCATCTCTTCCCATTTCCCTCTGAAAGCACTCCTGCCGCAAGAATGTTCGAGTTCTTCGCCTACACCAAGAACCACGTTCCACAAACCTTTCGTGCTCGTCTGCATCCATGATCTCGAGAACCCTCTGAGGGTCATCTTCGTCTTCCATGTTGGCTGCAGTGCGACAAGACGATTTGGAAGGGCGAGGATTCCCTTCTCTGGATGGATTCCAGCTGTGCCTCCATGTGGGCAAATCTTTTATGTAATCTACAGGGATTGTCGGCCTCAACCAAAGGTCTGGCATCTCAAGACGTTCGATTAACATCTCGATGCCTTCCTCCAACTCTAGATCTGCAGATCCCAGGGATGAAGGTGATACGGATGAAGATGCAGATGATACAGGTCGGAAGAAGCAGTCGAGTAGGTAAGAATCCATTGGGAATACCTCCCACCATGCCCTCTCTCCAACATTGCTGTGATACCTTAATGTACCAGAGACACCCTCAGAGTCAACATCTGAAAAGAAAAATAGTATCTTCAAACAAAAAATCCAAACAATTAATGAAAGAATGCAAATTGATATTTTTCCCTGACACAAATCCATAACAAATATCTATAAAATAATATATCACAAACAGTGGCCCAGTACAGTATCTCACATGTCCACAAATTAAGTTTAGCGTTTTTATTAAGAGAAAACAAAATTCAAGGTTTGATATGCAAATTAGTATAAATTACATACAAAGTATGACAATATTCCAATTAATAGTGAATTGACAAATGCTTAAAATTAACTGATTCTATCATTATGAATTAAAGAACAACATGACATTTCATCATTACCTAAATAAACTGGATATAACAGAATTAGCATAATAACTAAATGATATGCCTAGCCTAAATGCATGAAGTCTTTTAATGTCAATAAAAATTACTGTCTCAAAAATCCATGCAGATAATTGTCTGCCATAATTTATTAGGAAACTGGTTTTCAGGAAATTTAATTTTTGGTTTTCACTATGAATACTTGCATGTTTTTGAAAATAGAAAGGCATAATCAAGATCTTATTGTTAGTAGAGGTAAATTTCTTAAGTATTACTGTTGCCCATGGAATTAGCGAATCATACAATACATTTTTACACACACAATAAGAAATTCTGGATACTGCATTTAAGAGCAAACACCGCTTTTCATTACTGGGACTAATTATTTTTTAAACTTATACTTTACCATTAGCATACTGGTATTTTGTTTTCATCCATATTAGTAAACAATAGCATCTTCCCTAAAGTTATTTATATTTCACTTCCCACATACTTTTAGCATAAAAATTCTAATAATATAGGAAAGTTTTTATAGTCCCATTTAAGAAGAAATCATCAATTTCAATAATAATAAAAAATATATATGCAATGCAAGATTACAAACTCAAAATTATTTATGTTTCATGTAGTATCCCTCCTTCAATTGACTTTATATTTCTTTGCGTATAGTTTTTTCTGATGTTAAAATATATTATGCCTATCTCTCATCCTACTTTTCTGCTATATTCTGTCCCAAACTTTCTGTGCATGGGAGCTTAGGGGAGATTCTCCCTCTCTCTTTTTTCCATGTTATTTTCCTTAGAGGTCTATCTCTCTCTAAAGCTAGCCTCTACACCAGGTATGAATAAGAAAATCTTCTCATCAAAATCATTAAAAACATTATTTATTGCTCTCTTTTTGTGTTATTAATTTTATTTTTCGTGATTTATAGGAGAAGATATATATCACGGTAAGTTAATATAAAAGTTGTTAGTAAAATTACACTTGCCTGAGTTTGAGTCAGAGGTTCTAGTTAGCTGGCGTTGCTTCACCCAGCAAAGCACAGCAGCAGCAAGGGTGGCATAGGCAGCGAGGGATCCAAACAGCAAGAACGGATGGTCGAGCAGAGCCACCCAATCAGAACGAACGAGCGAACCCACTTCACTCATCGCCACCCAGCGAGCTGGAGCTTTCAACCTTGACACAAGCAATGATGCGAGAGGAAAATGGCCTGTGCCGAGTACCACGAGCCAAATGGAAAATAGCCAAAAGTTGTGACTGACAAGAGCCCATATGCAACTGGCAGCATGACGCCAAGGACCACCTGACACCTGTACAGAAAAATAACAAATTGTAAAATGGCATTCGATAAGTCAAGGATAAATAAAAGGGTTTGTTTAAATAAAATTACACAAATCAAGACGACCAAATGGGGTTTTTTTCAAAGTCAGCACCATGTGAAAGCTGTACGTACATTCCAATTTATCTACATTATATTATTTACTATATTTTTATTATTGAAAACAAAAAATCATTATTATACAGTGAACTCCCGATTATCCACGTGCAGATTATCATGTTTGCGGATTATCTGTGCCGTCTCTCACCTTATGCCTCAAAATTTTATTAATACTCTAATTGCAATGCTTTAAAAGAAATCCGTGACTGCAGGACTGCAATATTTTTGTATTCTCATTACACCAATGTCTAAATAATTATATTATATGCAGAAACGGCAAGTTTGTAGAAATGTATATTGTTTTTTTATGATTGGGAGGTTCATAACAAGTTGAAATTTACTGTGATAGGCAAGGCAAAAAATCCTCGCTCATTCAAATGCGCTAATTTGCCTGTTACTTACTACAGCCAGAAGGGTGCATGGATGGGCAGAAATATATTCAATGATTGTTTTCACAGCAAGTTTTAGCCTGATGTTCGCATTATCCGTGTTTTTCGATTATTCGTGCTTCCTCTTACATCCATTAGGCCGGATAATCAGGAGTTCACTGTATACCAGGGGTTTTCAACCAGTGGCATGCATACGCCTTAGGGCAGAAGTCGGCAACCTTTTTCCTTAGAAGAGCCACTTTTTCAAATTATGTATAAAATGCATCATAAGAAGAGAGCTGCAGTCATAGACGGGGGGGGTGGTTCACCTCCTTAACCTTGCTGTTGTTTTACTTTTTGGAATTATATGTAAACCAAACATTTATTCTACGTTATGCGTCCATACGTTTTTAGTTTACGAAGCCAATTTCTTTCTTGGAGTTTTTGTCAGGGAGAGTTGCTGTTGGGAGCCGCACGCAAATGCTTAAAGGGCCACTTGCGGCTCAGAAGCCGCAGGTTGCCGACCCCTGACTTAGGAGTACATCAAGAGTTTTGAAGGGGTATGCAAAAGTGTTAAAGATTATCATTTTTCTTCTTTACCTTCCATGCATAACTTCGGAATCAAACATTGCCATGTGACAACCAAGAATTATGTCATAAAACAGAAAAAATACACCAAAACTGTGAAGTTTTACATTATAAACATGGTTTATCTATCTTAATAAAAGTTTCATTATCACTTCAAAAGTACTTGGGGTATGCAACCATAAAAAACCTGTTCTAAGGGATTAGCAACCATTAAAAAAATAGCTCTAAAGCAGTGGTTCTCAGGCAGATATCCATGCGACCCCCTCCGTGCAGATGTTCACTTGCCGCGATCCCCCGTGATTTTTTGAGAGGTAATAAAAATATATAAAAAAACTTTTTTCAGTTATACTTTTTTATAAAGCACACCAAAGAGTATAAAATAAATTTGGGTTCAAGAAAATATTTGGATCTTAAGGAAAATTTTCATTATGTATATATGATCATAAATCTCTTTTTTAAAAAGACGCATGTCATATGTTGATTAAATTATTCACTACATTATAAATAGTCTGAAATATGCTTCTCGTTGCACACAGATGGCTACAGGAGAATTACTTTGCTACGGTAGTTCAGTGGTAGAATATCTGCCTAGCAAGTGGAAGACCCGGGTTCGATTACCAGTCACAGCAGATTATAAAGATGAGAAATGTGAGAAATAAGAAAATGAGCGAAGCTAGGTTAAGTCACCAGATTAATTAAATTTTTATTATTAAATTATATTTCTTATATTAAATATAAATATATTAAAATTAACAAATGCTTAATTTTGAAGATTCCAACCCTCGATCAAACAAAAATTAGACTTATAACCTATAAATAAAAAATGAAGGATTGATAGAATGAGGAAAAAATCGGTTGGGATAGCAAAGACTGATTGCGACCTACCCAAAATTGTCTAGCGACCCCCGTTGGGAATCGCAACCCTACATTTGAGAACCACTGCTCTAAAGGGTATGCAAGGAAAAAAAAAGGTTGAAAATCCCCATTATATACAATGCAAATATTTTCTCATATCAGTACACTTCTAGTCCATATGATTATTTCACTGGCTAGATTAACAATTATTTAAATGTTGAAAGTAAATGAACTCCAAAGTCTCCTCCTGAATCTGCAGCTAAATCCTTTTCAAAATCAACTTCCCCCCCCCCCCCCTTTTCTTCCTGTCATTAATTTTTCTTCTAATAACAATTCATCAACTATAGCAAGCATTAAATATGATTTCATGCAAGAAACTATTTTTAAATGAGTATTCACTTGAAGTAGGAAAAGTGATTAAGAATAATATATCAATTAGTAAATCTATCCTAAAAATACAAACAAGTTATGATCAGGGTCATATTTATCATTTTGCTGCCCACAGGCACTAAATATATTGGCACTCCCTTAGTTTATTAATTACGAAATTTTAATTATTATAAAGTTTTTTACTATGGATGTTAACATTTAAACATATTTATGCTAGCAGTATCAACATTTCGATCACGACATTCAATCATTTGCGAGTCACCCTGAAACACAGGCCCCTCATCTCTGCCCAGACGACAGCTACGCCACTGCTTAATCTTCATCTACATACATAACATTTGGCTGCAATAGGTTCATATGTTTTAAAAATATCTACAGATACTTCATTAATAAAAAATCCTTAAGTTTTTATATTTATTATTGTCATTAATATATTATTAACTTTTATATTAACTTGCCTCCTATGTATCTAATAAGATATAGATGCTTCTGACATAGGATACAGGAGGAGGAGGATACAAATTATGAGGCACTACCAGATGTAGTAATGTAATATTTAAGTGAAAATGGAGAGACTAAGACAAGTTAAAATTTTAGTTTAGTAGGTGAGTTATTTATTTATAATATTTTAATATAAAATAACAGTAATTAAATTTACCATATATACTCCTATATAATGCACAATTTGAAGACCAAATTTTCAGGCCATAAAGTAGGGGTGCGCTTTATACATGGGTAACACTTTTCGGCAATTAAAACAGGAAATTAAAGTGAACCTACCTCGCACCAGATTCTCACTTTTGCGGTGAATTAAGGGGAAAACCACAATAATTATCGATAATCCAGGTTATACATATATTAACACCTAATTACTTCTATACAGTTATAATTCCATCCTCTCCAAAATTTCTGCATTTCACTAGCTCATCAGCTGATTGCTGTAATCTTTGCAAAATCACCAGGTAGACTTCCCGCAAAACATGCATCAAAAACAAAAAACACAGAATAAGCAAACTGAAATAATTTTATTTAGTTAATGATTCTAGTATGTACAGGCACCCTTGAAATTTGTCCTTAATTGGTTCCGCTGAAACTGGACAATAAGCGAAAAGACGAATATCGAGGGCTATTTTCCCTTAGATGCAATGTTATAAATGTATAATTCCTTCCTGAAAACCCAAAAAGCAAACCAAAATATTGATATAACCTTATTTTATGGAGTTATTGGTACTATAAACACAATCTATAGGAACCTAACGCCCGCGGGCCACATCCGGCCCGTGGGAGCATTTTATGCAGCCTGTGAAGGCGCGATGTAAACGCAACTACAAATGCGGCCGCCACATAATTGACCGAATTAATCACAAACACAGAGCTCAAATTCGTACTCAACAATATAAAATTACGCCAAAACGCAAGCTAAGGAAGAACGAACAACAACAACGGAGCGAGGCCGAGTAGCTGAGACCAGTGGAGTCAGCGGCTGAACGAATACTAAAGCAGATCAACCAAAACTCAATGTGATGATGAAATCATCTCAGTCGTGTGTTTTAATTTGCTGTTAGCTGCAGTCACAATGGGAAGACAGACATCATACGTGATGTTTTCATTTCTCAATCGTTACGTTCCAAGTTTATACTGCTGAGAACGATAAATCCTCAGCATCTCATCGTTTGATGAGTAATCATCTGCGAGTCCCTCTTCATAGGTCCCAGCTATTTCTATGGATGAATAAGCGAGGGAATAGACAAACGAATGGCAGTTTGGTTAAACAGGTGACTCCCGAGATTCGACCAACTCGAGAATTCGACCAGTTGAAGCCTGCTTTTTCGACCCAGCTGATCGGTCAGTCAAATTAGGAACTAGTTTATGCGAAGTAATTTTCGGCCCGCCCAACCACGCGAGGTTTAGTTTCAGTCTAGACATCGTTATTTCTGCTCTAATTGTTTAAATTTGTGCTGATTTCACTCGTTTTTTTCGGTTAATCTTTTATTTAAGTTTATTTATTTTATTTATAAATTTATCACTTGACATGGCATCGTCATTCCTGCTCTAATTGTTTGAATTTGTGCTGCTTTCACTCTATTTTCTGTAAATCTTTTATTTAAATTTATTTATTTATAAATTTATCACTTGAAATTGCATCTAAAAGGAAATGTAACAGTGATAATGCAAGTAAATCAAATAAAAGAGTGCATAAGACTCATAGTTATGAATTGAAATTAGAAATTTTATAGTGTGTCGAGAAAGGTGAAAGCCATGCTGAAATCACACGATCATTGGGGATGTCTCGTTCAACTACTAGCATTTATGTGAAACAGAAGGAGAAAATTCTAGAACATGATAAATTCAGGTAATTTGATAACAACAATAAAGTCCTAGGCACCGTGTTGTGATTCCTAAAATGGAAAAACTTTTAAAACTTTGGGTCTTAGATGATCAGTGTCAGAAACATTCTTATTAGTGAGGTTATGATTAGAGCAAGTGCAAATATTGATGCTGCCTCAAGTTATTCATTTTGCTGCAATACATAGTTGTATGTGTAGATGTATGCAGGGATGTGCTGCAGCGGACCCTGTCCAACTCGCGCGAGTAGTTTGATAAAATCTTTGAAGCTCTACAAGTCGAATGTTGCACGTCGCTCTTCCATTAATTTTGTCGCTAAAATGCTAATACTACTCATTCCTCCATTTAAATAACATGGGAATGGATGAGGTGGATTTGATATAATTTCGATTTTAAAATTATATAAAATAATCATACAAACAAAAATTTATTTTTTCCTTTTTAGTGCAAAAGATAAGTTATACATTTAAAATATTTTTATTTAATTTATTCATAATTTAATATTGTTGTATTAACACATTAGTAATGTTATTTTATCTTTATATAACGTGAGGGGAGACAATAATTGTTTCCCGAGATGCGGGAACGTATCCCCCGATTATAACATGCAAGTCTATGGAAAAACTGCGTTCGACATTCGACTGTTCAAGATTCGACCACGTTTTCGGGAATGAATCCCGGTTGAATCTCAGGAGTCGCCTGTAATTGTTTATGGACGAATAAGCAAAAAGACAAAAATCGGAGGGACGAACAGCGAGGGATGCCTGTACAATTAACAATGTAAGTAATTTAAAACCCATAGAATGATGTGTATGAAATATTAACTGTTGCATTTCCTGTTTCCAGATTTGTTTTTTAAATTTTGACTTTATTCCTTCCATTAAACAGTTTTGAATGAGATAGGAAAGAGAGAACCAAAATCCACTATAAATCAAAACTCTTCTTATTTTAAAGATCCCTTTTTGTCTGATTTACAAGGATTGGCAGCAGTGGCACTGCGGTTTTCTATGCAGCATCAGTTTGACCAAATTACTGTATGAAGTTGCTGTTATCTCAACTCGTTCGCTTTCTTTATTGATGATGTCTCTCTAAGACGTAATGTGGAGCTTACTGAACATAATACTTATGGACAAGTCCAAGCGTTTTAAAAATGTTAACCGACGATAATTTAATGTTTTAATATATTTCTAAACTTTTGTTCTTATAACGCAAAAAATCAAGGGTGCAAGTTATACACGGGGTATAATAAAAAGTCGGAATTTTTTGGCAAAAAGTACAAGTGCTCATTATGCACAAGGGTGCATTTTACACAAGTATACATTACTTGTTTTTTCTCAAAAATTGCCTCCCCTACAATTTGATGCTCTATGCCCAGGCCTACAGGGCCTTTAGATAAATCTGCCACTGGCTATGATAAATATTTACCGAGTATTTGTCACTTAAGTGAACTACAGTCTTTATTGTGCGATTTCGAAAATTAAAAGATCTAAAACCGGAAATGCTAGGCATTTAAATTCAGACTAGAGAGGGCTTAAGCAAATGTAAGTTTTCACAACAAGAAAGAAAAATACTGTTAAAAATAAATTACAAGAAGGCTACTACAATGGTATCTAGGAGTAACACATAAACCCATATTACATTCATGAAAGATAAAACAAAATAGGAATTCTGAAAGAGGAAACTTAGGATTCTCATTGGAAGGCAATTTGCCATACCTTTTATTCTTGACCACAGCTACAATTATGATTCAGTGTAAGTATTAAAATGAAAATTAGAGAACATACCTTAAGTGTTTCTTTTTTATTTCAAAAAATAAAATTTTTGATGAAAGCATGCCTGTATTCCAATGTTTTCGAGTTATCATGGAGTAGAGGAAGTACTGTAATCATAAAAATTTTCAACCTCTGTTTTTTGACTGATTTACACATTTTGGAGGTGCCGTCTGTCAGACTGTTAAAAGTTAGTCTGTATCAAGACAGTGCTGTATTGAGATAAAAGTGTCAAGGTTTAAAATGTGATAATATTGATCTTTCATTTTGTGAAAAAGTGACTTGTTTAGTGAGATGTGCAACAAATAGTTGAAATTCCACGCTGTAAATATTGGAAGGATTTTGGTGTGATTTTCAATAAGACTTTTCATGCTTTTGTTTTTGTGAGTTTATCGTACAGCTTTTCTTCAAACAAAATGAAAGAAAAGTCTTTGAAAAAACATGTTACCAAAACACATGGAACAGAAGAATGAAATAGCTAAGAGAGATTCCTTCTACAAGCAGACAAATCACACTGTATGAATCTATCAAAAGAGGTTTAACTTCAAATGAGTGGAAGAAACAATATATATTAGACAATACTGAGAATTTTCTTTCAACAAATATTGCACTGGAAAAATTAGACGATCCTAAATTAAGTAGGTGGTTAAACAAATATGCTTAGGTTAGGTATAATGTTAATTATGAAAATGTAATCGTTCTTGTTAGTGACTCAGCAAGGTACAAGACCAAATGTTATCTAATTTTGAAAGGACCTTTTGAACATCTGGAACATGTCCAATACTGGGCTCATAAACGCCACTTAATTGAGACAATTTGGCCTGGCAAGCACCCCAAGCTCAATGAAGCAGTCATTATGTAAAAGATGCCTTTCTAAATACAAGAAAAATGAAAGCCAACTACCTCCAGCATCTGTTAACCAAATATGGGGATGATTCTTCAAAGACTAAACTGTTTCCAATGCCTGTTATGACTAACTGGAATACAGGGTTTCTCTGTGAATTACCTCAAAGACTATTTTATTGACATTGTTGATTATTTTAATCAGAGTGATGCGGATTTTGTTCAAGGATCTTACTTCAAAACAATTTCAAAGGACGAGATCACAATAATTACCATATCTTCTTTGTATGTGAGTAAATGTTGCCAAAAACTCCAGGAATTGATTACTTTTCTTGAGGGTACTAAATATCCAACTGTACAAGTTATTATAGGGCCCCTATTGCTATAAAATTTTGTGTATTGGGGGCCCCTAAACATTGGGGCCCTAGGTGAATGCCTATGCCTAAACACGCCACTGTATGCATCCTGTTTCAAAGGTTGAGTGACGGATTTTTCTCTCTAAAGAAATAAGTGATGCTTTAGGTAACATCTCACTTCTAAAGAGGGCAAGATTGGAAGAAAATATGTGATGCAGCTCAGTTGTCATATGTGAAATTTAAGGAACTTCAAACCTGCGATGTGTTTAAGACAAATGGCACATTTATCAACTCTTCGCGTCTGTGTAGGATTAATATTACATCCGCTGATGTTAAATTGAGATCACATCTTCCATTTGTGAGAGACATAGCTGAACTGGACTTTACACTCGGGTTGGAAAAATTAAAGAAGGACGTCCTGGGGGAATTGCATTCTCCTGATGTAACAAATATTGACAAAGTTCACACTTTATGCACCATGAAGGTGGTTTCCCCAATTCACAGAAGCTTGCCTCAAGTGTATTTGGATATCAACATTGAATGCTGACAATGAAAGGTCTTTTCTAAATATTCCTGGGTGGTCAGTGACCGAATGAGGAGGCTTTTGCCAAAAAATGCAGACATTTTAATAATGGTCACATTTAATAAAAATAACTAACTGCTCAAATGTTTTAACATTTTATTTTATGTTAAAGTTAATTCCTCTTTTTCATTTTTAAATTTTACTAAGTAAAAATAATAAAACCACCATAATAATGAATTCCTCTATTTTAATTGCAAAATTGGCTAAAAAATAAAACCATTTTCTTACACCCATAGTTATCACTTATTTAAAAAATATCATCATCTTCAGTCCCATCAAGGTCATTGTTGATGCCTCATTTCTTGAAAGACTTGACAATTACCTTGTATTTTTCTAATTTCCATCTTTCCTGAATTTGTTATCCAGTTTTTCACCTCTTCTTCCAGCTGTGGCCATTTTGCAGCATGACAATGAAAAGTGTGTTTGCTCTTGTCCATTTTCCGTAATTCTTCCCCTTGCCTCCTCCACTCACATATTATTTTCTTGGTTGAGAGTGGTCTACAATGTCTTTCAGCAGCCCTGTTTCCATGTTCTTTAACATAATTTATCACGTTTAATTTGAAGTTCACAGTGAACAAAAATCTCTTTTGTTTTGGACCTATCATGTTTAGATAGTGAATTTACAAAAAAAGCGATAAACTAATTACTGCAATACGCATCTAAAACACGTTCTACGAATAAACGGGCCGGAGACGAGAAAAACTCAAGATAATTTGGTGATGCAGGTTTGGTAAAAATACATATAGGTTCTTCTGTCACGCTGCACAGCTCAATTGACTGCAGCATGTTTTCTCAGACTTTGCTACATTAAAATTCTGTAAAATATAAAGATATCTTTGATATTCTGCTTCCTTTTCCTCCTCAAAGTGATCCCTGTGTCGAGAGATGTCCTATTATACCTTCTGACCATAAGATGCGTGGGAATTTTAGGTAGCATTTTCTAAGGAAAAAAGAGCATCTTATGATCAGGAAAATCCAGTACATGAATATTTTTATGTCTACAAAAAAGCTTTACGTGGCCATATATGGTGCCTTTATCCTAATGAATTTTTAAAATTTGTGATAAATTCATGCACACAAAAAAAGATACAAAGAAACTTTGCTATAATAAATTTAAGTTACTTGCTGTAATAGTATGTAAACCTTATTCAGTGTTTATTTAATTTTTGACGAAAGTTTATTCCACCAGAGAAACTTTAAATAAGGATTTCATTATACATTGCACACACTTTCTCATACAAGTATGCATCTGGTCTCACTACACTTTCTTGACTGGAAGCAACTCCTACTGCTACAAAAACAACAAAACTGTGGAAAATGTTTAATGCACATAAATGATATTAATGTATTAGGATTTTTACACTACAAGGCATCTTGCTTTTCTCTCAATGAGACTTCTTTCTTTGTATTTTTGTTTGATTGCTGTTTCAGTTCTCTTGTAGATCCAATATTTAGGTGCCTTGACATGCAATTTTTGACAATTAAAAAGTATAAAATAAATTCAAGGATGAAAAATCTTTTGCCGGAACACATCTTGGCTTTTAACATGGAAGTCAATTGGAAAATCACCATCTTTCAACAAATTTTCCTTTCACAGACCTTCATTGAAAGAAAGTTTCCTGTACTTAATTTTTAGGCATCCTTTACTAAAAGTAAAAAATGATTGCCTTATGAGCATGTCATGTCTGTCTGTCTGCATGCTTCATCTCCAAAACTACTGGGCGAGTTTTCATGAAATTTGGTATTAAGAACTATTGGGCAAATAAAATAAGAAAATGATATATAGGTAAATGGTTAACATGACATAAGTGCTACTTCACTGGAAAAAAAATGAACTTTCTGCCACATCTCGTATAATATTAGATGTACCAAAAAAGATTTCAAATAAAATTTGTAGAACTATTTAAATAGAATATTTCTTGCCAAATACATATTTATACATATAATACATATTAAGAAAGTCAAACAAGAAAGTTGTAACACAGAAATTTTCTTGCATTGTTTTCAATTGTTGTCAATGAAAACAATCTTTGTTGCAACTAGAGTTGCCAACTCTTTGCGACAGCTAAGTAGGACATTTACAAAATTTAAATAGGACATTTGAAAATTGAGTAGGACATTCCAAAATTTATCATATTTTCACGGATACTCTTAGGATAGAAAGAAATTATTTAGTCATATTGTGATAAAATTATGTAATAAATTGGCCAGCACTTAAATGGAAATTCTCTTTAATTTCAAATAATTTGTCCATATTAAGCCCTAAAATATTGTCTAAATTTAGGGTATCAATGATATTGCACAAATCTCGATACTTGGGCAATATATCGTTAGAAAAGGAAAAATGAGCTAAAGTTGATAACCAATTTTTGTTATACTCAATTTTTTTCATTAAATACCTCAGGCAAGCAGAGTGAAAAGACAAAAATTCTTTTTTTAACTCTTCATCATGGGGAAGTAGTTTTTTCATTCAACATCGAGCTTCTAAACAAAAAAAACTGAGCCTCCTCTGCGAGGTGTTGTTTTCGATTTAAATTTGCACATTATATTCAAAATTATATGCATGTAGTGCATCCTATACTATTGTGATCTAATAAATGCAAAATATGAGTGGAGGGGAAGAGGTTGTAAAAAAACAATGTGAATCCCACCCATTAGGTCCCGGTAGCCATGTGATTGATTAGGGGTGATGTCACCGGTAGATCTTCCAAACAGAGATATGTCACAAAGTAAGACATTTTGCATCGTACTTGACATTAGCGTAGGACAGAGGACATTTTATCTCAAAGTAGGACGGTTGGCAACCCTGGTTGCAACTGAAGTCAACAAGATCTGCTGCAATTATGTAAATTCATTTAATTTCCTTTTCTGTGCATATAGTAATTAGTAAGTGGAAGATAATCTCTGATAAATAAATGAACGTAAATATGTTAATTTTCCTTTCATGCACACAGTGTTTTATAAGTAAAAAGAAATGGATAATTTATAATGGAATGAACATGAATGAAAAGATTATGCTACAGTTAATGTACTCATGTGAAGTGTGTTTTAAATATTTTTTTATTATTTTATTAATTGCAACTGATTGGAAGATCAACTGGTAAGGCAAAAATTCAATATTTTCTTAGTACCACTTATGACGTATCATTAGCAGTGTTTAGACATTATACTAAGTCATTTATATTTTTGTTTTTTTTTGCCTGATTAAATAATTTGTAAATACCGTATTTGACCGAATATAGCCCCCCTACCCATTTTTCTCATACAAATCTAGAAAATATTTTAATACCCTGAAAGGACGATTATTTTTAGGACTTTAATGTCATGAAACATGTTGTATAATTTGAAGAAATATCAAACTTGCACTCATTTAATAAAAAAGTACCAATTAGCGAGTGATAAAACGCCATGCTAATTGGAATTTTAAGGTTTTCAGATTTGTTCCTCAGAATTCAGAGGGTATACTAACGAGAGAGATATTTGACAAGGAACTGAACAAAAATACATTTTTAGGGAGTAAAAATAAACTTTAAAAAGTCGAAATAACATACTAATTAATGCAGCAATATTAGCAAGTCGAAATAACATACCAATTTATGCAGCAATATAAATTCGCACTTTGCTCATATTTCGATCTATCTTTCGTTTGTGTAATTAACAATTTGAGCTTAGCCAGGCAATTAGTCCATTCTCGGGCAAGGTTAATTTTGTTGGTATTACCGTATTTGCTCGTGTAAGCTGCGCACCTTTTTTCCCAAAACGCTGGTGGAAAAGAGGGGGTGCGTGTCTTACACGAATTCTTTTATTTACCGCTCACCTTTTTTCCCAAAATGTCGTGTCGGTAAACAAATATACGTTAAGCTAGCACCCATGCCGCATCTATTATTCTATTTTGAATTTCGGTGTATTTAGTCATTTTCATTCATTGTATAAAAATTTTTAATGAGTTTTAAGTTTATTAACGGGTGCTCCCCAAACTCGACGAAGTCTTCTGCTGCAATCGTCACGGAGGCCACGGCACATGCGCGACCAGTTCGGGTTGGTGGGGGTTTTGTTCTCACGGCAGACGACGCCTACCATGTTCAGATACGGCGTGCTTCCTTTATTCTATGATACGTCTATGAAAGTCATAGCCACCGTGGTGATCATTGAATGATCGCTGATCATAATTTTAGTTCGCCAAAAAAATGACGACCGCTACGGTAGGGATCAGTGACCATATGGCTGGAAAATTACGTTCAGCAGAATGATCGCTACCGGAGTGATTTCTGCGAACATGACCAATGTGACCACAAAAACAGTTACGTGTTTAACAAAAGAGGACTACCGAGATTTCTGCTAGTACCGATATAGAGAGATCACCCAATAAATTCGTCACGTAGGAATGTGAAGATGCTTAACTTGAGCGTAGCATTTTTTAGAAATAGGAATTGGTGATTTAAAAAACCCTTTTTCGGCTCAAATAAATTTTTTTCCCTAGAGCTGGCCCAAAAACCGGGGTGCGCGGAATACACGAGGTCTCGGCTTACACGAGCAAATACGGTAAAACTTGCAATTTGACAATAATGAGAGCGATCAGGTAATAGAAAAATCCTTCCTATATGGTGACGTCAATCAGCCTTGCAAATAAATATTCGCAACCCGAGTAGTTTAGTCTTACAATGGATAGAAACACTTACTGACTCGAATGAAATTCATCATTATTGAAGCTTTGCACACTTGTTTGTACCCACCTAATTTTTAGTGCCCGAAAATAGCCCCCCCCCAACTTTTGCACTTCGCTTTTGGCCAAAAACAGGGGGGCTATATTCGGTCATATACGGTAACACCCCTGCCTTGCACGTATGCACACATGAAGTATGCATCTTTCCTTTCTTGTTTATATTGAAGTGCTTATTCTTGAACTCATTTTCAGCTATAAGTTCAATAATTCTCTAGTGCACAGCAGTAGTAATGAACAAGTTTCAAAAACAACTACCAACAGATCTTGCACTTCATTCCTTCAAGAAATCAACTCTTGATAATAAAAGCATGAAATTAAACTAATTTTTTTTTAAGTGAGAAGAATTCACACACTGACCTGGAATGCTTGCAAGAACACGAGAGCATTAGTAAGAGCTAGACTCAGAAGGAATGCATCATTTGTCTCTGGGTTAATGGTCCGCAGGAAGGCATTCATGGAACCAACGTTAAAGTGCTCTCTTGGGCGTGAACCATATACCACTGTATGTTCAGGAGTTGACACCAAGTATGCTGGAACTCTGTTAAGACCGAGTCTTTTCTTCACTACTTCCCGATCTTCTTTTCGTACAACCAACACCCCAAACCTGTCATTAAAAAATGGTTCAATTCAATTATAAATCATCAACTTTATAAACCTCAAACAGCATTATACATTAACTTCTTGAAAGTTATTTTTTTAGCAGTTGCTTTCAAAATTAAGGACAGTAGTCAATCAGTAAAAATCACCCAAATACAGTGAAATCTCAATACAACATACAGTCAAACCCCATTTTAGTGTACCCCCATCTAACGTTTACCCACATTTAGTGTTTATTTTCCAGAGTCCCATCAAACATCCCCTATAAACAATGTATTATCTTCCTCGATTTAGTGTTTTACCCAGATTTAGTGTAATAAATTTTTGTTCACTTTCGACCTCAATTTAATACCACACAGCAGCAGTGGTATATCCAGGAACATGCAATCGTTCCTGGCGCCGCACCAATTTATAAGAGAGTTTATGTGAATGCATTTTCACTTGTGGAAACAGATGTGACCATTACTGTATTTACCTGAATATAAGACCAAGGTTTTGTGCCAATTTTAGTGCCTCAAAAATCTTGAGTTATCTTATATTCACGTAGTATGGAATAACTTCACATATATCAATCTTGTCTTAAAAACGGGTAACATTCATTTTGATGCCTGCAGATGTAATTCTATCCTATCACAATGGAAAGCTGAGGTTTAGAAACCTGTTACTTCACGCACTACAATGTAGCATAGTGTAGCAAAAGCTAATTAGACCAGTCATTGCAAGCGAAAACATTCATTTTTGCATCAGCAAATGTCATTCTATCCCACTGTGGCTGCTTGAATAATGATGCTGGGTTTCTATAAGTTTCTTTAACAACAAATAACAATAACAATGATAACAGAAACAGAAGAGGAAAATACAGGGTACACCAGAAAGCTCGTGCTCGCTCGTGGATGACTCAGCATCACTGGTTCCTTTCTGCGCTGCCGGGAGCCAGGTCCCACAGCAGGATTCGTAGGATAGTAAAGTTGGTAATTTGAAGTATATTAGTTTGAAGTAAGCTCTAATGAGATTTTGCTGTAGTTCATAACATCCAAAATTCGGATATTTTAGGAAAGGTAGCTGTGTATTGAAAGCAACAACATGGACGAATATATCAATGAATACATTTATCAAAGAAAAATACCTGTATAACCACGAAATTGCTAGGATAAATCTCAATGGAAGTTAAATATAGGTGGAAATTACAATTATACTTACAAAAATGCCAATGACAGATGTACTGGAAAAGTTAAGTTGGTAATTGTCAAAGACCATTTATTTCAACTCTATGATTTCTCAAAAAAAGAAGACTTGATGGAAAACTGGTACCATTACATATATTAATCATACCTAACAATATTATTAGAAGAACCTATGAATGCCATATTAAACCCATTTTTTTAATAAATATAATACCAATACATAAATCACACACAATTTATATGCTAGGCAGTTATCATTACCATCATCATCAGATTTAACAATAAAAGCTTTGCGGTTGAAAAGAACATATGGTTGATCCATGTATTTAATGGGTAAAGAAGTTGGTTATATCATTTGACAAAAAACATTGACAGTTCAATTATGATCTTAATATAGAGTAAGAATTTGTAGGAAAAATTTGTGCATGTAGCGTGGATGAATTCAGGGACAAGATTTGAAAGCACACTCATTTCAACCCAGAGAATCCTTCACGAAACATATTCTCACAAGGGAAATAAAAACAACATTTCCTTAAAATAACCTCAAATTCTTTTATGCACAAACAAAGAAGTTACTTGAAACAGTCACAAAAATATTTATTAAAATTTTTCTGCCTTATGGATGTCATATGGTAAACTTACCTTATTCGGCCAGTGAACTTGATGGAGAGTGCTGCCAAGAAAAGAGGCGGATGAAGGAGATGGGTCACCAGCAGCACTCTAACTTCTTCACCAGTAACACTCCAAACTCCATCATTGCCCTCTGAGCCACTTTCATGTTTCTCACCACCTACAAAACTCTCTGTAACATTCTGTCCAGTTAATTTCAGCTCAATTCCATTGACTTCTTCATGTGGCTTTGTCAGCCATTCATCCTCAGCCTCGTCTAAATCTTTCACATTGTTTAAGCGAATTGCTAATTGCTCTCTCACCCATTCCATGATGGCCTGAAATATTAAAACGATCTCGTAGTAGGTTTGCTTGCAATTCATAAGAAAACGTTTCACTAACTTCTACTTTCATATTAGCTTCCACCTCATTTTTCCATAAATATAATGGCTAAAATTACATATGATCCCGGAATAAATTAGCAAAAGATACATTGGCTAATCCGTTTGGTTTCATTTGCTATCGACTAATAATTTACTTTTGGCAAAAGGAACTCACCTGAGGTCTCGTATAAGTTGACGTTCTCATTACAACCTTGTCCTTTGCCCTCCAACCCCGAGGATGTGCAAGTAATAAGAGGGGCCGTTGCCATCCTTTGTTAATGCAAAGCCTATAATAGAATGTATTAATAAGCGTCTCGTATTGACATTCATATTTTTAATCGAATAAGATATTGAAAACATTGGTACCGTCTATCCAGCCGGCAATCAAATATTCCAGTTCGTATTGCAAAAGGAGCTAGCTGATTACAAACAACGCGCCAACTGTAATCATCCAACAATGGTTCAGCTGACTGTTGTGACCTTATACCCAATCCAACTTTACTCCCATGAGCTGGAACTACTTGCACAAGCCATACGCTGTCTTTTGTATCTTCAACTTCTTCATAAAAGTGAGGGCCACCAGTAAAGTAAGACGGTGTCTTTGCAGCATATTCGGACAATCTCTCATTACCGCGATTTGCAAGTTCAATGCTAGTGTCTGCAACTTCTCCTTGCGTTACATCCGCTGAAAACAAAATTATGCAATTTTTATTTATTCTGGAAAAATCAACTACGGCATTTTATGGGTAAATGTAATAAACAAAAAACTAATATAGGAAACACTCATAATTAACTAACCAGATGCTTCCACTAAGCTGGCAAGCTCATGCTTTTCCACACATCCAGTATAACTAACACCTCTGACTTCCAGAAGATGTTTCAACTGCCTCACGCTTAGCAACAGCGGATCCACAACTTCAGTAGATGTAAATCCATTGTGAAACCATAACACTAGCTCGTACAATCGTGATACAATAAAAATCAAGAACAAATACAAAACTAAAAGAAAAATTTGTAAACAGATGGACCTACTCATGATCAAAAATAAACATGAGTCTGGAACCAAGAAAAAAACAGACCTGAAAAGAAGAACTGAAATAATGAGTAAAAACCAAACATTATATCATCACGTCATTCGTTGGAAGCGTAAAATTACATTAATATATGTCTAAGATCCTTTAGCGATAAGCTTACGCTAATTATTATGAATAACATTGACGCACCTTTAACATGCATAAAAGCTCTGTTGCACTTAGTCTAGAGACTTTAAGTATCAATTTAATATTCTTTTTGTGGCAAACAACTAGTAATTTTGATCTGTATATCGAAAAGAGCCCTACACTTTGTTGACAACCTTCACTTTCATTTATGACAATTGAACGCACAACCCAGTGTTGCCAGCTCCCGGCAATGAAAATCACCAGATCGAAATTAAAAATCTATTGTCATAGTTACGCCACTGATCTCCTGATTCTGGAAAATTATTCCACAGAGAAGGAAGAGATTCACTGTCAATTGTCAAACTGTCATTATCAATATGGAATTCCCAAATTACCAGTAAATATTACCTTCGATACAGGAATCTACGACATTGATACTTTGCTCATTCTATGATCCGGTAGATGGCAGAGCTAGAATAAAATCCTAATACTGTTTTTATTATCGAAAATATTTTTCAATAAAAGAAAAATACTCTAAAAAAATCACCAATTATAAAGCTTATTATACTATATTTTCTACTATGCCACTAGACAAGAATTTTGTCCACTAGATAGATACCTAAATCTACCAGATTTAACAGAAATTTTAGTACGTTGGTAACACCTGCACAACCTCTTTATGGTCACGTGCTATTATGTGGGTCATTGGCGCGCAAACTAAACTTCCCGCTCGTAATAAAACATCGTATCTTCATTTGGCTAATAAACAGAATTTTATCAAGCAGAATAAATTTTAGTAATATATTATCACTAAAAATAACAATCGGTTAATTTAATACGAAAATGGTCTGTTACCTTGAGGAAAATATGAGGAGGCCCCACCAAAAAATATGCGCCTAATCACTATCAAATTTCGGCAAATATGATTCAAAGGAATCCGGGATCTCCTAACCGATTCTCCATCCACTTTTCGGGGGTCGAGGGACTTTCACTACGCCTATGAAAGATATTATTAATGTTCTATTATATTCACCGCTCGACTAATAAGAACATTCAAACTATCATATTTATTCGCGTAAACTTTTGGCATTTAAAAAAATATTCTATTTTGAGTTTTGGTTAAAATATTTAATGAAAATTATTTCTTTCTCTTCTTTGGCCAATACTTTTAGCATTGAATTTTGGCCTTAAAGCAAGGGCTTAGCGCGGATCACGCTTTTTGATAGTCAGTTATTCACATAGAAATCGATTAAAATGGCGTCTGTATTATTGAAGATGTAAACATGGATGAAGAACTATCAAAATATTTGTTTAGCTGGTTTGAACTATAGTTTAATGAAATGGAAAACCAACAACAGGATTCAAGGGCTCAGCACTATGAGTTATTTTTGCAAGAGATTGAAAGTATTGACGAATATTGGGGACCAACCTTTAGGTAAAGGACCAAAGCCAAACTTAAATAAAAAAAGTGGTGGGCTTGTTTAAATAATGAACGTTATTAATCTTAAGCCCCTCACCGACTTAATACTGATCATTAGATTTGTTAAAATTATTTTTCAATATACACTCTTTAGATCAAGTCGTATTCGCCGCTTAAATTAAATGGAAGGCAATACGCAGGCTTAAGACGGCTAGTTCGATCCAAGTTTTGCAGCTGCGCACAAAACTTGAAATATTATGACTTAGGTATTTGGTTTGTGGTAAGGCGCGGAGTTTGCGCTTTACAGTCATCTCTTAAGTTATTTGATAATGAATAAATCAAGTGTGGAATGTGACTTTATAACTAAACCTAACCATGAACATTTACTATATGAAATTGAAACGAATGATGCTAGTAGCGTAGGTTTGGTTATTAGGTAACTTCCATCATTCAAAGAAAAAATTTTTTTACTGCAAACGTTTAGCTGGCATCACTTCATTGTATTTTTATCATTAGTCTAAATTGTGCTTTCGAACTGATATTGATCGAATTTTCAAGAGTAGGGATGTTATTGATGAAAATTAATTTAATGAATGACGAAGAATTCGTGAATTTTACATTTAATAATATTATTGCCATTTAAATAGATAATACTACCAATTTCATTACAGGGCAATATACGATGGAGATGAGCACCAGAAATTTATGGAGCAGCTGGATTCTCGAATCAAAAGTCATGACAAGGATATCGAAAGAATGTGCAACTTCCATTATCAAGGTTTCATAGATTCGATTAGAGAGTTGCTGCAAGTTAGATCACAAGCAAAAAAATTGAATGTACGTTTTACAATATCATTCATTTTCTCTTCCTAATAAATGAATTCGTATTGCCTTTAATCAATACACTGCCCAGACGAATTTGAAGAACGGTTTTGCATCTGTAATTAAAGATGTTTAGTAATAAACTCATGTGGGCAAGTTATTTCAAATTTTATCTATAAATTAGTTTATCCCTGAAGGAGTCAAGGTTTAATTTGGTTCCATGACGTTTCACCTACAGCTATTGCCCTAAATGCAATTTCACCTACTTTTTCTTAGCCTACTTTATTATGCCTATAAAATTTGACCTACTTCCTTTTTAACATAATATAAATCATAACTACTGCAATTTCACTTATTATCATGTATTAATTTCACCTAAAATGCCACTGAGTTTTTCCATTCCATTATTGGAAGAAACAATAGTGTTGGTATGGAAGCATTTATTTTTATAAATTCCATAGTTACCTACAGAAATCGAGGATTTAATTCTAACCCATTCTACAAAATTTGTGTTCAATGGAAGCAGAATTAATTGACACTGCACGAGGCAAGAAAGCTTTAGCTTTCAAGGGTTATGTGTACCACAAGCAAAGGGAAAATTTAGATAATGGAGGAATCTATTGGACTTGCATCGAAAAGAACAGATGTCGAGGCAGAGCTGTTTCTCATGATGAACCACCTATAATAATGAAAACGACTGAGCACAGCCATGCTCCTTGCCCAGATGCTGTAACAGCTAAAAGAATTAAGGCCAGTATGAAGAGAGCTGCAGCCGATCATCCAGAAGTTCCTTCATCTTGTATAATAAGTCAAGCATTAAACAATGCTCAGGAAAGTTTATTGCCACATTTGTCGGAAAGAACAGCTTTGAAACATGCTATGAATAGGATAAGACAAGCAGACCTCCCCAGAAATCCTAAAAATCTTGAAGAATTGCATGAACTTCCACAAGAGTTTATGGTGACCATGCGTGGCGAGAGATGCCTTTTATGTGATAACTTGGATCTGCCAGATGAGAACAAAATTTTGCAACAAATGCTAACTTAAGTAAATTGGCTTCATGTGAGATTTGGTTTATGGATGGCACGTTAAAAATATCCCTTAGAATTTTTACTCAGTTATTCATCATTCACGGCCTATATAATGGAAATGCTTTTCCAATGGTATATTGTCTTCTCTCAGGCAAGACAGCGAACCATTATACAACTGTATTAAGGGAAATTGAGCATCACTGTCTACGTAATAATATAAATCTTGGCCAGCCATCCACAATAATGTGATTTTGAATTAGCACTAATCAACTCGTATCATGAAGTGTTTCCACAAGCAGCGACAAGATTATGCTTCTTTCACCTAGGTCAGTATTTACAGAGATGTTCAGGCTCAAGGGCTTCAAGCAGCATACTCCAATCCTGAAAATCCAGATGTAAGAAAAGGAATTCACCAGCTGTTCAGCCTTGCATTTGTTCCTCTTAATGATGTGGGTCTTTTGATATACTCCATAATAGTCTCACAGTTGAGTTGATAGATATTGCCGAATACTTCGAAGAGACATACATCCGAGGAAAGAGAGCTTGTGATAGGAAAAGAGAAATTCCTCCAAGATATCACCCACAGCTTTGGAATCAGTATGATGCAGTTGTTGCTGATGAACCCACGTCAAATAATCTCACTGAAGCTTGGCACAATAGGTTTCAACTAATGGTAGGGAAAAATCATCCATCACTTTTCCACCTCATATGCAAAATTAAGAAGGAACAGCAGGACACAGAAAACATGATTGCTGAAGTCAGTTCAGGGCGCCAGATCCGAGAAAAACAAAGGCTGAAATACCGCAAATTGAATAGAAGATTGCAAGCTATCGCCCTTCGATACAATGAATACAAAAACAGTAACAGAATTACTGAATATCTAGCAATATGCGGACACAACAAATCTTTAAATTGAAAATAAAAAGTTTTATTCTCAACAATATATTATGATCTTTTGTTTATTTCCCGGGATTCCATCAAAAAATTTATTGAAAATACGGAAGAAATTATTATTTAGAATGTCTTTTAAGACGAAATTGACTTTAGATTTAAAAGTTAGTAAGTGATTCTGTTTTTGTATTAAATTTCATAGGCATAATAAAGTAGACTAAAAAAAGTAGGTGAAATTGCATTACGGCAATAGCTGTAGGTGAAACGTCCTGACACCTTTAATTTGTAACTCAAAGAGTCGTTTTCATTTGATGAAGACGTTTTGGAAAATTCTTATTGCTTTTTTATGTCATATATGGTCATTCAATTTTTCAAAAATATGTGAGACTCAATATAAGTTAATAAAGGGGGAAGCATTGGAAGATAATGATGTTTTAAATCCTTAACTCTGTAATCTCATCATATTGTGGGACTTTCCTAATTCTGCTTTTTGTGGTCATGATATGCAATGTGCTCAATTTTCAATTCTCAGAATGAAGTGGTACAGTTGGATGAAGATCTTCGCCAGTCAGCAGCAAATCTTATTGCTAAAGGTGAAGAGTTGGTGCGTGCCCGTAAGGTGGAGAGTAACATAGCTGCTGCTATTGAGAACCTATCCCTTTGCCTACCTGTCCTCACAACATATGCAAAGTTACAGAGGCAAATGAAAGAGAAAAGGTGATTTTTTTTCTTGGCATCCACAATTTTTTTTTAAATGACAAAATAAAATAAAAATATATAAAAAATCTTTTTTAAATTATACCCTTTTTTTAAAGCATACTGAAAAATATAAAATAAACTTTTGGGTTCAAGAAAATATCTGGATTTTAAGGAAAATTTTCATTGTATATCATCATGAATCTATTTAAAAAAGAGGTGTGGCATATGTTGATTAAATTATTCACTGCCATATAAACAGTCTGTAAATTATTGTTTAATCAACATATGCCATACCTCTTTTTTAAAGAGATTCATGATCATTTACAATGAAAATTTTCCTTAAGTTCCAGATATTTTCTTGAACCCAAAAATTTATTTTATATTTTCCAGTGTGCTTTAAAAAAAGAGTATAATTTTTAAAAGTTTTTTATATATTTTTATTTTATACTTTTTAGTGAAATGAATTTTAAATTATGACAATGAGATCAAATTATGATGTATTAATTTGCATGAAACATTACTATTCAGTACTGAAATTAATATTGTAGCTAATATTTTTATAAAACTTTCATAAGGAAATTTTTTAATGGTAACATTTTGCCAAACTATGATTTTATGCTGTGCTCCATGTACCCTTTTCAAAATGCTTTTCCCAGAACTGAATTAATACATTATTTATCCTTGAAATGATTAAAATATATCTGGACTTTTAAAATAGCAGATAAGACTACTAACACAATATAAAACTTAAACTGGAGGTGCTGTCTACCTGTAAATTATCAACTGAAATAAATTTTTAATATAATTTTAAATTAATTACTGTATCTGCCTGAATACAAGCCGATGTCTTTTTTTATCAAAATCTATCATGAAAAAATCACCTCTCGGCTTAAATGCGAGTCCGAGGAAAATTTGGGTTATTGTTAAATCTCGAAGTCTCTCATTGCCTTCACGTTCAAATGATAGTACTATATTTTTCGTAAAGTAAATATTTGGCCTACGATGAATACATATAAAAATATCTTGGTGAGATCGCTTTCTTAAATTGACGATTACGCAAAATGCGTTGACGGCTTTGAATGCTCAACTGTTTGAAATTCGGTAAAAATTTACATGGAACGTGTATAATTATAAAAATGCAGTTTCTTAAGGCAATGTAAATGCTAATTTCATTGGAAATAGACTTGGATGAAAAAATATCTCGGCGAGATCGCTTTCTTAAATTGACGATTACGCAAAATGCGTTGACGGCTTTGAACGCTCAGCTGTTTGAATTTTGGTAAAACTTTACGTGGAACGTGTATAATTATAAAAATATAGTTTCTTAAGGCAATGTAAATGCTAATTACATTGGAAATAGACTTGGATGAAAAAATATCTCGGCAAGATCGCTTGCGTAAATTGACAATTATGCAAAATGCGTTGACGGCTTTGAACGCTCAACTGTTTGAATTTCGGTAAAACTTTACATTAATCTGTATAATTATAAAAATGCAATTTCTTAAGGCAATGTAAATGCTAATTTCATTGGAAATAGACTTGGATGAAAAATTTCTTGGCGAGATGGCTTTTACTATATTTGACCTTTTGTGAAAATGAAGATGAATGACATTATTGTCACTGAATGTGGAGAATTATTCAATGATGCAAAATTATTAATTGGAGTAATATTTCAAAATGTCAACAACTAAACCATTTCCCACACATTTCTTCGATCTCGAATAATGTATTCTAAGATGTGCATGAATGCCCGGCACACTTCAGCATAAAATCTATGAAATTTACGTTTTTGCCAAAAAATTGGGAAAATTTTTGGGGGGTCGGCTTCTATTCAGGCAGATGCGGTACTTTTCACTCTCATGCATACCATAAAATCTATCAATTTGGCTACCAAAAACACATTCATCTCATGTTAAACAAATTGTACATTGATTCTGCATGTGAACTCTTATTAATTTATGCTCAACAATTCTTTTAACAATTCACTAAAAACATAAGTTGATAGGTCATTAATATTCAACATTTTAATAAAACTCATAAGAATTTACCACTGTGGAACTAAGGCTGATATAGGATGCAGTGCTCATATCTGTAATTCAATACTCACAGGAAATTTCTTCAGTATCTTTATAGTCTAGCAAAAAACCGATAGTAAAATTGTACAGAGATGATGTTTAAGAAAAATCCAGACAATTTCAAAAGTTCATATTATTTAGGTTAAATAGAAGAGTTTCTTAACTGGAATTCATAAATTTCTTGCAAACACAAATTTGATCAGCAAATTTGTGGGTGTCAGCCATGAAACAACTATTAGATTGAGGAAAAAGTTCTATCGTTTTAAGAGGCCGAGAATAAAAATGCAAATATTTGTTAACGAATTATTTTTATTCATATGAACCGTCTGATGTGATAGACTTTTCCCAACGCTCAACCAGTCGAATAATTCCTTTTATATAAAAGTTTGGTTCTCTGGAATCAAAAAATTTGGTGACTGCAATTTCTACATCACAATGCTCTTGAACCTCCTATCTTTCATAAAATTGTCCATGGATCGGAACAAGTGATAATTGATAGGTGCAAGGTCTGGCAAATATGGTGGGTGGGGGAGAACTTCATATCCCAACTGCATTAATTTTTGGGTGGTGATTTTTGCAGTGTGTGGCTTTGCATTATCTTGGAGAAGAATTGGTCATTTTCTATTACATAAACTTGGCTGTTTTTTGCACAATTTTTTATCCATATCATCCAGATGACGACAATACACTTCTGCTGTGATGGTTTCCCGTGGTCTGAGAAATTCATAATGAATGATCCCTCTCATATTCCACCAGACGCAAATCATAGTCTTCTTCAGATGGAGATCTTTTTTTGTAATAATTTTTCTGGGGGTGCATCAACATTCAGCCATTGTCCTGACCTTTGATTATCATAGAGAATCCACTTTTCATCACACGTGGTGATATGGTCAAAGAAAGGTTCATTTACACTCCTTAAGAGCAAAGAAATGCAAATATTCAACCTCTGCATTCTGTTTCTTTCAGTCAATTCATGAGGCACCCATTTTTCCAGTTTTTTTTTACTTTTCCTATCCGTTTTAAATGATGGCACACAGTTTTCTGGTCAACAGCAAGTGTGACAGCCAGCTCCCTAGTTGTTTGTCACGGATCAGATTCCACAAGCTGCTTCAAGACCGTGTTGTCAACAACAGAGGGACGTCCTATACGGTGTTTATCTTCAACGCCCATATCTCCAGAGTGGAATTTGGCAAACCATTGTTGAGCAGTTCTTACTGTCACAGAACCTTGTCCCCAAACCTTGGCTAACCGCTCAGCAGCATCCGTTGCTGTGCTTCCAAGTTTGAATTCATACAATAAACAGATCCGAATCTCTTCCAAACTCATCCTATATTAAGGGCAAATACCTAACAATTAAATAAACAAATTTAACTGGTGTCACCAAATAAACAAAATTTAATTATAAGCTGAACTAACTAAACCAATGATAAAATTATTTCTCAAAATTAAATACTTCTTTACATTCAATTTCCACAACCTTGTTAAAAACGACAGAACTTTTTCCTCAACCTGATAATAATAAAATTATTTATTTGCCATGGACAATTTTTACAATTGCATGGGCATCGTCAGTCAGACCATCACCAGTCACATCACTAAAACTGCATCCCAAGCCATCACATAACAATCATTTAGAACCCTCCTACCTCCATACACTCCTCAATGACATCGTCAATCAGGCCATTACAAAGCCACGCCACAATCAGTTGCATCACCAAAATGACATCACAACCCATCATACCATAATCACAATTTTCTTCTTTCCATATAATCTTCAATGGTACAGCCCATCTAAAGAATTCTTTAAGATCTCTTTGGAACTTTTTTATGTTGTTAACCGAAGTTCTCATTTGCTTTGGAAGCTTATTAAACAGCATTTTTCCAACAAATTCAGGGCACTTTGCAAATAGAGAGAGTCTACAATTCTCTGTATTTGAAAGATTCTTGTTTCTATTGATGTATCTACTATGTTTGTCGGTAAGAATTTTATAGCTAAGATGTAGAGAACGATTTAAACTTAACTGATTTAGACGTTTACCTCACTCACCTTCGGTTTCTTTTGCCAAACGTCGTGATCGATTTTCTCCCAGCTTAACTAAACGTGCATCTTGTTGTTCTTGTGATTCTTTATTTACGTGAAATTCATAATTTACTTACTATCTTCTTTTCTTGTAGTATATAATTTTTGTCTCGATAATCTCACTAGCCTTCCTTCATCCGTTTCATGGTTAGTGTTTCTTTTCATGTCTCGATTTTCTATGAATTAAAATATAATTACGATCTTAGAATCAATCTCATTATGGCACATTTTGTTTTGAAACAGGGCATCGAACCGGAACCGAACCGAAAACCGAAACCGGAAAAAACCGTTATTTTTCCTGGAGTGAAACCGAACCCGAACCGAAAAAAAATATTTTCCTGAACCCGAACCGAAACCGAAAACCGTTATTTATTTCGTTCCATATTTTTCGGTTCGCATAAAAAGTGGGAGCGAAAGAAGGGTTTTTCCTTTTGCTTTAGTTTGAGTCTTTCTGAAAGCCTCACGTTAAGAAACCGAATAAGAAAAGGGTTGGGTTTTTCTTGAGAACACATTCTCCTCAGCCTTGGGAAGGATGTGTCTTTGTGGTAATATCTGTTGGCTCAATAGTGGGATTTTCCATGTGCATCACAATGCATAGAGAGAGGGTCTACAATACATCCTGCTGAGATTACCTGTTAAACGAGGCTACTGGAAAGGAACTTGGGCGGAACTTTGAAGACAGCCTCTAATTGTCTTGCTACCCTCCCCCCGAGCATACCCCGTAGTGTGTATTCCCGGCAAAAATATTTCCCGATTCTTAACTTGGATTTTCCTTAAAGTTGGAGGTTAATGTCCCCATATACTTTCACTCCCTCTCCATATCCAGTGAACCCTTGTATTCTGGTAGTCATTCTCTAAAACTTATCCAGGAAGGATCGCTCCGCAGTCGTGGTTTTGAGATATTCTTACTTCGGTTATCCTTTGTTACAGATTAGTAAATTTCTATTCATTTTATAGAATGCATCTTAAAATGAGCACACATATTCGTATTGGTTGCTTAAAACTGAAAAGAAATTAAATATGAATGCTAATTTGTTATTTTTAGTGGAATATTTTGCCGACTGCAGAAACCCACATTAGAGACTCCGCCTGAAGAAAGTTCACTACAGGCCGAATAAGTGTCTTATTTTCTTTTTGTTTGCATGTTTGATTGCAGGGTAATATGTAGATGTACGTAGATTTTTTTTATTTGCTGTCGGGTGAAAATCACATGCTTTCGCTTAGTAATAATTTTTCGAAATGGTACTTATCATTTCAATTTCATGAAATAATGAAGTTTAACGTTCTCACACTCCGTAAGTGATTAAAAATATTCAGTCATCGTAAATTTGTATCATGTTAATAAACATTTCTCAGCCTTTCTGAATTCTCGGACCCTCAATTTCTGCGGGCTTCTTCCTCATAGATATTTTATAGATTTTTTCATCCATTTAAGTAATCTTTGAATGAAAAAATTAAGCCGTGCAATTACAGTTTTTACTATAATACGAGCAGTGGACGTGATCTACAGATTGTTCATGAAAATAACATAATATCTTACTCAACTTACTGGCACTATTGAGATAACGCGATCTCTTATTTTACCGCACGATTTGTAAATAAAAATATTAATAATTCATTATTAGGCATTCCAGCTTTAGCGCATATTAGCTTCGGTCTGTCCGTCCTTGTATCAGGATCCAATTTTTTTCCGTAGCTATTCAGCGGATTTTGATAAAATTTACGACTAAGGACGAAGCACAGTAAATTAGAAAATGAGATGAATGCTTTGCATAACATAATAAGTTTAGATTACTCTATCGCAGAAAATGTGCTCATTTATAATTTACTTTATACTTTCCTAATATGTTGAAATCATTTGCGGCGCATGTATGGTTTGTAAATTTTCAATTCAAAATATAATCTTAAGTAAATAAGATACATACTAAATATTCACATTTAAATAATTTATTTTCGTGTTTTGATTATGTTGTTTAAATATCACTATTTTTATAGTGAAGATGTATTTGATTTTATAAGAAAATTACTTAATTAATAAATCAATTCTTGAAAGTTTCCTAAAAATATTTTAAAGTCGGAGCGAAAAAAACCGGTTCGAACCGGTTCACTGACGCTTGCCGGAGCAAAACCGGAACCGAACCGAAATTTTGTGTTTTGAGTGAACCGGAACGAAAACCGGAGCGAAGAAAATTACGGTTCGATGCCCTGTTTTGAAACGTATTGCATTTTCTTGCTGCTTGGTGTCACTAGGTGCGCGATAACCAAAGCAATCGATTTGTTTTTAAATTTCAAAATAAAATGAAAATACCAAGAACGTGAAAATTGTTTAAATATTTTTTTAATCGTGGGATGCCCTAATATTTTTTATTATGTACAACTTTTGATTCAAATTTATATTTATATTTTGGATTTGAAAGCATGTATATATCTGATTGTGAGTGAAGTTAATAAAAAAGAGTATAACAACTCACTGCCTTAGGATATTGAATTTGCTTTTCTAAAAATGAGTGTTTGAGCTCACTTTATGGCTGGAATCCAGTTGAAAATCTGTAAAACTAAAAATCTGAAATTGACAAATTGTCACTTAGGAACGGGACTCTCTGCTACCCCAGACTTAGGGACCCCAATGTACAGGCAGTGCTTGATCAAAATTGCATATGTATTCCTGCAAATTGAGATGTTAATAAAAGCTAGGCAATTGTAAAGTAAGATCCCATAGACCCTGTGCTAAAAATTTAAGTTGTGTTCTAGGAAAACAAATTGGAACCATTATTTGAATATTAATTCTGTTGAAAACCCTTCCATAGCATGACAAAACATGGGAAATGATGCACATGATACATTGAAATGGTTTGGCACTGCCAATTTCTGAATCAAGATGATGTTAGGGTTCCAATATTGGAGTTAAAGATCTTGCAGTAAAAACAAAATACAGCATCCTGTGTGAGTGAATATATAACCAAGTTCACTTAATCTTTTCATCAATGGGAATTATGCGGAAAAGCCATTTAGTTTCTTTATCTTCTGTCACTTAAAAGATTACTAACAGGTTCTGTTTATTTTATTGCCATTTTCTATGAATTGACTGGTATGTTTAAAATTTTTAAAAATTCATTTGGTTGTTTTCTCAAATGCAGGTATTATCCAGCCCTGAAGACATTGGAGCAATTGGAACATCTTTATCTTCCCAGAGTGGCCAACTACAGGTTCTCTCATCAGATGAGAGAGAATATACCTAAGTGAGAAATTAAGTCATTTATTTAAATTAGCTTAATTTTTATAGAAATGTAAGTACAGTCATACCCCGTCTAATGCTGGGAATGCATTCCTGGAAACGAGAGCGCTAACTGAATCAGCATTATGCAGGGTCAGTTTAGCATAGTATTTGTGGAAATGCGTTCCTAAAATCGTAATTTATTACAGTTATACAATAAATAAAATTGCCAAATATAATTAAGGTTGTTAATTAAAATTCCACACAAAATATGTATAATGTATAAAGATTAGTTTTACATACAGGAAGAAGGGCCCGGTTGTGGCTCATCCTCCAAGTAACTGTCAGCTATCTTCTTGGAGAAGGTATCAAGACTTGGTTGCCTTGCCTGAAACTTTTTCTTCCGAAGCATTTCTTTGTAGTAGGATATCATATCAAGAACATTTCTCTTCACTTTAGTGCTGCCTTCAAAATTTGGGTCATTTTTGGTTACGATATTCATGGAATCGTTCATCTTATTCACGAACTCTTTCAATAAACTTGTGGTTAACTTTATTTCCACAACATCATCATCATCAGTTGTAGAGTCTTCATTATTCTCAACAGCTGAATTTAGCTGTTCCAGTTCCATTAATTCTTCATTTGTCAGACCTGTCTCATAAGATTGTAGAAAATCTTGCACATTGTCAATGTCAACTTTGTTCATCCCTAGTTGATTGGCTAGGTCAGCGTTTCCCAACCTTTTTCAGCCCAACACCCCGTTCTTGCTGAAAAATATTTGCCACCAACTCCTTAATGAATACCACCCTACACAACTAAAAAAACTACAGTCAGCCCCAGGTTATATGACAGGTTAGGTTCCAGGTCACCATCGTAAAGCAGATTCCTAATTAAAGCGGAACCTATTATTCTTGGGGCCTGTTGACATCATAGAAATAATACAAATATGTATAAAACTACCTAAACATTAATAAAAACATGTAAACAATTTCAATATATAAAAGTATAAAAACTATTACATAATGTACACAATATTTCATAGTGGCCTTAAACTAGATTCGGCGACTTAAACCTGGATTATTGGTTTGATGGGGAAATTGACGAGAAATCGGATCATCATAAAGCGGGTGCTGAACGTATTCGCAAAGCATATCTCAAGCTAAAATATATCCGTGTATAGTTTGTTTGCCACATGCGGCTATTGGGGACGTGTTAGATGCCGTTTACTCAGTAGATGCCTCTAAGGTCGAGTCATCCTTATGGTCGCCCACGTCTAAAATCAGCTCCAACTACAGTAAAACCTGTGAAAGGCAGAACCTGCATTTGGTGGAAACCTGCCAAAGCCGGAAATCCAAAATACTAGTACATACCGTTTCTCATCTGTATGTCTCTCTGTAAGACGGAACCTGTACGACGTGGACGGGAAGGATTTTTTCTTGTAATTTTTATATTACTAAGTAAGTACATTTTGAACCTGAAAAGATGGAAAGTAAAATTGGTCTCTTTAAAATATATCTAGAGGGCCTTCAATATATACTATATCAATGTAAGAGAGGATTAGAATTGACAGTTAAAATCAATGTCTTAGATGCAATTACATTTCTCAGTTGTTCATTAGTGTGTACAAAAAGCCTGTATCAAAAATTGTTTTAGAAACTATGGGTTTGTTTTCAATGATGCTAATGAATGTGACGATGCAGGTAGCAATAGTGATTATTGTGACATTCAAAATTTGATTAATGAGATCAGTGAAGTAAAGGGTACTAACGTAAGTGCAAAATATTTTCTAAATATTTATGAAAGCGTTTTCACAGAGATTGATGAAATTGACGAAAACTGTGGTAGAATCACGAAGTAATGAAGTTATTCCAAATTCATAGTATGAACAAATTGAGGAAGATTGTAAAGAACTGGAAATACAACAACGTCGGAAGTTTTACACTATCTTAAAGCTTTAAAACATTCTGCCAGAATGAAGGGTGAAAATGATTTCTTTAGAAATAGGGTTTTCTTTTGCCATTTTAATCAAATCACAGAAAAAACAGCACAACTAAAATTGGATAGTTTTTTCAAAACATTTTATAGAATTATTTAACTTTGTTTAATATTTTTATTGGATTTTAATGTGTAATTGAAATGTTTTGCAATTGTATAAAATTTAACTTTTCTGATTCTGAAAATTTGTAACATTTTTAACGGAAGATTTTTAATTTCTAATAAAAACATGATTAGGGTTAAATGGTGGAAGTTAACTCTGTTCTTCATTCCATATGCTTAACAGTCTCTTCATTTTCTCCAATAAATTACTTCTTGAACATGTGAGCTTCATTCCAAGTAATGCAGTCGTAGACTTGCCCAATGTTTTAATCTTTTCAGAATTTTGTATGATCGTTCTGATATTTAAGTAGCTAGACCTAGAGCAAGGCCCACATCCAATTGATGCACGCCCAACTTCAAGCCACTTTAACACTTTCATTTTACAAAAATTGGTCCGAGAATACAGAGCGTCATAGCAAATCAGTGTTGTACGAGGCAGCGTTAATCAGGGTATGACTGTACATACACACCGTATTTACTCAGATATAAGCCGTCACTGCATATAAGCCTCACCCAGGGTTTTTCAACATTGAAAATAGAAAAAAAAACTTCCCTCGGTATAAGCTGTATTTTGAACTCAACAATATGTCTATGAAACCCCATTCCCAGCCTCGGGGTTTCCATGCATTTCAGAATATAGTATAACTTTTTTTAAAAAAAGATTCGGTACATTGGGTTCTGCTGTTCATACTTTTAGGTTACTGATTAAACGTTATTATATTTTAATATACTTTAAATCACTGTAATATAGAAACCCCTCAACTCAATGAAACTTGTGTAGAAAGCTACTTAAAACATTAATCGCACAACCTGTTTGTAGCTTTCGTCTCATCCATGAGAATCGCTGTCTCATAAATTATTGAGCACGGGCCGATTTGGCTAAGTTAAGTCTAACCAATCACAAACCAGCTGTTCATTTTAGATGTTCCTTATCTTGAGACTACTTTGTAGCTACAGAGGCATCTAGGAGGAATAATCAGGCAAGGCGGCCACTTCAAGTGTTACAAAAAGATACTTTGTATTGAAAATATCGCTCCCATATTGATTCTGTCAGTACTGCATTCTAGAGGAAATCACGAGAGCTGTCTTGCGACTTCTAATCAAAAATGACGTAAACATGGAAATGTTGATCGTAATGTGAGAATATGTCACTTTAAGAATGTTTTTCCTTTTTATTGGTGCATAAGCAGCACCCTAACTTTTCGAATAAAAATTTAGGGAAAGAGTGCATCTTATATGCGAGTAAATATGGTAACTTGGAATAATGTTGGAGAAACCGACTTAATTTGATTTCTCTTGTTCAGCCATTTTTTATTAGTGTGTTGTATAGTCATTTTCATTCTTCCATTAAATATTCCTGTCAATTATATTGAATAGAAAAAAAGAAAACTATAAGCTATAAGTGAGAATAATTCTTTTCCAAAAAAATCCTGGTAAAATAACCTAATCTTCCATGTTTTATCACCAGTATCACTTGATATCATATTTTTAGTATTTTAACAACTTACAACTAGGTGTCACAGGCTTAACAAACTTACAATGAGACTAATAAATCTGTTGAAAAATATAGCTAAACACTATTTGCCTATTTTAACTTTTCTGCATTATTATATTCTCTATTAGTGAGATACAGTAACATACTGTAAATTTAGTCCTATTAAATGCATATTTGTATTTCAGGCTCAGAGAAAACATCAAAGAAGCATCAATGTCGGATTTAAAGGATTTTCTGGAAAATATTAGGAAATTCTCACCAAAAATTGGCGAGGTAGCAATGAGACATGTAAGTTCATTTTTCATGAAAGAAATATTTATTTTAGTGTAAATCATTATTTACAACAAGAATCTGAATTTGGTTACTGTTGATCTCTATACTATTTTATTATAAACTAGCAGAAATTCCCCGCATTGCCCGGGGAAATTTGTTTCAAATCCGATAGGAATTCAAGATGATACATGGTATTTAAGAATTAACTTGGCCGCCATGCTGAATACAACGGGCAGAGAAAAACAATAACCACGTATGAATTATTTCCGGGAGCCCTCCACAATCGTACCAAATTTGCTTAAAATCTACTTGGGAAAATACGCGTAGTTTAATCAGTACCCGTCATCCAATTACAGATAAGGAAGTAGTCGTTCCCACCATTCCCACTGTGTATAAGATGTAGAAAATAAGGAAAAAAAGGAAAATCAGAAAATTCAGGAAATTCAGGAGAATCATGAAATTCAGGTAAATCAGGAAATTCAGGATAATCAGGAAATTCACGTAAGTCAGTAAAATCAGAAAATTCAGGAAAATCAGCAAATTCAGGAAAATCTGGAAAATCAGAAAATACAGGAAAATAAGGAAATTCAGGTAAATCAGGAAATTCAGGAAAATCAGAAAACTCAGGAAAATCATGAAATTCAGGAAAATCAGGATATTCAGAAAAATCAGGAATTTCAGAAAAATCAGGATTTCCATTAATTTCCTGATTTTCCTAATTTCCTGATTTTACCGAATTTCCTGATATTCCTGATTTTCCTGAATTTCCGGATTTTCCTGATTTACCTGATTTTCCTGAATTTCCTGATTTTCCTAAATTTTCTGATTGTCCTGAATTTCCTTATATTCCTGATTTTCCTGAATTTCCAGATTTTACTATATTTCCTGATTTTCCTGAATTTCGTGATTTACCTGAACTTTCTGATTTTCCTGAATTTTCTGAATTTCCTTATTTTGCTGAATTTCCTGAATTTTCTGATTTTCCTAAATTTCCTGATTTTGCTGAATTTCCTGATTTTCCTGATATTCCTGATTTTCCTGAGTTTTCTGATTTTCCTGAATTTCCTGATTTTTCAGATAATTTCCTACATCTTCTTATCAAACAATTTAATAAGGAAATTCAGGTATATCAGGGCAATCAGGAAATTCAGAAAAATCAGGATTTCCACGAATTTTCCGATTTTCCTGAATTTTCTGATTTTCCTGATTATCCTGATTTTCCTGAATTTCCTGATTTTCCTGAATTTCCTAATTATCCCGATTTTCCTGAATTTCCTGTTTTTCCAGATTCTCCTGAATTTCCTGATTTTCCTATAATATCCTACATCTTTTTATCAAACAATATAATAAGGAAAATCAGGTAAATCAGGAAAATCCAGGAAATTCAGGAGAATCTGGAAATTCAGCAACATCCGGAAATTCGGGAAAATCAGAAATTCAGGAAAATCATGAAATTCAGGAATATGAGGAAATTCAGGAATATCAGGAAATTCAGGAAAATTAGATAAATCATGGAAATCAGAAAATTCAGGAATATCAGGAAAATCATGTAAATCTGTAAAATAAAGAAAATCAGGAAATTCAAGAAAATCTGGAAATTCAGGAAAATCAGCAAATTGGGGAAATTCAGAAAAATCAGGATATCCATGAATTTCCTGATTTTCCTGAATTTCCAGATTTTCCTGAATTTCCTGATTTACCTGATTTTCCAGATTTTCCTAAATTTCCGGACTTTCTGAATTTCCTTTTTTGTCTGAAGATTCTGATTATCCTGAATTTCCTGATTTTCCTGATTTTTTATGAATTTCCTGATTTCCCCGAATTTTTTGATTTTCCGGATTTTCCAGAATTTTCTGAATTTCCTGATTTTTCTGAAATTCCCTATTTACTGAATTTCATGAGTTTCCTGAATTTTTTGATTTTCCTGAATTTCCTGATTTTCCTGAATTTCCAGATTTTCCTCAAAATCCTGATTTTTCATATAATTTCCTACATCTTTTTATCAAACAATTTAATAAGGAAAATCAGGTATCCAGGAAAATCAGGAATATCAATAAATTGAGGAAAATCAGGTAAATCAGAAAAATCAGGAAAAGCAGGAAATTCAGGAAAAATTCAAAGAAATAGGAATTTCTGTGTATTTCCTCATTTTCCTGAATTTCCTTATTTTCCTGATTTTTCCGATTTCCCCGATTTTCCTGATTTTTCAGATTTTCCTCAATTGCCTGATTTTTCAGATAATTTCCTACATCTTTTTATCAAACACTTTAATAAGGAAAATCAGGAAATTCAAGAAGATCATGTAAATCAGGAAAAGCAGGAAATTCAGGGAAAAAGGAAATTCCAAAAAAACAGGAAATTCGGCAGAATCAGGAAAATCAGGAAATTCAATGAAATCGGGATTTCTATGTATTTCCTCATCTTCCTGAATTTCCTGATTTTCCTGAATTTCCTGATTTATCTGATTTTCCTTAATTTCCTGAATTTTCTGGCTTCCTTATTTTTCTGAATTTCCTAATTTTGCTGAATTTCCTGATTTTCCGGCATTTTCTAATTTTCCTGAATTTCCTTATTATGCTAAATTTCCTAATTTTTCTGATTTTCCTGAATATCTTGATTTTCCTGATTCCCTGATTTTTCTGATAATGTTTTACATCTTTTTATCCTACAATTTAACAAGGAAAATCAGGTAAATCAGGAAATTCAGATAAATTAAGAAAATCAGGAAATCCAGGAAATTCAGCAAAATCAGGAAATTCAGGAAAATCAGAAATTTAGGAAAATCAGGAATATCAGGAAATTCAGAAAAATTAGATAAATCAGGAAAATAAGAAAGTTCAGTAATATCAGGAAAATCAGGAAATTCAGGAAAATCACATAAATCAGGAAAATGAAGAAAATCAGGAAAATTAGGAAATTCAAGAAAACCAGGAAAATCAGGATTATCAGGTCAGTCAGGTAAATCAGGAAATTCAGAAAAATTTGGATATCTATGAATTTCCTGATTTTCCTGAATTTCTTGATTTTCCTGAATTTTCTTGAATTTCCTGTTTTTCCTGAAGTTTCTTATTTTCTTGAATATCCTGTTTTCCTGAATTTCCTGATTTTCGTGAATTTCCTGATTTTTTTGAATTCCCTGATTTCCTTTAATTTTCTGAATTTGATGTATTTCCTGGTTATCCTGAATTTCCTAATATTCCTGATATTCCTGGTTTTCCCAATTTTCCAGATTTTTCTGATTCTTCAGATAATTTCCTGCATCTTTTTATCAAACAATTTAATCAGAAATTCAGGAATATCAGGAAACTCAGGAAAATCAGGTAAATCAGCAAATCGGAAAATTCAAGAATATCAGGAAATTCAGCAATATCAGGAAATTCAGCAATATCAGGAAAATCAAGAAAATCAGGAAATTCAGGTAAATCAGGAATTTCAGGGAAATCAGCGTAATCAGGAAAATCAGGAAATTCAGAAAAATCAGGATATCCATGAATTTCCTGATTTTTCTTATTTACATAATTATCCTGAATATCTGGAGTTTCCTGATTTTCCAGAATTTCCTGATTTTGCTGAATTTCCTGATTTTCCAGAATTTTCTGATTTTCATGTATTTCATGATTATCCTAATTTTCCTGAAATTCCTGATTTTTCTGATTCTTCTGATAATTTTCTGCATCTTTTTATCAAAGAATTTTATAAGGAAAATCAGTTAAATCAGCAAATTCAGGATAATTAGGAATTTCATGAAATACAGAAAATGCCTATTTTCCTAATTTTACTGATTTTCCTGTATTTCCAGATTTTCCTGTATATCCAGCATTTCCAGATTTTCCAAATTTTCCTGATTTTTCTGATAATTTCCTGCATCTTTTTATCAAACAATTTAATATGGGAAATCAGGTAAATCAGGAAAACCAGGAAATTTGGGAAAATCGAATAAATCAGAAAAATCAGGAAAGTCATCAAATTCAGCAAACTCAAAAAATCAGAAAATTCAAGAAATTCAGCAAAATCGGGAAATTCAGGACAATCAGGAAAATCGGGAATAAAAGGAAAATCAAGAAATCCAGGAAAATCAGGAAATTGAGGTAAAGTCATGAAAATCAGGTAAATCAGGAAAATCAGCAAATTCAGAAAAGTCAGGATTTCTACGAATTTCCGGAATTTTCTGAGTTTCCTGATTTTCTTGATCTTTATGATTTTCCTGAATTTCCTGATTTTCCCAAATTTCTTGATTTTTGTGATTATCCTGAAATTTCCTAATTTTCTGAATTTCCTGATTTTCCTGATTTCCTGAATTTCCTGATTATCCTGAATTTCCCGATTTCCCTGAATTTTCTTATTTTCCTGAATTTTCTGAAATTCCTAATTCTGCCAAATTTCCTGATTTACCTGATTCTCCTGAATTTCCTGATTTTCATGAATTTTCTGATTTTCATGAATTTTCTGATTTTCCTTATTTCCTGATTTTCCTGAATTTCCTGAATTATCTGATTTCCCTGAATTATCTGATTTTCCTGAATTTTCTGAATTTCCTGATTTTCCTGAATTTTCCGATTATCCTGAATTTCTTAATTTTCCCGATTGTCCTGAATTTCTTGATTTACCAGATTTCCCGGAATTTCCTGATTTTTCTGATGTTTTCCTACATCTTTTTATCAAACAATTTAATAAGGAAAATCAGGAAATACAGTATAATCATGTTTTAATTAATTTCCTGTATTTCCTGATTTTCCTGGATTTCCTGATTTACCTGATGTTCATGAATTTCCTTATTTTCCTGATTTTTCTAAATTTCCGGATTATCTTGATTTTCCTGAATTTCCTGATTTTCTTGATTTTCCTGATCTTGCAAATTTTCTGATTTTCCTGACTTTCTTGATTTTTCTGATTTTCCTGATTTCGCTGAATTTTCTGATTTTCCTTATTTTTCTGAATTTCTTTAATTTACTGAATTTCCTGATTTTCCTGAATTTTCTGACTTTCCTGAATTTCCTGATTATCCTGTATTTCCTGATTTTCCAGATTTACCTGAATTTCCTTATTTTCCAGTATTTCCTGAATTTCCGTATTTTTCTGATATTTCCTACATCTTTGTATCAAACAATGTAATAAGGAAAATCAGGTAAATCAGGAAAATCATGTAAATCAGAAAAATCTGGAAATTCAGCAAAATTTGGAAATTCAGGAAAATCAAGAAATTCATGGATTCGTGATTTTTCTGAATTACCTGAATTTCCTGATTTTCCTGAATTTTCTGATTTTCCTGAAATTTCTGAATTCCTCATTATTCTGATTTTCCTGAATTTCCTGATTTTCCGGATTTTCCGTATTTTTCTGACATTTCCTACATCTTTTTATCAAACAATTTAATAAGGAAAATCGGGTAAATCAGGAAAATCAGAAAATTCAGGAACATCAGGAAATTCATGGATATCCTGATTTTTCTGAATTGCCTGATTTTCCTGAATTATTTGATTTTCCTGATTTTCCTGAATTTTCTGATTTTTCTGATTTTCCTGAATTTTCTGATTTTCCTGAATTTTCTGATTTTCCTGATTTTCCAGATTTTCCTGAATTTCCTTATATTTTTATCTTTCCTACATCTTTTTATCAAACAATTTAATAAGGAAAATCAGGGAATTCAGGAAAATCAGGTAAATCAGAAAAATCAGGAAACTCAGGAAAATCAGGAAATTCAGAAAAATCAGAATATTCAGGGAATTCAGGAAAATCAGGAAATTCAGCAAAATCAGGTATATCAGGTAAATCAGGAAAAAGAGGAAAGTAATTAATCATTACCTTGAAGTTTACTCACATCAGAGTTATCGTCGAAAAACCAAATCAGTGCCGCCCCCAAACCCCCACTTAAATTTTTTTTTGAGATACATCATACAGCCTATATTTTAAGCTGGACCAGTCTAAAGATACGCTGCAAGTTTCATAAAAATTCGACCAGCCGTTTTTGCGTGATGCGGTAACAAACAAATAGACAGACAGACAACAATTATGCAAAACGGTTCAAACGCCTTCTTGTGATGCAAAACACACAAAAAAGTAAAACCCCAACAAAAAAACAAATGTACAGACAGAGGTTACAATTTTATTTATATCGATGAAACATAAGAAACCATAATTGTAAAAAAATAAGAATGAGTGTTAAAAGGCATCACAACAAAGTTCTAAAGTCAAAGGAAAAACATTTTCTGCTGTGTACTTTATTATCTGTTATCAACAAAAAGCAACAATATTTTATAAAAGTTATTATAATGGGTCTGTATAAATAGATATCAATTCCGATTAATAAGTAGAAAGTTGTAGCAAATATGTCTAGATTAGCAAGCACTCATGCATAAACAAATATATTCATTACTCTGATAAGTGAATAATTATTCTGTAGTTTTTTGCACTTATTGAGGACATAACTAAGTTAAGAAATAAAATCCTGACAGTTTTTATGGCCTCAAACTGTTAAACTATTCTATAAGGTTATTTACTCTTTTTTGCTTCATTTTCAGACAGGAGAACAGATAGGAAGTGAGGCAAGCATTGTTGGAAGGAAGAAAAGAAGAATACCTACACAAAATTCGTTTCATAGTGAGTTTAAAATCACCCAAAGTTCTTGCTACTTCTTAGGTGGGCACAAAATTTTCCTTATCTTTCAGCTGGTGGGGAATTATTCCATTCATTAAAATAAATTAAAAACTTGATTTTCTTATACCTTATACTTATATGTGACAAATTGTAATTCTTTTTGACAAAATTTAAAAATATATTTTTTTTCATTTTGAATGTTTTAATTCAAATAAGCTATCATACTGACAAGAATGTAAATGCTAATTATATTTTACATGCACATATACAAGTATTAAATAAAATATAACATGCATGATGCATACATACACATAAATTTTTGCAATTACTGTAATTTCCCAATTATAATATGCTTTTTTTCCACAAAAAATTGACTAAAAGTTAGGTTGTGTATTATACATGGTAACAAATGCATACAACTTTTTTCAGTAAGGAAATAATTTATATTTTCGGAGATATTTTTACCAATAAATCATACATTTCAATGCATGTTGATAACATTCCTTTAAATATCGTTTTTCAAAACAAAAAATAAGAATAATTATTTATTTACTTTTATCTGTCCGAATCACTAAAGCTTCTGAATTCATTATTGTTGTCCTCAAATAGTTCGTCTGCGATTTTGCATTCTCTCTCATCATCTACATAAATGGCATCGCCGAGAACTTCGTCTTTATCCTCACTGTCCACTTCGACGAAATCATCATCCCATATGATGTCGTCTTCAGAACCATCCATGGCGCGTGTGAGGCAACACTTTTTAAAGCCACGCTTAATCAGCAATGGATCAACTGCATCCCAGGACTCTTTGATCCATCGAGTAATAAGTAATAGGTCAGGTTTCTTTCAGTTGCCAGATGGCGTAAAGGAATGTGCACCAGCATAAAGGCACTCGTTCCATTTCTGATGCATCTGCACTTTAAATGGTCAGTTGCAACTGACATCCATCACTTGTAACTGGCTCCTCATTCCTCCCAGGAATGTTGATGCAATGATCATTTAATATATCCTTATTATTTTACATACCTCGACCGGCTTGTATGAAGGCAGAGTCAGAACTAGGTGTGATATTCACGTAAACTATCTTGCTTGGCGGCAAGGCAAGAACTGTTATTCCAGCTGACCATATTATTACATAATGTGACATTGAGACATGTTTTTATACATTGTATCGATCTTTAAAGTGAGAGTCAAAACTATATAGATGTGAAGTTTTCGTAAACACTCTCGCACATATCTCACTTGGCGGCAATGCAAGAACTGTCTCGATACTGCTAATAACCAAGTGAAAAATTACATTGATCTTTTTACAAAAAATGAGTTGTGTATTATACATGACGATAAGACAGTTTTCACATTTCACTCATAAAAACATGGGTGCACATTATATAGGGTGCGTGTTATAATCGGAAAATTACAGTACAGGCAGTCCTCGACTTTCGTACGTTTGACATTCGTACAACTCGCACTTTCCTACATTATACATTGACATCCCTGAACCGTCTTTCGTACGCCAAATTCGGACTTTCATAAATCAGCGAAATGATAAATGAACATTTCGAGTTACTGCGTGGTGGTGCTGCCTGCCAGCCAACAGTTTCGGCAGCATCGCCATCTTTGTCTGTACAGCAGCATTTATTTGTGCAATTATTTAAATATTTTATTGCATTTTGCCCTATCTCTCTATATTATAAAATCGTAATGGTCATCATCATGGTCATGCGTAACCAGAGGCATGTCATGGCGTTATGGTGCCTATGGAAAAATTTTTCAAAACACGTTGTTTATGCAGGACATCATTTTTTCTGCATTTTAATAAACAACAATAGCGATTTTATCTACTATAATATATTTTGAAGCGTGTTTGTTCATGGAACTCCTAAACGGTAAAAGCTAGAATAATCAAATTTGGTATGATTCTTCCTTACATCCTAACTTAGTGAATGGTCAAGGTTTGGTCAACTGGGATTAATCAGTGCTGCCAATATAGGAGATTAACATTTTTCCATAAGGTAATACGTATGAATCCATTTCTTGACTTGCAAGGTATTCTTCCTTCAAGCATTAAAATACGTAAATACATTTTTTCGTTTTAGCTTTATTTGATGAATAAAACTATATTATCTTATTCCTGTGAAGTTTACATGTTACTCGGTCGAAATTCTTAGAAATACTCTATTTGTTTTGAAATTTTGTGCATTTTTCATACTCTTTCCGGGCGTTGCCAAGGCAGCCTTCATTGTTACCACCAATTCATTTAGCTTCAATGAAGCTTACAAATAGATGAAAGTTTAGTGTTCTTCAATTCGCACTTTCGTTTAAGCAGCGAAACGATCATTGTTTATGGATAGCAACGTAAATAGATCCTGATTATTATTCAGGAAGCGTTTATTGATGAAAGTAATTGAACCTTCTTTCGTCTATTGAATACTGGAATCTTACATTTTTTGTAAGTAAATCATTATATTCTACATTATAATGTTTATTAATGTAAATAAGCTCACGTATCTGGTGTACATTTACCAGTCAGTGTTCAATCATGGACAACTATACGTTGCTTTTTCACGGGTTTCTTGCTTACAAGACATAAAAGTAAATATTTCAGCGAGGCATAATTACACAAGAAATGAAGCTGGATTTGGCGAAAGTGATATGATAGGAAATACAATTATTGTTATATTTGTATGCAGTACGTTCGGAAACATTGTTACAAGCAAATATGATTAATTGTTAAGAAAAGCTAATTGTAAGTTAAAAAGTATCTACTATATAGGTATTTTAAAGAGTTTGTATGTTGTGCTGTAGTAGTTTCACTAAATCCGTTGAAATTCAACAGGAAATTCTGCTAGTTATAAATAAATCAAAGTTTCAGTGTTAAAATAAGGCTTATTTATGGGAAAATTAACTTTATGCACTTTTTATGGGAACCTTTGGCAATTCTTGCAAATGGCACCTATGGCAAATTCCACATTTGCCATACCCTAGTTACGGCACTGCGTAACGCCCCAATTTTGTGAATAACTCAATTAGAAATAAATTTAGGAGCCTGAAATTTCTCAGGATTTCAGTGTTAATGAATCTTTACGTTATGACAAAATATTTCGAAATAGGTCATGGGTTTGACTCTAGAGGATGAATGTTGTTTCTCATAAGATAACGTAAAAATCACCTTTATGGTTTGAAAGCTTTCATTCTTTTACTCTTTAAAATATCTTAAAATTAAGTTATCAACACGAAATTTGCACTAAAACACGCCAAAATGAATGAGGATTCTTATTCTTACCATCGAATACTCAATCTCATTCGAATTTGCTCATATTTTGAATTTATATGTATAAAGAACATAATTAAAGAACATGTACAAAATGCTGGAAATATATCGTTGACGATTGTGTCTAAAAGGCAAGGTGTAGTGATTGAGGAAATGGAGAGTTCTTTAAAATTATGGATTGAGGATCAGCATCAAAAAAACATTCCAGTAAGTCTTTCAAAAATTCAAGGTAAGGCTATCAGTTTGTATGAAGACTGGAAGTTCATAGGTCCAACCAATTGGGGAGACCTTGTGACTTCGAACGACTCCAGCGCTAGAAGGCTTCGCAGTTTTAATCACAAAGCAAGGGAGAAGAGAAACCTGGTGCCGGCATTAGCCTACTCTTAACGAGAAACACCAAGGGGGCCAACAGCTTTACGCCCCTTCCGAAGGACGGGGCGCTGATTTGCGTGTTCTCCTCATAACCACTCAAATGGGAGGCCGGGCAATGCAGTTTGCACCGAGTTTAAGCATGGCAGGCCAGCAGCCGCACCACTACGCCACGGCTCCCCCATCATTAAGTTCACAGGTCTATAGAGCTGTTGATAAGGATACAGATTGCTACAGACTCCTTTATCAAGAGAAGAAGAAGGCTGGTGTTCAACTTTCTCTTGACAAATTTTTCAAGAAAGTTGATAAGGCACCATCAAAGTCAGCATCATAATCTCCTGCTCAAAAAACTAAACATTTATACCATAATTAGAGATTTTATAATATTTTTTGGCTCTCTGGGACCAGCATGCACAAGTAGTGCCATCTAGCGGGGAAATGTAGAACTAGGTAACACCTTTATTATTACCTTTCCTTTTCTTTAAGCATTTATATATATATATATGTGCGTGAGTGTGTGTGTGAAGTATTTAGGTTAAATTAGTTCTTGTTACCACCTAGTCATACGACTAAATTGTAACAACTATTTTTAAATAAATAAATAAAAGTTTCCTTCAAAATATCTTTCAGTAGTTGTAATATTTTGTACCAAAGAAGCTTACTTGTCTATTGACCACCTGCACAAGGAACTGAACAAGAAAATAAAATACTTAGTGGCATTTCCCTAAACACTAAAAAAAAAGTCGCTAAAGGAATTAAAAAGTCATTACATCTACCGACAAAGTTGCTAAAATGGCAACTATAGTTGTGACGTCTAATTCCCCCTTAGTGCTCCTCACTCCCTAACCTTCTTCCCCTCCAGAGTATAGGTTCGCGCATCCATTGTCCACGGCTAAACACGGCGCCCCCTATAGGTGGTCCCGGCTCGAGAATGGACTCTTCCTAAAGTGAAAGTGTCTAGTGCGCACTGCCTTCATAAAACGATCGAGCTATACCCATGCTTCCCACTAGGCAAACGACTCTGTGGAGTGGATATATCCGCTTAGTCCACCCAAAGTGTTAATCATAGTCCTGATTATGCAATGTTACAAATTGAGTGTACTAATTTTAATTCTGGTTTCATGTCCTTTCTTGGTCCATATATATTTTTGTATTCTTTAGGCAAGATATTTTTAAAGGTAAATTACAGAAATTGCTTCTTTTTTGACAGATATTGCCGAGAACGATACCCAAGTAGAAAGTAGTTATGATGCTGAGGAAGACTTAAGTGCCCAAGATCTTATTGATTTTTCACCTGTCCATAGGTGCCTTCATATATATTCTGTGCTGGTGAGTGTTCTACATATATATAACTTCAAAATATGTTAAAAGTGAAAGAATTGAGCTCAAAGTTGTAATTTTGTTTTCCAGGGTTCCCGCGAAACATTTGAAACCTATTATAGGAAGCAGAGAAAGAAACAGGCTCGTTTAGTCTTGCAACCTCCAACAAACATGGTAATTAAAAATTCTTTTTTGATTATTTTAAATAAATTGTTAAATTAACACCTGTTTTCTCCTCTAAATATAAATTTAATCTTTTTAATAAAATTCACCACTCATTTACTCTTTTTCATTTTTAGTTATTGTTTTGATAAAATACTTTATTTTACTCTGACCGATTTTTCAGCATGAGACTATTACAGGATACAGAGCATACATTCATGGCATAGTAGGGTTCTTTGTAGTAGAAGACCATATCTTAAATACTGGGAATGGGCTTGTGAATCGCAGCTATTTGGATGAAGTTTGGAGCATGGCCCTTTCAAAGATCATCAATGCATTGAGGACTCATTCTGTAAGGAGTTATCAATAATCATTTGACTCTGCATTTCTCTAACATCCACTCTTGTTTGAAGATAATGAAATTTTGATTCTTCTGCAGGCCTATTGCACTGACGCAACCCTTATGTTGAAAATAAAAAACTTAATCATGCTCTTCATCACCACCTTGAGGGTAAGTTACTCTTGTTTTCTGAATAGTTGATGAATTTGAAGAACCTTTTGAGAACTATCTGCTTGATTATTTTCAATTACAGTAAAACCCCGTTATTTCGATCCAGGATAATTCAAAGTACAGTGTAATTCGAAGCTAAGATCAGTCCCCAGCCAACACCATCAGATTTTGCATACTTTTTGGTACGGATAATTTGAAATACGCCTACAATAAAATTCGAAGTCATTCTCTGGTCCGGTGACTCACAAAAGTTTGTTTAATTCAAAATCTCAATCCTGTGTATGCGAAAGGTTCGTGCGTGTGCCATCATATCATGTTTTTGTTCCCCATTTCTCGCACATGAAATACATATAGTGCCCCAAACAGGTGACTCCTTTTTACTTATTTGATAGTAGGATGACCAAACGTCCCATTTTCGCCAGGACAGTCCCATTTTATTTTATCAAAAAAGCCATTTTGTACAGTCTTGAAGCCCATCGCAAATAAAATTTAGATTATCTGATAGTGCAGCTGATATTCCTAGTAGAAATGTAGGATTCTCAAAAACATGGAGGTTATCAAACGAACAACAAATGTTAATTACAGTCGCAATTGTCAGATTAGGAAACCTCAGGGTCATTGATAAATTTGAGGTGCAAACCTGGTCTCTGCATATAATATCCTGCCTGGGTTTAACCTAACTTAGTCCCTTCGAGTTTTGACGAAGACGACGCTAGTCAGATTCTCTTTTGATTGTGAGCTTTGTCCTAGTCTGGCATGCTCATGCTCCTTTTTTGCTATAGATCATGATAGTGACATCCACCATTAAAAAAATCATGCGAAAATTTTGTCCCGTTTTTTCTTACAACAACAGGAAATTTCCCATTTTCACCTCATTGGAATATGGTCACCCTATTTATAGTCAACGTGAAATAAAAGTCATAGATGATTCAAATGAATCTGCTTATCCTTGCATCACTGTGAATGCTCACTTCTCAATCGGATAGCAAAATTCGAGAACCAAGCGGAAATAAACATAAGTTGCAGGAACCCCTGTTATCTCAATCCTCATGCTCTCCCAAACCTGGGCAAGGTTTTTCTCATGCAAAAGTGATATGCTCCAGAAAAGACCGTGTAATATTGGTTTCTGTTACTGAACCAATCTTTAAATAAAGTTTAAAGAAGTTATACCGAATGTTGCCTCTAAGAAGATCATGCTTCTGTTTTACCTGAGATTAATTGATGAGCCAAAAACAAAAACCTAGTGGTTTTACCCAGTGATGAGCTGGAAAAAATATTAAGGACCTGCTCTCAAAATAGTCGTAAGGAAATTTGGATAAGGGTGGCAGGATGCCTACATGCCAGGTGCACTGGATCGCTCTAGTTTAGTAATACCATTCTGCTAGCTTAAGAAGTGTTCGGTTCGAAATATATTCCATTTCATACACTGTCGGTAATTGACTTTCAGATAGGGCAAAATGTACTTGAAAGGACAAAATCAATAAATTTTCATATCTTCTAAAAATTTAACAACCGGCTCATGCGAGTCTGCGGGAGCCGGCTTCAGCTCATCACTGGTTTTACCATAATGTCATACAAGAAGAGCACAATGTAATACATATGCAGCAGTATGGAGTATAGATAAGTGATAATCTTTCGGCGCGCGGTTGAACGTGTTTTCTTCGTGGTACCAAGGTGTAATTTGAAATGTACTGGGAAATTCGGGATATTCGCTGGAGCCTTTTTTCACATGTGGTGCACTTTGTGAATCGCAAACTAAGTGTTCACTTCAGTTCCGTTCGAATTCGCCGTGTATACTAACTTGTAAGGCCAATTCATTTGTAGAATGGATAGATAAGATTCTATATTGCAGTTTTGCTGCCCAAGTAGCTGATCGTAAAAAAGTTCGATTTTTATGAAAGTTCGTTTATTTCAACCCAGGTATTTCGAAGTCATAATTTTTTGGTCCCTTGAACTTCGAATTAACGAGGTTTTACTGTACTTAAGTTTCTCATTTATGTACTATTTTATACAGAACTGCCTATTTATTCTCTGTTTTAGAACTATGGGTATTCAGTGAGCCAGCTATTTGATCTACTTCATGAAATTAGAGACCACTACAATGAAGTGCTTATGCAACGATGGGTGCAAGTATTTCGTGAAATTCTTGATGAAGAGGATTTTCTTCCCATTCAAGTAAGTCAGTGACTGAATGTGCTGCTTGGATTTTTGCAATTGAAATGTTGCTCTTTCCACTTTTGATGTGCCATATTAAAAAGTTTTAGTAATTTACTCTTTTATATACAGCAGCCAGGATTTTCTTTATCAGTTTATGATTTTGTATCATTCCTAAGGTATCGACACGAGAAGAATATGATAAGGTGCTGGAGACATTTCCCTTTAATGAAGAAGAGACTGAAAATCTTACTTTTCCCCGTCGACTTCCATTCTCTTCCATGGTCCCCAAAGTTTACCGTCAGGTTAAAGAATTTATATATGCCTGCCTGAAATTCTCAGAAGACCTCAACTTAAGGTACTTATATGAATAGATAATCATATCCATGATGCGTCATAAATATTTTATGCCACTTGTTAACTTGCTTAATTCTTTATATTAATAGCCAGGCTGAGGTGGATGACACTATACGCAAATCTACAAATCTCCTGTTGACCCGCACCTTTAGTGGCTGCCTCTCGTCCATGTTTCGCAAACCAAGCATTGCCCTCTTACAAGTTATCCAGATTCTTATCGACACAGGCTATTTAGAAGAAGCAACTGTATATCTTGAGGAATTTGTGTCTAATATCACAAGGTTTGTGCTGTAAAAATTTTGAATTGAATTATTAGAAGTAAATATGTCAAGAATGATTGACCAAAAAATTCTTTAACAACTTAAGATGATTTAAAAGTTAAACTCTTTCAAAATTTTTTAATATGTTAGTCTGACATTTTCATGGTGCTATGATTGTCTGCTTATCAATGATCAAAATAAATACAAATGTAGATATTGTAATCACAATAGCTCTAGCACAGGGTTTTTCAAAGTATGGGCCACGGCCCAATGGTGGGCTGCAAAATGTTCAATAAGGGCCTCAATGAAGGGTCTATTCAAGATATTCTGATGCAAAATTCAGGCGAAATTGTTGCCATGTCAATCAAAATCAACTAATGAGATGTAAAGGTTATTAAATTCTACCATTTGGGTTTTATATACATTCTTAGAAATATTACAATATTTTATGAGATAGACTTGTGGTGGGTTGAATAACCTATTAATATTGGATTAATATTGGATCTCATAGAAAAAAGTTTGAAAACCCCTGCTCTAGCAGATACAGAAATGCATCCAAGAGGTCACCATCACATCATCTCCCATGGTTCTCTCCCTTTTGTCTATCGTTGCTAAGTGCTAGTAATGAAGTAACTTAATTTTCATCGATTTACAGTTAGCATTTTTATCGTAACATTCTCCGTAAAATTTTTATATGAGCCTTCATAGCTATTTATGTGCTAAAAATAATTGGTCTTAAAATATGATTTGTATGAGCTAGAAATATGGGATATGGCAGCAGACAGAAAACTACCATATATCACAGCGTATAAGTCAACCTGGCATATAAGTCAACCATGACTTTTCGACTTGAAAATACATGATTACAGTCTGTACAAAATTTCTTTGGTATTGAAACTTTGGGGGAGGGGTGGGGGCTTGGCAGGAAAGACTCCCCTCCCTCACAGGCTGAGGGGAGGGTAGTGTTTCATGTTGCGTTGCTGCTAGGTACCCTGCAAACAAAATACTTACTCGGGACTGCTCGTGTGTCTCCGCTGCTAGGAGGTGGGGAGACGTCTTCTGGGGAGAGAACAAACAGCGTTGCCATATCTACTACACTGGAATGCACCTTTCGGTAGACTCGCGAAGCAAAAGGCAACACAGGACATAGAGACTCGAAGTGGACACGACGGAGGCTTGAGAGAGAATGAAATTGAGCCCAGTGATGCTCTGCCTCCTTCATTCCTATTGGTTCTCGTTGGTCACGTATTGGGAGGCTTTCTCTTCTCTCTCTCTCACTCACAGTCGCAAAGATACTTGAAAGTGGTTTTCGCACGGGTCTGGGGGAATTATGCACATGCTGGCAACATCACACCCGAGCCGCCTCAACCGTCAATCCCAAAGTAATATCGTCCAGACTCTAGGCATATATTCGCTGTATAAGTCGACCCCCATTGTTTCACTTAAAAATACTTCTCATGAAATTTTTTTAGACAGAATCAAGGTCCTGTACAATCCAAGTTTTAACAAAATATGGAAATAAACATAATAATAAAACTGTATAATAATATTATTTATTGGTCCAGATTTTATACAAATATAGGACAAGTCAACAAAAATGCATATTTAGCAATAATCCAAAAAGGGAAAAGAAAACTTTTACAGAATAAAAAGTTCTAACAACAAAAATACATAATTAATACAGGCAGTACCCACTTTTCGTTGTTTCACTCATATGTCAGTTCCCAATTAACACATTATTCATTCTTCCATCCTCGTTATCTGTTTATTAGACATATTAATGCTTTTTGATGTTCCAGTTTTTTGCTGTTTCACTCATATGTAAGTGCCTAAGTGACAAACAACATTGTTTCATTTTTTTAATGGAAATATTTCACATAGTTACCCCAGGAACAGTGAATTTTATCCCTCAATTTAATGTTGTGTCTATGGAAAATAGTGATCAGCTTTTCGTCTTAGTTTTCAAGAACATAACCTGACATATAAGCGGGGACTGCCTGTAGTTATGAAATCCATCACATGAAAATTCTTCTATAGAATAGTAAGTTTTATATCTATCTGTATTATAAAATCGTAATGATCATCATCATGCTGCGTAACGCTCTTAATTTTGTGAATAACTCGCTTAAAAATGTACTGAGGTGTCTGAAATTTCTCAGGATTTCAGTTTTAATGAATCTCTACGTTATAACTAAAAAAATTTTGAATGAGGTCACGGGTTTGACCCTCACAGGATGAATGTCGTTTCCCATAATATAACACGTAAATATCACATTTTTGGTTAGAAGGCTTTCATTCTTTTACTTTTTAAAATATCGTAAAATTAAGTTAATGATACGAAATTTACACTAAAACATGCCAAAATGAATAAGGATTCTTATTCTTATTGTCTAATACTCAATCTCATGTGTATTCTCTCATATTTTGAATTTATACTCAAGATTTTGTAATTTTTTTAACATTTCAATACTAAGATTCCATGGTTATGGGTATTGTTGTCCCCGATAATTTCAGTGCATATGCACTTAAATAAAGGCTTAAAGGCTTAAAAATATGATTAAAACTTGCTCTAAATGACCGAAGATATGAATTTAATGCAAATAAACTGAACACAGTATTCATGTTATTTATATTTTTTTTATGTATATTACTAAAATCCTTTTTCTGGTTTCTCTCTCTCTCTCTCTCTTTAACACTCTATACCTCAGCCATTTTTAATCTCTGGGAATTTCAGCCCTCTAAGTTTATTTTTTATCGAGTTACTCAACTAATTTTTTAAATTTGTTATTAAAAACCAAACATACATCCTTTATAAAATATATTCATTAAACTCCTATTCAAAACATATTCCCGATAAGCTAATCTAAATCCACAAGGGAACGAAGAAACAGCAAGGAAAGGGGGGGGAGGGAGTTGGCGAGCAGGGGGCTTGCCCCCTAGTAAATTTATATAAATATTGTTCAGAGTCCGTGCTTTTCTTCTTGAGCCTTCCATGTGACAGATGTTTGAATTTCAACCAATAAAAACTATTATTCTTGTAAATAAAGTTTCCTATAATTCAATTGAGGTCAGCTGTTAACAATACTTTCGAAACTTACTATACCGTGTGATTGCGATCAATCTCTACAATGGTGACATTCAATAAAATATTGCGTACCTTGGCAGCCATAAGGATAGCTTTGATAATTGCTTTTTTTCTCTTTTCAAAAAAGAAAATGCTTTTATTAAAATCGAGCTTTTGGAGGGCATTTTACGAATTTCTCCATGAAAAACCATAACCAATTCATTCAAAAAATGCAGAAATTTGAATTCCATGGATGGGAGGAAGATAATTACTTGTGGGAAGATGATAATGAAATCTAATCTTTAAAATCTGATCAAGAATGGGATCCTTACAAAGTAATAAAACAAAAAAAACTGTGACTTGAATTTTTTATTAACTACCGTAATTTTCCGTATATAATATACATTTTTTCACGAAAAATCACCAAAAATTTAGGATGCATATTCCTATAGTATCAAATGCATATAACATTTTCCAGTTGGTAAATAGTTGATATTTTCAGATTATTTTAAATAATAAATCGTACTTGTCGTTACATTATGATAGAATTTCTTTAAAATATTAATTAACTTCGTTATTAAAACCTTTGAATTCTTTATCACTGTCCTCAAGTAGTTCTTCGGCAATCTTGTGTTTTCTCTTATCGTCTGCGTAAATGACGTTGCCACAGACATCCTCTTCATCCTCACTAATTATATAGGTGAAATCCTCATTCTGTACAATGTCCTCAGAACCATCTGTGACGTTTGAGAGGCAATACTTTTAAAAGCCATGTTTTTATCGTAAACTCTCTTGGACGTATCTCGCTTGTCGGCAAGGTGAGAACTGCTAATAACCAAGTGAAAAATTACAGTGATCCTTTACAAAATATGAGGTGCATATCATACAGGGTGATAAGACAATTTTCACATTTCATTCGTGAAGACATGGATGCATCCAATAATCGGAAAATTACGCTAGTAAAATTAATTATTTTAAATATTCTAAAATATTCGTCATAAAATATAAACACTGGAGCAGCTGATTCAAAGTGGCAATCACCTACACTGAAAGATCAAATGTCTTTGTAAATATTGATGTTATTCATTTGTAATTTAAGGTTCACATTTTTATATTCAGCATAAAGTCAACTTTAAGATTTAGAAAAAAATTTTTAAGCTTCAAAGGTAGGCTTATACGCCACAATATATGGTACTTACTTATACAATAGAAGATTTTGAGAGTAATTTCATTATTTCAGTCCAAAATGTCATTAACTACTGTGTAAAAAGATACTATCAACTAGGTTATGTTCTTGAAGCAAGTCATGACATTCTCTAATAGTACTGGCGGAGAGAGCTCATGGATGGGATCCACTTCAAGCGGCAGAGGAGTACTCGGAACGACTTCCAATCAAGGATCCTCAGTGTCACCTCGGGGGAGAGGAATGTTCCGGGTTGCTCGAGATGATGCAGAACGCCAGATTTGTGAGAAACTGCAGATGAAGTTAGATGAATTCTTGGAATTGGAGAATTATGAATGGCTACTGGTCGAGCCTAAGGGTCATGCATCGAGCTTCATTGTGGATCTCATTGCTTTCCTACGAAGCATATTCATGTCTTTTACCAACTTGCCTGTGAGAATCAAGCTACACTCCTTAACAGCTATAGAAATATGTTGTATCATTTCATTTTTATCCAAAGAATTTGCAATGATATTTTCCCCATTAATATTGGCAATAATGATCCATGATTACTTTCGATTTTCCCTAGAGTCCCTTCAAAATCTTGTATTTGGTGTAATAACACTAAGCATGATTAGAATTTTTAAAAACCTACCATAGGACATTTAGTCAAAAATATTCTCACTGACAATCATTTCTACATAATTTGCATTTTATAACTAATAATAGTTGACTATGAACTGTTCTTTTTCAATTGAAATATATATTGCTTTTGGAAGAATGCTTTTATAGACTGTAATTATTATTTTTTATTCATGTTCTGACATTTTCCATAGAAGAAATGTGTAACTCATCAAACTAAATTTTAGCGTATTACCAGTGACACATGATTTGCATTGCAGGCAGAGGTTGCACAGGTGGCCTGTAAATCAGCCTGTGATCATATTGCAAAGTCCGTTTTAAGGATGATGCTTGCAGATGATATAAAACAAATTTCCATGGGTGCTCTACAACAAATCAATCTGGATGTCATTCAGTGTGAACGTAAGTGCTTTTTAGGTACTTTTTTAAATTGCAGAAACAATCATTATTTTAATACAGTGTTTTATTTATTTTGAAATTTAGGTTCGTTTATATCTTATATTCCAAATAGTGGACCAATAAATCATGGTTTAACTAGAAATAAAATTACATTTCTCGAGTACCAGTTGTTAAATTTTGAAAAAGTTCTGGAACCGTTTGTTAACTCAGTTGGAAAAACTTTGGGACCAATGTGAAAAAGAAAGTGATCCTTCAGAGTCAGATGACGCTTTTATTGATTCAGAGAAGGTTAATATAATTGAATCAAATGGATCACCAATAGAAGAGCATAATGTGAAAAAAGGTGATAACTTCACTTGAATAAGTAATAAATTTATGTATAGAGTAGGGGTATCAAACTCCCTGAAGCTGCAGGCTGCATTCCAAAACTTCGCTCTTCGTAGTCGTCACATGTTTCATAGTTTCTTCATTATCACCTTCCACAAACCCTCATAAAACTGCTACTGCATATTCCTGTCCATCAACAATAGTGAAATTTAGCTCTATCAAGTGACATTAGCTTCACCACTCAGTCTATCCCTAATCAGTAGCCAGCCACAGAATCCGCTCGGCCCCAGCAATTGTGAGCAAGATTCAACCAGATTTAACGTGAAAACCAATCAGGGCATCGAACCGGAACCGAACCGAAAACCCGAACCAGAAAAACCATGTACCTATTGGATTTAGATTAGTTTAACGGGAATATGTTCTGAATATGAGTGTAATGAATATATTTTATAAGGGATGTATGTTTGGTTTTTAGCGGAGGTTATATTGGTGTTACTATCTTAAAAATCAAATAATCTTTTCAGTATACCATGTAACCTTTTAGTAGATATTTGCACATCTATTGGAGGTGTTACCTCCTATCGGAAGTGTCTCTGAGAAAAGATATTTTTTTCTGAGAATCCAAGTTTCAGCGCAGGGGTTGCACCGCACGTCTGCTCATGTGAGTGGTTTTTTCTTCATTGGATTTCTATTATTTCATGTATATGTAAGTACGTTGATGTATTTTTTATGTGTTTTAGGGATCGTAAATAATACCTCATTGACAAACAAAGTAGGGAATTATTAGAAGATCCTCTTCCAGAAAATGAAATAGACTTATTTTCGGATGATGAGAATGAAGCTGAGCAAATCACGGAAAGTGACCACGATAGTGAAAGTGAACAAGAGTATGTTGAAGGCGATTCTGATAATGATAACTTCAGTGAACAAGATTTTTTTATTGGTAAATCCAAAAAAACCTGTTGGCAAAAAAAACCAGTGCTAAGTAAATTTGCGAAAACAAAGCCGGGAAATTTGATAAAAATATTTCCATCTGTAAAAGATTCAGAAACATTATGTACTGAGGTTGTCTGCTTCGAAAAACTATTTGATTCCAAAATAATAGGAGAAATAGTGAAATATACTAACCTCTTTATTGAAAAAAATGACAGGAAACGGAATACATTCGTGATAGAGATGCAAAAAAACAACCAATACACCTGAAGTACTGACTTTGTTAGGACTTTTATATTTGTTAGGCGTAAAAAAATTGTCTCATACAAATGTTTTGGAAATATGGGCCACTGATGGTACAGGATTAGAAATCGCTCGTGCAACAATGAGTTACAAGCAATTTCTGTTTCTTCTCAGATGTATGAGGTTTGATGACAGAAATGACAGGCCTGATAGGATGAAAACTGATAAACTTGCTGCAGTTCGGTCAGTATTTGAACAGTTTAGAAATAACTGCAAAAACGTATATTCGCCAGGAGAATTTGTGACAATTGATGAGAAATTAATCTACTTATCTACTAATGAAAATATCAGTCACAAATATTTTATCAATTTTTAATGATAAAGTATATTTTTAATTTGTCTTTCTTTTCATTTGAATTATTCTTAAAATAAATGTATGTATTTGAAAAGTATATTTTATTGTTTTCTCACGTAAACATGCAAAAATACACGCTGGCGCACTCCGCGCGCCCGCTGGTGTAATTTTTGGTGGCACGCCTGCTGGAGGGTTAATAACAAATTAAGAAAATTAGTTGAATAACTTGATAAAAAATAAACTTAGAGGGCTAAAATTCCCAGAGAGTAAAAATTGCTGAGGTATAGTGTGTTAAAGAGAGAGAGAGACAACCATAAATAGGATTTTAGTAATATAGAAAAAATATAAATAACATGAATACCGCGTTCGATTTATTTGCATTAAATTCATATCTTCGGTCATTTCGAGCAAGTATTAGTCTTATTTTCGATCTTTAAGTCTTTATTTAAGTGCATATGCACGGAAATTAGCAAGAACAACAATATCAATAACCATGGAATCTTATTATTGAAATGTTAAAAAATTTACCAAAACTCGAGTATAAATTCAAAATATGAGCGAATTCAAATGAGATTGAGTATTCGATGGTAAGAATAAGAATCCTCATTCATTTTGGTGTGTTTTAGCGCAAATTTCGTGTCATTAACTTAATTTTAAGATATTTTAAAGAGTAAAAGTATGAAAGCCTTCAAACTAAAAAGGTGATTTTTACGTGTTATCTTATGGGAAACAACATTCATCCTCTGGAGTCAAACCCGTGATATTTTTCTAAATTTTTTTACCCATAACGTAGATATTCATTAACACTGAAATCCTGAGAGATTTCAGGCTTCTAAGTTTATTTCTAATCTAGTTATTCACAAAATTGTAGCATTACGCATCATGATGACCATTATGATTTTATAATATAGAGAGATACATATTTTGTAAACTCAAAAAATTCATTTTTATATTGGATGTTAATCATTCTTGAAAATAGGAATAAAAAATTGATGTGTATTTGTTATTTTCATTATAATGATTAGCTTATCGGTGTGAATAACGAAGTGTTGCCAGCGTTGAGGAGAAGGTAAATCATCCAGCGAGAATGGAGGAGCGATTATTTGTTGACATTGTTATTTCTGTTGCGCAATGCGTTTTATTAATTGTTGAAATTGTTTTTATCCTGTTCATAAGTGTTGAGTTTATTGAATAAAGTTTATAATTTATTTTTTGAAAAACAACGTGGATAATCCATATGTGGCAAAAATTCTTTTTTCATTGTTCAATTATCTAAGCTTGCAGTACTATAAATTTACGATCACGAGATTTACAGAGGCATAATAAAAAGGAGAGGCTACAAACTTCGGATCACGAATTTGGACGAAATGTGGATCATGCGATTTTACATAGAAATAAGTGTCTCACACACATACTTGTCAGAGTGAATGAATCCCTGGTTTCAAGAAGTCAGCATGAAAAATATGCAAAACATCGTATATCGCTTATAATAATTATTTGTAGCATTGCTACTAACAGTGGGTTTGGTTGGGTGACTAGTGTGCACACATTGTACATTAAGGGATAGGCTTCGATTCCTGGTGGCAATATTTTTTTCTTCTTTTTTCAACCGATTCTCAAAACGTTAATAACGTAAATAATGTAATCCAACATTTTTTAAAATTTCATTTTGAGGGAGTTTGTTAATGGAGCGCTTTTTTATATCCAAATATTATCTTGCAATTCACCATATTGTTGGGTGATAGAGGGTGCAATGCATCAAATATTTCCTAACGTCTACCCCTTATAACAATATTATTTCTGTTATGATCCCGGATTATCTTAGGAAAGTAAAATGTAAAGGGGATATGTGTTTATCGGTATATTGATGGATAACTAAAACATGACATTCATTTGCATATTTGTATGTAAGTAAGTTACGTAGATCAGGAATCACAATTGGAGGCATACCCGTGACAACAAAAATCGTTAAGGACTGTTTAGTGCATGGCACCTCCTGCCACCCACCAACTTGCATAATTGCAGGGTAATATGTAGATGTACGTAGATGTTTTTCATTTGTTGTCGGGTGGAAATCACGTTTTCACATTGTCACAATTTTTTGAAACAGTACTTATCATTTCAATTTCATGAAATAATGAAGTTTAACATTCTCACACTACTTAAGTGATTAAAAATATTCAGTCATAGTAAATTTGTATCATGTTAATAAACATTTCTCAGCCTTTCTGGATTCTCGGACCCTTAATTTCCGCGAGCTTCTTCCTCAGAAAAATTTTATACATTTTTTCTTGCATTTACGTTATCATTGAATGAAAGAATAAAGCTATGCATTTAGTTTTTACTATTATATGAGCAGTTGACATGATCTCCAAATTGTTAATGAAAATAACGTAATGCCATATTCAACTTTCTGGCACTATTGAGACAATGCGGTCTCTTATTTTTCTGCACGATTTGTGAATTAAAATATTAATAATTCATTATTAGGCATTCCAGCTTTAGCACATATTAGCTTCGGTCTGTCCATTCTTCTATACGGATGCATTTTCTCCGTAGATATTCAGTGGATTTTAATGAAATTTAGTACTAAAGACTAAGCACAGTAAATTAGAAAATAAGATGAATGGTTTACATAACATACAAGGTGCGATCAAAAAGTTCCCGGACTGGCCGCGTGGAGCACTACCCGGACATAGTATGGACTTGGGCTGCTAAGTAGAGGTAAAGAGCTTCATTGTGAAGCAGTGTGCTGAGTGTCACGTTGATACACGCAAGCATTTTTTTTTCACGAGTGTGTTTGTGCGTTAGTGTTAGTGGTGTTCTGCGATTTTTGCGAGAACAGAAATTGCAGACTTGAAGGAGCAGAGCGTGTGCATCAAGTTTTGCTTCAAACTCCGTAAAACCACGTCGGAGATCCCTGATATGCTTAAACAAGCATTTGGTGATGATGCCATGGGCAGAACCCAGACTTTTGAGTGGTTCTCGCGGTTCAAATGTGGGCAAACGTCGGTTGAGGATTCTGAACGTTCTGGTCGGCCGTCAACCAGCAGAACCAAAGGAAATGTTGAAATACTGGGTCAGGCCATCCACCTCTTAAACCACTCAAACGTGCGTGCACGACTCAAGGACTCCTCACCGAAAGCTGTTTTTAACATTTCAAAAGTCTCCGTACCGCTTTTCCCAAGTTTAACACAAAATTTAATGCATACGCGCTGCTCCTCCTCTTCCGACATTTTGAGCACAGACAGAAATGCGACGAAGGACTGGTACACGTGTTCATTCGACAGGAGCTGGAAGGGCAATAACAAAGGATTTCGCGCCATCCTTTGTGCTATGCGGAGGGGAGAGTCTAGGTTATATTTACACAAAGAGACGCGTATCAACCAAATTTACTTACAAAGTTGCAGAGCCAGTCTCGGTACTTTCTGATCACACCTCATATATACACATGCACACATACATACCAGAATTACTCACTATATTCATTTTATATTTTTATCACTAAACTGTACTTTTTCTGTTAATATTTTTTATTGGCATCTTGCGAGTCAGTCTTATTTTTTGTTTCTTATATTACAGAATTTGCTGCATCAGAACCAGTGGTGGATTTGGAGGAAGGAGTTTTGCTGGAATATTTTTCGGATTTGCGTCAGCTTCTAGATTTATTTATGACCTGGGATTGGCCCACATATTTCCATGACTATGGCCAGGAAGGCAGTAAATACGACAAAGTGATCCCAAATACTGCCATCATACTTCTTGAAAAGTAAGTCTGCATGATAGTGAAATTCCTTTACAACAAATTTGAAGGGTTATCACGGAATGAAAAATAACATCGGTTTATATTTTTATTAACAATATAATAATGCAACAATAAACAATAACAAATAACGTGGAAGCACAGATGTGTGCCATTGGTGTTTCATGTCCACCAAAAGAACATGGAACCGGAGAAAATCTATGCCGATAATGGATTTGGAGACATCGGCGACCACGAACCACCACATGAACTCCCGACGAAGGCCCAAATTCAAGGTCAGCACCAACCAACCATACATGGAGATGACACTGTTGTTTGCAGCGTACAGTTTGTAATCAGACTTCGCCCTTGGTCCTTTCACCAGCGCCTGAGGAAAAACGCAAAGATCGGACCCAATGTCGACGAGGAAGCACATCTTCGCTGGGATATCAGTCACGAAAAGGCGACTAGATGGCGGGCAGTATTTGGTTGCCGCATCTACCGACTGCCCTCTGAGTTTTCTGCAATGAAGGAGCATGGCTTAGTGTATTTTTGGGCCTTCGCACCAAACTTCCATTGGTACCAACATACCTCCTTATCACGGTGACTGAGAGAGGAAGCTCTGTGAGAGTTTCAGCGGGAACAGCTTCTGGAATGTGGGCGGGAGCGTGGCATCACTTGACCCATCTACAATGTGGTGACTTGTTGGCTAAGCTCATCCATGCATTTCAGGAGGGTTCCAAGCATATCATCGGAAGACGTGCTAGCGGTGACATGGTGCCTGGGTCTGTAAGCTGGGCCACTCCATCCAAGTCCATCACATCCTGCACTGTGAGAATGGCCTGCAGATAGGTTGGCAATTGGCTTAGCCATAACAAATGGATGAAGCTGTTGGGCATGGAAGTACTGGCAAGGCTACACAGATGGCGAAGAAACTGCAACGGCTTCTGGTCTCCTATCTCCTTGTGCTCAAGGAGTTGGCGTATCTTCTGCTCTTGTGACAGCGAGAGATGCCGGATCAGCTCCTCCTTCAATCTTTCATATTTCCCCGTCACTGGCGGGTTCTCTATGATATTTTTCACCTCTAGTGCGTATTTTGGCTCCAGTTGTGTGACTACTTGCCAAAACTTTGCAGCGTCCTGTGTAATCCTGCTCAAAAAGAATTTGCTCCTCTAGCTGGGAAAACAATGTGTGAGGTTTTTCAAGGTCAGAAGGGAGGCACATGCATACTAATCCTCTCGACTTCACTTCCGCATGACCCTTCCATTGCAACTTCACACGAAAACTACGTGTTCGTTCGATCGCATCGGGGTCACCACTGAAGGGGTATTGAGGAATGAGAAATAACGTCGATTTATATTTTTATTAACAATATAATAACAGGTGACAATAAACAATAACAAGTAACGTGGAACCACAGATGTGCACCAATAAAACAGCTGAGCGCTGAGGAGAGAGGGGGGGGGTTGGTGTTGCCGTGTAAATGTGAGACAAAAACAGTGAGCTGATCATATATACTTCAAAGTGGAACAAGTGCCACACTTGAAGCGTGTACAACCTTAGGTGTGAAATTATTACGGAACGCTGATTCTTGCTTTATTTTCACTATTCATGGATTATTTTTGTCTACTGTACACATTTTTAAAGGTAAAAATGGGAGCAGGGCTGGCGCCAGGGGTGAGGCTACCGCCTCAGGCAGCATTTAGCTTGGGGCGGCGTTTTCAGATGCATATTGAGACAAAAATCAACCGCCATTGCAGATTTGCGAAAAAGAAAAGGGTGCCCATACATTGTCATTCACCACTTCAACATCAACTAAGCGTACATGATTTTGCACTCAGATCATTAAAAATAATAATATGAATTTTTTAAATACCTCTCCGTGACGTTTAGAGCTAGCCCTTGGACTCGGGATGTTTAGGTTATAGTTTCCTTTCCTTTCTCTGTGTCTTTCGTTGGAATCTGTTTCATGTTCCGCTTAATTAAATTCTTAGCATCTAGCATGCCTTTCTTCGCTTGCTGCATCTTAGTTCCCAGTCAGAATTACGGGATCACCGGACTCGGTCGTGTTAGAAGATAACTCTCCAAAAAGTACAAGTCTACAGGTATCGTCTATTAAACGTAAGGCAGCCTGTCCGAGTGTAGTTTTACGGTTACACTCAATTTCTGCAGAGGGGTCCTAAGTGCATCCTTACCACTGTTTCAGCCAGTAACACTGACATCTTCTTCCTGGATCATGTTTACATCTAGGTACGTAATCGCTCGTCAATATAATAGCAGCATTTTTAACAAAAAATTGGTATATATAATATCGTATTTTGTAGTAAACAGGAGAATTCTAAAATACTAATAATCATCGTAGAAATGTAGAATTTTTATCATAATATAAATTAAATAATAGTAATTAATTTTCAAATCGAAAAAACTACCTAAGGTAGTGGCCAAGATCGGTGCGTTCCCGGTATTCATATAGCTTACAGTATCATGAACACTATTGAATCTATTGCTATGCAGTCTTATTCAAAGAAACATGTGAACATTTCATCCGCTGGGTTTACCTCTCTAAAACAAATAGGGGAAAAGTTTACCACAGGTCAATTTTTTGACGTTTCGACTGGAAATTTTCTAGAAAATGTTGCGTTTATGATTTTTTTAAAGACAGCTCATTAATAATATATAAGTTATAGTTACAAAATCATTATTCATAAACATTACAGAAGTCATACACAAAACATTGTTGCATTTTGTTCATTAGAACCGGAGATATGGAGATGGGAGAGGGTTTTCTATGTGACTTGAATGCGAGAATCTTTCCCTCGCATCTCGGACTCACTCTCGGTCAAGAGATAAACATCGAAAATTTCTTTGAGGGGTTTCATTGTAACTGACATAAGATACATGTGGATGATGGCTCCTTCCTTTTGTGCCGAGATAAGATTCTTCTCACTATTTGCATGAAATAAAAACGCAAAAATTAATGTACATTATATGCACTAAATTGTAGAATGGAGCTGAAAAAGTAAAGGCCAAAGGTTTCTCTTTTGAAATATATCAAGATTTTTCGGAATTAAGAAAATTCATTGGGTCTAAAAAATATAAATGCTGTTACTGTGCAAAAGGGTGGCATAAAGTACACTCACCTCAGACAGCAATTTTTTACGCGACGGCCCTGAATGGGAGTTATAAAATTTAATGCATCCAGTAACATTATATAGAATTTTATAATTCATATTTTAATAACAGCATTGGTAGTGATGAGTTTTTAAACTAGAAATTTAAATGTCTCGGATAAATGACAATGTGACTTATTGTTAGTATTTTCCAGAATCCTTAAAATGAAAATTTACATAAATTAATTTTTATAGCTAAAGTTTATATTTATTACTGACGTTACATCAACCAAGCATACATGATATTTTATATTTTAATCATACATTATACATTCAGAAGTAATTTGCTTGATCGTTTTTAGAAATAATACATAAATGCTACTATAGAAATACTTGTGTTATAAAAAGGCGAATTTTGATAACTTGGCCATAGGCACCAATATTCCTAGCTATGTGTTTGTTACTAACGTTGTATAAAATGCATTTATGATAGGAAATGAATGTCCAGTAGTCCCTTGCCATTCGTGAGGGTTAGGTTCCTGAAAACCCTCGCAAATGGTAATTGGGTATATGAAAAAAATGGGGTTTGGTTCTTAGAGTCCCTATTCCAGCATGTAACTTGCATTTTTGCCCTTCAAAATATAATAATACAATACGTACTGTGGAGTTCTGAATAAATGCCACATTTTATTAAAGAGCAAGGAACCTATCTACACACGCTTCGATGACGTTGGCGATATCCCATTTATTAATTATAAATCCCACAAATTTTATTATATTTTAAGAAACTTTTAATTTCGGTGAGACAACACAATTTATTTATTTTTAACAAAAAAATCTATATAGGGATTTACGGAACATGTGTGTAAATCATTAAATAAAGTAAAAATGTTTTGCCTCCGGCACGCCGCGGCAGGGTAACCCGCCGTCCGGTACATAGCTCTGAAGCTGAACCCCCCCCCTTGGTCAAATCCTGGCTACGCCACTGGAGAAGGTAAAGCGACCATAAAATGATATCATGCTCTTTTACTGCCCTTTGTATTACATCACATCTTTTACGGAGCATAGCGGAGACACAAATTGTTTCATTGTGATTACATTTTCCCCATGCATATGAAAATTTCCCTTCCCCTCTGTAGTCGTTTATCAGTCCACTGTGTTGTAGTTCACTCGGAAAGTCGTACACTCACACTGTCGTACTCACTTGGAAGTGTATACTCCGGAAGAGATGGTGGAAAAATGCAAGAAAGTTGTGTTGAGAGCAAAGAGGAAAGAAACACTGAGCGCATGAGTCACAGCCTGGCATTCCAGTGCGTTGACAATTTGATTTGATTACATGGTGTAGTAGAATTAACAATGCAAATTGTGGGGGTTATCCGTGTTTTCCGATTTTTCTTGTTTCTTCTCCCCATCATTAGCCCGGACAATCAAGAGTACACTGTACTCTTTTTAAAGTAGAACTGTAATTTGGAATGCCTAGTGCAAAGATAAATAATGGTTAAATAAGACCAATGCTAGTATGAGTTAGCATATATCACTAATGTGTAATTTAGGTATTTCATGGGCGGTGAACCTGACTTTTCTGGGTGGTTTGTTGTTCTTGCTCATTATTCTCTGCAAATGATGATTCATCCAATATTAAACCTTGAGTGAGCAGAATTAAACAGCCAAACAAAGAATTTAGTCATACAATGGAATATCAGCAAAACTGCAAACAGTCTTCCCTTTTTTGCAGTTAAAGAGAGTGAGAGAGATTGAGCAGTGAGTAAGACCTATGGTGTAGCTATTGCTTGGCCAGCTGGGGCAAAATTGAGCATGTTACACCTTAAGTGGGCCTGGGAGAAATTCAAAAGTGAAGGCTTTGGAAAAATCTAGCACATAGACCCAGAAAATCCTGGAGTGAAGTAGAGGTTACTCTGCATCGCAATAGCTATACCAAACAAGTAAGGAAATAGCTACTGAAGCAAATAGTAAATGGCAGCTAGAGACTTTTCTCCAGTTGATTCTGTCTTCTTGTGCAAATTTTCTTGGTTCGTCTGTCTAGATATTTTTTTAAAAACAAAAAATATCTAGACAGACAAACCAAGAAAACTTGCACAACAAGACAGAATCAATTGGAGAAAAGTCTAGCTGCTTTCAAGTAGGAGGTGGCATATGTGACAGACAGACAGACCACAAGAAAACGTACACAGTGAGATAATACTAAATCAATAGACAAAAAACAGTCTCTATCTGCTTTCATTTAGGAGAAGTTGGCACATAAACAGATGTGCAAATCAAACACATAAGCGGATTTTTTGAAAAATCTCTAAAAATTAGCTTTTTCACATTTGTGTTATTCTAAGTAAGGGATCATCTTTTTTATTGGATAAACATGGTAAAAGTTAAAGATATGTTGTGATAATTATTTTTTCTCTTTACAGGTTACGTGAAGCTGATAAAAAAACTGTTTTTTCAGTGCTTAAGAAGAGTGAAAGAGATAAGAAGAAGTTGGTGGAGACAGTCCTGAAACAGCTTAGACAGTTAGCTCAGACTGCCCAGCCTACGTAATACCTTTGTGATTGGCAACCAGTGGTGTTATGGTGCCACACTTTGCCTTCAAATAACTCCCTTGTAGACCATTCCTTTATTTGAAGGGTTTGTTTTCATTTTTTTCCTCATGAATAGACTTTCATGGTGCATATCTCATATCATTGAATATCTTATTTCCATAAAGTGATGTATGGTATAAATAATTCCAAAAATTGTAATCAGCTCTAGCAGGAGGAGTTGTGTTTTATTTAAACAAACAAATGTGTTGTTGTCATCTGTTACATTATTCCTCTGCAAAGCTGACTAAACTTGTTTATAAACCCAAAGTTATGCATTATTAATAAAATATTTAGATAATATTCATAATATTGCTTCTAAATTGTGCTGATTTCTTTTCAAATAATTTAATATTGAAATATAAGGTGATTCTTTTAGCAGTGTACGTCTGAATTAACAGGCTTACTTGGTGTTTGAAGAAATTATTTTAATTTCCAATCATGATTCCCATGTATTCAGTCTGCATTAGAAGGAGCCAACTGACATACCTTTCACACAAATACTGTTTTTCAGTTGTATGTTTTTTCATTAAATTAATGGGTATGCAATATCTTCGATTAAATTCCTTTTACCCTTAATGTGATAAATTTAATTTCTGCTCACAATCTCTTAATGTGGCACAGAAGCTAAATAAATGACTACCAATTTTATGGTTAATGAAAATAATTGATTCAAGTTAAAAGAGCAATGGGGTGAGCTTTAATAGGCTTACACTTTTAAGTGAAATATACATGCACACAGATGTCACTATTTGGTTCCTTCTAACACATCTGGTTTACATTTACCAGAGCCAGTGTTCAATAATGGAAAACTGTACATTGACTTTTCAAGAGTCTTTTCCTTGCAAGACATCAAAGTCAGCATTTCAGAGAGCTACCGACAAATTTTGTGTGAAGTAGTTTTGGATGCATATCCATTGCAAAATGATCTCTCTATATCGAACAAAATGGGGGTTGGTGAGCATAGTGAGCAGGGGCAATATTTTGAAAGATCAGTAATAAAAATTGATTTAATAGTAATGACATAAAATTTGTTTACATCGCTGCTATCCATTTTATTCAATTTTCGGGTTAGTTCATTGTCAATTGCTTGATTGATATCTGCGAGAAAGGATTTGCTCTTTAAAGTAGACTGAAAACTATTACATATAACATGTTACGTCTCGAAATATCTAGGAACGTACATGCTTACTGTCGGTGCCAAAAGTATGTAGACTTGAGTTTGAGGCCTAATATCTTGAAAACGGCTTAATGGATTCTAATAAGAGTCATATCAGTTTGCAGCCTGTTTAATTCTGCATTGAATGATAATAGATTTTATTTTTTTGTTTTTTTTAAGTTGACGTTTTTGGGGTGAGAATGAAAAATGACCCCATTTTTAGAGCTCTGAGACGGAAGGCATCACTTTGCCAGGTCATAATTTCAAAACGGTTTATCCAATTGTAGTTAAATTTTAGTATAGTGTGTGTCATATTCTTATTATTATGCATGGAAGATTTAAAATCTCTATCTTGATTCATTTACGACATTTTATTCAATTTATGAGATCGTTGTACCTCCGCAAGTATTATACTTGAAGACATGGTATGCACACAAAATTTAATATTTATTATATAAACTTGCACATATCGAAAAATAAACAAAAAATAAATTATAACTGTGAGATGTTTTCAAATGATGCAAGGGATGTTACATTGTAACAAACCTAAGTAAAAACACGAGATGTGTACGTAAGTAGTAGATTATATACTGATTGTGAAATATTTTACTAAATAAAAATATTGAAAAAAATCGAGTTTTGACTGTTTTGAGGCCCCCACGAGTGTCAGGGCCCCAGGCAAGCGGCTCAGGTGCCTGTGCAGTCATCTGCCACTGATTATTCCAAGCCATTAATATTTATCTTTTTATGGCATGAATACGTAAATCTGAAAGGACACCTCTGCCTTGCATGTATGCATGCATGAATCTAATTTTATTTATTAGCTGCGAGTTCCTCAGCATCCTACAGGTTCACCCACATGATAAGACATCCTCAAATGTAACATTTGAAATAAAATTAAAAGTTTTATAGTAAGGAATAGTTAATAGTGTTTATGTACGAAAGAATGCCTTTCAATTTAAAGTTGAAAATTTATCTGACAGTTTTAAGCACATTTGAATTACTGAAGGAATAGATATCTATCATTTTTATGAAAAATTGAATAATATAAAATTATTACTCTTAACATGAATTCAGAAGTACGTAACGTAGAATATTTATTGAAATGTAAAATTTAGAAATGATAAGTAAATAAAAATAGATTATTTATAATATAAAGGGATGCAGAAAATATATTATTTTATTTTCTGAATCAAAAGTGAATTTTTATGATAGTTATACATAATTTGTTTTAAATTTTATGAAGTTGTTTTAACAAAATATCTATGAAAGTATGAAGATTAGAACTTACGAATATTTTGTAAACAATTTCTATGGAAAATCGAACTATCATGCAGCAACTTGTGGAGGCGATCAATGTTTCTGAGCAGGTTGGCAATCTAGTTATCAATACAATTCTAAAAAGATACAACAATAAAAAATCCATCCTGTAGTTTTCCAGAAAATTGTCCTAAGTGATTTGACTAGAAACGTGTAAATTAGAAAATGAATAGATAATCAGGTTAAGGGAATAAAAACAAAATAAAAGATGTTCTCATTTTCATATGAAAACTATATTTTTTTGGTTGCTCCACTTCGCGAATTTTTTATATTAATGCAAGTGATTATATCTATTTATAATGCATTCAAAAGGCTATCGCATTTTTTTACCAGTACAGAAATGAAAAAATAAAATATATATCTCATAGTTTTAATTAAACCAAGTCAGTCAGAAATTTACTCTGATCCTAGTCATTATTAAAAATTGCAAAGCGAGTCACTCCAAAATTTGGAATGGTTCACCACTCTAATTTCTCTTCAGATCCTGTGCCCACATACGTGGACATAGGTTCTCTAGGGTATAGAAAGGTATGGTACGTTTTATGGTAATAGTGAAAAGAGGTCCACATCTGCAGACCTTCCCTTTTGAGCCCCTAGCATCCTTTTTGGGGTCAGTTTGACCAGTGCTTTGAGAGAGTACACTCCATTCCAAATATGTTTGCCATGACGTCACAATGCCTGCTCACGTGTTTTCTGAAACTGTTCACGTGATCCGGCCTTACTGACGACTCTCTCCAGAGGGAGGGAGGGAAGGAGCTCCCTGCGCAATCCTTTTTCCCCTACTTTCCCCCACTCCTTCCCAATACTCATTCGTCGTATGACTTTGCTCTCGTGCATATCGTTGACTTTTCAGTACTGCTCCTTTGTTATTTCTTGTTACTTATTGTTATTATTTTTTTTTTATTATTCGTTTTGATATTGTTACTATTAATATAGTAACTACTATTACAGTTGCTATTGTTATAGTTGCTGTTGTTATTGTTACCATCGTTATTGATACTATCATTCTTGTTACTTCTGTTATTGTTACTCTTGTTGTTGTTACTCTTGTTATTGTTACACTTGTTATTATTTTTGTTAACGTAACTATCACTATCATTGCTGTTGCAATGAGTACACCGGGTGCAAGTATCTTGTCCCCAGTGAAGAAGAACAAAAGAGGGCAGGTTATTCATACTGGACAGAAAATGTGTGTAGTTAACTTGTTTAAAAGCCTTTCCCTCAAAATGACGGGCACATCTAAATTGGACCTTGCAAGGCAGATTGCTGAGGAGACAGTGTTTTCAGTGAAAAGTGTGTTGATATAATCAAGAAATACTTGAGTATGGGAACGGTTTCCTCCCCAAAGAAATCGAAACCAACATATAAAACTGTTTTTAAGGGCATGGATGAATTCACTAAATGTGCGATAAGAAAGAAAGTTCATGCATTTTTCTTCCGAAATGAGATCCTGACATTGGACGCGATACTGAAGGAAGTGAATGAGGACAATGGCCTTCCGGACTTTAAAAGAACAACATTCTACCGTATTATTAGGAAGTTACAATTCCAATTCGAGAAGAGAAATCGCAAAAGTGTGCCGATAGATAGGAATGACATAACGCTGTGGAGACGAAGGTATTTACGACAGATTAAAAAATATCGGGCTGAGGGACGCAAAATATTTTTTCTGGATGAGACTTGGGTTAATGCGGGTCACATAAAAGCCAAGGTTTGGACAGACAAAACAGTTCAGAGTAGAAGGGATTCACATTTACAAGGTCTTTTGACAGGACTTAAACAGCCTTCAGGCAAGGGGAAAAGGTTAATAATTCTGCACATCGGATGTGAAGATGGTCTCATGGAGGACGGGCTCTGGGTATTTGAATCCAAAAGCTCAGTAGAATACCACGAGGAAATGAATGGGGAGGCCTTCAGAGAGTGGTTTGTGAAAGTTTTACCAAAAGTACCAGAAGGGAGTGTCATTGTTATGGATAATGCTCCATACCATATTATGAAGAGTGAGAAAATTCCCCCTTCGAGGAGCCCTAAAATAGAGCTTGTGAAATGGCTTCAAAGTAAGGGTGTCGAAGCTGACGAGAAATATTTAAAGGTAGTTACTGGATTTAATAGCTCAACATAGGCCGAGGTATGATAGGTACGTCATTGATGAAATGGCAAAGTCACAGAATAAGTTCATTTTGAGGCTTCCGCCATATCACTGCGAATTAAACCCTATAGAAATGATTTGGGCCCAGATAAAAAATAATGTAGCCATAAAAAATTCCACGTCAAATTAGCGGATGTGAAGACGATTCTGAAGCATTGATAACATCACCGCAGAAAATTGGAAAAACTGCATACGGCATGTGGTGGAATACGAGGAGAAGAAAATGTGGGAGTTGGACAATTTAGTGGAGGAGATGGAACCAGTTATTGTGAATGTTGGGGAGGACAGCAGAGATACAACATCGGAGTCAGACTCCAATTAGTTTATTTTATTAATCATTGAAATCTACATTTGTCTGCATATGTGTATTTATGTATCTTTACTTCCTGATACTATGTAAATTGTGATTTGCAGAATTATTACTAAATGTATTGTTTATATTTTACAACGATTTGACTTAAAATTCTTTCTGTGAAAGCCCGATTTCCTGTAATTTTAAATAAGAAAAATATAATAAGAATAGGTTTTCACCATCCGAAGACTTGCATCTAAACGTTCTTTTTGCAATCATTTTTTTGTAAAGAAAGTGCAACCAAAAACATTAACTTGCTGAGGTTAAAATTCCTGAGTTTCTCCAGAATTAATCGAATTAAATGGCTCTTAATCTTTACAGATTCCTCTCATAAAAGAGAAAAAATAATTAACTAATGCTGCATGCATTTGTTCGACTTACTAAATTCGAGGCTAAAGAAATTTGGAAGAATTTGCATTAGGTACTTTACAAACGAAATATGACCTGTATTCCCCTTCACCGCCTGCATGCTGCAAATGAGGGGAAAGCGATGCTCCTGTTTTCTCACAGTTGCTCAGGTGAAGTCAGCAACGAAGCCCCTCCCCCTACCTTCTCCCACATTGCTCGTCGTCATAGTTCATGTGAAAGACACATGAAGTCATGGCAAACTTATTTGGAATGGAGTGTAGCATGTAACATCCTGCAACAAGTTTTCGGAAATCATTGACCTTTCCAAATATTGGTTTGAGAAAATGATATTATTTTGATTGATATTCTTTTTCATTTATTCCAATCAACTTGTATATGTGTGAGGATATATTAACAGTTTTTTGTGAAATTTTTACAAACAATATTATTTTCATGCGATGCAATTAAACATGATGTACACATATGTGGACATTGGGTCACTATTAAGTCATCTACACCTTACTGCTTATCAGTGGCATAGCTACCATATAGCAAGAGTAGGCAATGCCTAAGGGCCCTCGAACAAAAATGGCCCATACGTTGTGTTGGAATTGTTAATATCTTCGCAAATGCAAGGAAGACATTTTAAGCTAATTTTTTTAATCCTTATATATCCTGTGCTGCATAATAAACTAGTGGTTGGTATTATTTCACCTCCTTCTCAAGAGGGCCCCCACCACAGAGAAAAATAAACACCAATAAAATATATTTAAAAAAATCTTTTTACTAAAATATTTCCGCTTTTATCTTAAGCTAATTTTTTAAATCCTTATATATCCTGTGCTACATAATAAACTAGTGGTTGGTATTCTTTCACCTCTTTCTCAAGAGGGCCCCCGATTACTAAAATATTTCCGCTTAGGGGACCCATCAGCGATTCTAGCCTAGGGGCCCGATACCTCTAGCTACGCTACTGCTGCTTATAGATGTTTTATTGCGTGAGGATGAGATTTCAGCGTTCCTGGAGAGATGTGATGCAGATATGTCAAGCAATTCCGATTTAGAATTGAAAGCTGTTCTAAAGAAGTTGTAAATCAAAATATAAAAAATTATAATTATGACCCTATGTCCACATAAGTAGAAACACTGGTATTAATTAATGAATAAATTGAAAATTTTATCATACTTAGGGGTAATGAAGAAAATAAATATAAAAAAGTTAACAATTACTACATAATTAAAGCCCTGGTTTTGGAGAACTTAAATAATAACAAACGGAAACCGTGCAGTGAATATACTGATCTCTTTATGGAGAAACCGGAGAAATGAAACTTTTCGTTTGTCTTTTGTTTACGAAAGTGTGCAGGAAGTTCGAGTTGTCAAAAGCGTCAAAAGGCACTAAATGTTGAAGGTAATAAGGTTTTGGTGCATTTTGTCGATAGAATCTCATGGAAATGAAAACTCATGGACAGCTGCTAATATCTCCTTAGAGGAGGATAAAACATTTGTAGCGCTGGTCAGTAAAAATTTGAATTTTATGAAATTCGATTACTTATAATGCATTTTGAAGCAATGAAAATTGTTGGAGTTTTTATGCTCGTATTTATGCTATGTATAGAGTATTAAATGACGTACATTCAAATTACTCAGAATGCCTGTTGGCATTTATTTAGCGGCGTGAGTTTTTAGTGTAATTGAAATAGGTCGTTAATTCATATGAACATGAATCGAGTTTTGTATGTTCTTCGAAATTAGAAGTTACTGAACTTTGTATCAGGTTACAGTTTGAAGGTTAAACATCAGTTTAATAAATACTTGAAGGTATCTTTGTCGAATATCATCAGGCGAAAAGTTTTACACACTTTTGAACTTACGTTTTAATTCTCATTGGTGCTGTTAAAGCTAAGAAGAATATCTGTATATGTGTTTAAATTAATATTTAAAGAGTTTGATGCTATATTATGAAGCAATATACCATTGACTTTAAGCTGGCGATGGTGGAAGTTTTTTCTTGGCAAGCCGCGTTATAATTGCCTCGGTAAGTAGGATAAGTTCGTATACATCGTTATTTGAAGAGGGAATGATAATTAATGTATTAAGTAAGATTTGTATCTTTTTGGTTTTCTTATGCTGTCATGGTATTAGACGGTTTGAATGTTATCTTGTAACCCCGTCAAATGTTTCTTGAAAAGATGTCTTAAATCTATTATGAATTATGCCGCAGTCAATTCGATAGCGAAAGAGATAAGAGACGATTTACTTTTGGAACAGTTGTATTACAGAATAATTTGCCAAATAAAAATGTAATGCGTTTAGCGGCTGTAATAATGATAGTATTTCAAATTTGATTGATGGTTGAATAATTAAAGATCAACAAATATACAATTAAAGTTTAATAGGGGGAACATGATTTTATGTTGTGCAACTTTATCAAATTGAATTTGTTTTTTCCTTAGGCATGACTTGAAGGAATCGTTGGTACCTGGCCATTCTGAACTTGCAGTTTTAAAGTGGATGTCTTGGTTCCTATGTTGGGGTTGGTTCTTCCTTGGAATATCAAGAAAGTATAATGGTTAGTTTCAACTAGATATTTTACAAAGTAGAGAGAATGAACTTCCCACTATTACTGTTGCATTAAACAGGTTGGCTGCTGTGGTGGACATTGCTCTCTCTATTCTGAAACTTTTGTTTAATGTAAGATAACCTCTTACATCACAGCCATTATGTATCCTATGTGATCAGTATAGCCTTTATATTCAAACAGATGTGTCAATTTTTGGAACGTAATGCTATTTTTATAATTTTCACATGTTCAACAAATGAATGTTAATGTAGGAATTGATGAAGTGAGTTTTCCTTAGCCAAAAAATAGAAGACTTTGCATTCATTATTTTTATCACTGTATATTATAATAAAATATAAAAATAAAAGGCAACATTTGATTAAAGAATTGATTTCACATTTACAATTTAGGAAAATTATACTAAAAGTCCATAAAGATGCAGTGTTTATATTTAAATGGAAATGTCAAGTAGAATAATGTTTCCAAACCAATACTTGTCAGATTAATCTGATAACATCTTTGTTAGGACTGTTTTTGAAAGAACTATTTTTATTTTACCTTCCATTTCATTAAGTTTTATCATGAACAAGAATTTGTATATTTGGATTAAAAGACATGATTACACGAAGATATTAAACTCGAGATGAATATTAACCCTTAGCTCAGTATTAAAAGAGTCATATAGGATGGCTGCAGTATCATAGCATATCTTTATTTACCATGTGTGTAATTTCCCAGAATTTTATGAAACATATTTTAGAGGTGACATTTTCTTAGTTTTAAAGCAGTTCTAAAATTATAGCATACACCGTATATACCCGTGTATAAGGCACAGTTTGAAGACAAAATTTGTAGGTCATAAACCAGGGGTGCACGTTATACATGGTAACACTTCTGTGAACTTAAAATCAGAAATTAAAGTGGACCTACCTCGTACCAGATTCTCACTTTTTGGCTGAATTAAGGAGAAACCCATACTAATTATCAATAATCCAGGTTACACATATATTAATTATACATATAAATCACCTAATTACTTCTCGTCATCATCATATGTAGTCTGTCCATAGACAGGTCCATGATTATTCATGGTTAAACTTGGTCCTCCATATACTCTTATTTTCTGCAGTCTTCTTCATGTCTTGATACCTCTCATTCCCTTTCAAGTCAGCTGAAACCTTTTCCTACCTCTTTCTCTTTTTCCATCCAGTTTTCCTTCTAGCACTTCTTTAATCATGCTCTCCCCTCAGGTAATGTCCAATCCAGTTCGCCTTCTTCTTTTTGATAGTCTGTATAATCATTCGCTTCTCTTCTATTCTTCTTTTTTCACCCTATATGTCCATTTTATCTTCAGCATTCTTCTCCATGTCCACATTTCGAAGCTTTTCAATTATTTAATATCATTTTTCCTTAGCGTCCATGTTTCTGCCCCATGCAGAACTGTACTCCATACATAGCATTTATCAACTTCTTGCTGATATTCTCCTTTATATTCCCTGTTAGTATGAGTTTCTTTCTTCTGAAAGCAGCTTTTGCTTTCGTTATTCTAGTCGTGATTTCATTTGTACATTTTGCTTCTGTCGTTATGATGCTTCCAAGGTATTTATAATGTGAAACTTGTCATGTTGGCTTTCCTCCAATACTTACGTTCAAATTTTCTTCTTCTTTACTTGATATTAGCATGACCTTGGATTTTTCTGTATTTATTTCCATACCGTGTTTTCTACCTATTATCACTAGTCTATTAATTATTTTCTGGAGTTCCTTTTCCTTTCTTGCTAGAAGTACTGATCATTCGCATATTTCACTATTCTTATAATCCTTCCTCCAGTTTTGAAATCTCCTGTGCCTTCTAATACTTCTTGCATTAGCCTCTCTCTCCATATACATATATTGAATAGGATCGGTGGTAGACAACAGCCCTCTCTTACTCCTCTACCGATATTTACTCTGCTGGTGTCCACATTCTCCAACGTGATTTATAATGCCTTATTTGAACTTTCTACAGATCAGAATCATGACCAAAAGACAAAATACATGGTTTGAAAATTCAGTCATATAAATTTACTTGTTCCATAGTTATTTTGTATAACATTTTTTAAGAGTTAACATAGTGAGTTTTTTTTTTCGTCTGCCACTTTTTTTTGTTGGCTACTTTTTATTTCGGCAGTTACTTTTTCTTCCTATAGCTAATATTTTTTTCAATGACTATTACTTTTGATAGCTAATATTTTTCCCATGGGTCAATTTTTTCCAATGATTAATATATTTTTGCAATGATTAATGTTTTCTTCTGGTGGCTAATATTTTTTCCTTTTATATTTTTTCTGCGACGAATTTCTTTTTCTCTGCAGCGATTAATTTTTTCCATTTTCCGATTTTCCTCGTATATCATTACAGTGCAGTAACATTTGTAAAAGTAGTAAGAAAAATAAATAACCATGTAAACGACTATAAAAACCTGCCCCAGAGGTCGACTACAGCACCACATTGGGCAAGGTACTGCCCCAAACAATACAGAAGTGGATTTGATAACAGTGGCGGAATCAATAGGGTGAAAAAAATAAAAATCATAAATTCTAATACTGAATTTAATCCAAACTCAGTTCAGGAGATGAAAATTGCCCATAAACCATTGTCTCTATCACTTCACCTATAAGGAATGCCTAAATGCTGGAAACTTACAAAAGTAACCTTTTTCCAGAATGAAGATATGATAAAATTCCATCACGGATGGCTGCTTGAGACTGACATGCAAGTCTCCTGTATTAAAGCTATTCTGAAATATAAATTGAAGAAGGGATGCTTGATAATTCTGTTAAGAGCTTGGTAAGGGTAATGTAGTGGCAATCATTAAATATTGCATAACTTAGTGTACTATGCATTCATTCCAAGATACATCCAAAAATTGTTTTCCTCATTTATTCATGTCTATTATGTTCTTTTAACCATTATTTATTCTATTTTAGAAGATGGCCAAATATCTCTTCTGCAATCACTTTATCTGCCAATAGTAGATACAAAGAAAATAATATCATCTCATTTAATCCCTTTGCAATAATATATTTTTCTGGAGGACAAAAAACTTGTTCTGTAAATAAAGTAATACTTTTGTAAAAATATCTTGAAGTACTTGCCCTGTGACAACATTTGAAGTAATGGGTTTACCAAGGTGGTTTTTCCTGCTATGAAGTTAATGTAGAATGATCAAATTATCACATATCTAGTTATTAATAGGACATACTATTATGCTTGGCATGTTATTAAATCTATAATAATAAAGCAGAAATTTCATATGTCCAGTAAAGTCTAGAGCACTTCTGCTCTACCTAGAAGGTTGAAATTTTGCATGTTGGTACCTTTCTGAAATTCGTCAAAGGGAAAAATCCAAAAACTCTGTATTTATTAGTTTAAGTAGAAAAAAATTTTTTAAATGACTTTAGTTCAGTTTTTCAATGATTGATGGTGCTGATGAAAGTTTGTGTAGAAATTTCAAAAAATGAAGTGTATCGTTGGTTAGTGTTTTATGAATAATAATTTTGTGTTGATATAAATGGTTTAACATATAAATTATTAAAAACATGCAGTTGTGAATTTCTTGATGTGACATTTCCACATTTTATGCCTTTAACCTGGGTTGAAAGTTATTGTTAAGCATTATAGGATTACTTTTAAAAGTGAGATTTTTCCCAAGCGGCTGAGGATTGAGTAAACTGATGCCTAGATAGGCAAAGAAAACCAAGCCCAATTAACAGCATAGTCATGTTTTGGCAGCACAGCTGGGAATGTGATAAGCTAACTTGAGGGAGTTGGAGATTGGAAAACGTATATCAAGATCTGGGAGTTCCACTGTACTTAGTGTTCAACTTCTAGAAAACTGTGTGGTACTGCATTAGTAAGACAACTCTTGCATAAAGAGATTTTAATTTGAGAAACCATTTTTGTTTATCAAAAATTATAGTTTTATTACTATTTGGGTTGGAGGGAGAATCTTTAAGGTACAGTTCTGGACCAAATACTGCAACACCTCATGAACACTCTACAGGCATTTTAGTGAACTACAAGCTTGGATCGGCCAATCACACGAATTGACAACGCTGCTGCTTGAGGAAGGGGTAAAGGGTTCTTTCTTTCTCCCCCCTCCCCTTCTCTCCAGCTCTTGTTACGGCTGTCACATGAAACATTTTCCTCCACGGATTTTGTGTTCCGGCATTTTGAGTAGACAAAAATATACATTTTAAAATTAATTGAAATGGAGACATGAACTCGGGCATTACCCATATGGACATCAAAAAGAACGAAGTTATTTTTCCACTCAAAATTGAATTAAATCAATTCTGAGTTAGAATAAAAATCTATTAGGAATTGAAAAGAATACACATTTTAACACCTTAACAATGAAAAAATGTTAGTTGCCACTACTACTTCCAGTATTATTTTCTTACTTCGATGCCAAATATGTTTATGAAAGCTATTAGTTGAATTTGAACAATAACTTGAAAAGTCAACAAAAACAGCGTCAATTTGCTGTCCATCATCATATGCTTCCACTAAGTCCCGACTCAAACAAAGAAGTTGTGTTTCACATGAAAAGCCTTCCCTGAATCCATGCTGGTAGTCATTCAGCCAATTGTGTTCATTCCAATAAATTTTTATATAGTCGGAAATTATTCTTTTGAATATTTTGCATACTATGCACGTTAAACTTATAGGATGATAATTACTTGCCTAGGATTTACTACCTCCTTTATGTATGGGTGTTATAATAGCATTTTTCCAGTCATCAGGCATTTCTCCATTGTTTAGAGATATAATGAATATCTGCTGTAAATATGGCACTATTGCCTTTCAAGCTATTTTCAATAATTCCCCCCGTGTACCATCCAGGCCACTTGACGTTCTGTTTTCAATTTTCGAAACCCTTTTTAATATGTCATTGTACCCAACGTGAAATGTCGAAAACACATAATCCCTCTGATTCGATTCCCCAATGTTATCTATGGTATTTAAAGCATTTACTTACGGATGTACTTTCAAAATATGCTTTCATCTCCTCAGCCTTTTCCCCTTCATCGGTCAACTCAATGCCATCGGAGCGTACTAGGGAATTTATCCCGTCTTTTCCGGGTTTTCTTTTTCTTATGATATTATAAAATGAACTTCTACTATTATCCGCCAGTAAATTTTCTATAAAATTACTCTGCGCTTTTCTTTTCTCTTTGTGCAACTCCTTTAAAAGTGTGATATTTCTGCTTATAACTATCTGCATTATGCCTATTCCAATAAACTGTGCGTATTTTTCTTTTTAATTTCCTAATTTGAGCATTGTAATATTCAGGGTCGGTATTTCCCTTCAGACATTTGCTGGGGACGTATTTTTTAACACCTATATCAAAAATAGTTTTTAAATTCTCCCAAATTTCGTTAACTGTGGCTCCTTTATTGAACCAGTTTGCATATGCATTAACTAGATATATCTGTAAGCCTTCCACATTTGCCTTCTGTAATTGTTCAATAAAAATTTTTTGGTCCCTCCTTTGTTTTTCCCTCCCATTCAGCATTTAGAACTACGGCGGAATGATCACTGATTCCGTCGAGTATCTCATAACTTGTTATTAGGTCAGGCGGCTTAACTAGATATACATCTATCAAATTCTCCTCCCTCGTTGGACTCTTTACCACCTGTGTAAAGTCTCCTTCTGTTATTAACCTATTAACATGGGATTGAGCCTTCCCTCCTTCCTCTTCCCAGTCCAGTCAACCTCTGGTAAATTTAAATCACCCGCTAATATAGTCGTTTTATCTTCTTCTCTGCCCCCACATGTAATAGATCCTTCCCATCATATCAAGGTCACAACTTGGTGATCTATATGCCCAATCACTCTGAGTCTAATCTTACTTTTGGGGTCAATAACCATTCTCCTTATTATTTTGTACGTATCATCGGTACATAGCAAATAACTATCAAGTCTCTTCGATACACAAATAAATACTCCTCATCCCCTCCCATCCCTATCCCTTCTATAAGTTTCGAAAACTTGTGTAGAAATTTCTTCTGAATTTATTTCTTTGTTTAGCCATGACTCCGTCCCTACAATGACATCTGGTTCAGTCATTTCGATTAGTGTCTGAAATGCAAGTTTTTTATTTAGAACACTTCGGCAGTTTACCTGAAGGAATTTAAGAGCCTTACCTGTGATGATGGTATTAACATCCTTTCCCTCACCTCTTCTTCTCTTTACGCGTTCACAATTGGAAAGTTTGTTTGTCACATCTCCTTGAGTCACGTCTCTAAACCCTTCTTTCTCCTCAAACATTCCCTCGTAATTACGCCTGTCCTTGAGTCCACCTCCATTGACGCCTTCTAGTTTCCCTGCATATGAGAAAATACCACATCTCTGAGCAGTTTCCCAAATTTGGCACTACCTCTTCTATTGAGATGCTGGCCGTCCCTTCCCAAATCATTATCACTGATCCAACAATTAGGGTCCACATAATATAAGCCTTTCGTCTGACACACCCATTCTATTCCGTCATTAAGTCTATCCTATCCACTGACCAGTCTTTTCTTCTAAGTATACCGCTGACCGCCACTTTTGCCCCAACAAACTTTTTCTTAGCGACAGTACACATGTCCCATACGAGACCGATAGCATGGTCATCCGTTGGTACCCTTTTAACATCACTTGTCCCCATGTGGATGACCATGACTTCCTCTTTCTTCTCGCCGCTCAGCATTTCCAATTTCTTTTCCATATGTTCCACCCTCATTCCTGGGAAACAATCCACAGCAATTCCTTCCCTCTTTGGAAATTCCCCTGCGAAACGCACCATGGAGTCACCCATTATTCTTGCCCTCAGGATCTGGTTTCTTATCTGTGCCCCCCTGCTGCCACACTACCTGCTCTGCCTCTTGTTCCTTCCCCCCTTCCTCACCTGATTTCCCAGAATTGCAGGGTTCACTAATCCTAGCATGGGTGCAACTGGCCTTGGCTTGCCTGTAGAGAACATGGCCTGTGTTCTTCTCCGGGCTAGCCACCTTCTCTGTCTCCACAAGATTTTTTCTCTCTTCTATCACTTCCCCGTCATTTCTGCCTTCCGTCCTTTCTCCTCTTTTCTTTTTCGTCTGCCCTCTCTGCCATGTACTCCCAGCTAACCTTCTTCTCAACTCCTCATTATCGGCGGTGAATTTGATGATTCTCCTCATCGCTGTCTATACATCTACCGCATTCTCCCCTTTCATACTCTCATACTTTCTTCTTTCATGCGTGATACTTTTCAATCCTTCTCTTTTTCCTATATTCCTCCAGCAGTTTCTTCTTCCGTTTCAATAAATCCCAGGCAGAAATAGGAAACTTACGTTGTATTTGACAGTGTAGCAGTATGCGGATGGTTTAATCATCGTAATTATTCTGTATTTATTTTACTTCATTAGGCCCAAGAGGAATATTTGCAGTCAGTAGGTGAAATTTTTAAAATGGAAATCGCTCACGGAAAGGTGAAGTATATTTAATGCTACACATTATGTTGTAAATTACGATGTATTTCCAAACATCTGTCAATCCAAATGGCATTCATTTCTTCTTGTAAGCATACAATATTTTATAAAATGAGCAATACAAATGCCTTAAGCCTGTTGTAGTACATGGACCCATTTATAATCATTTTATTAAAATAAATATGGAGTAAACCATATATTTGTAAGTATATTAATATGTAATCCATTTTATTTATAAAACTTGGTCACCTTAAGATATCCTGTATTCCAAAGTAAACAAGATAATCTTAATTTGCAAAAATTACCAGAAGATAGAAACAAAATCAATGTAATGGGACATTTCCATCTTGATGTCCATAGAGTTACGTCTCTCTTATGAGTTTGTGCCTTCCATATTGATCGAGATTCTTCCGCAACAAGGTAAGAGTATGTTTTTCATAATATTTTTAAAAATTTGAATTAGGATACAGTATTTTATTTTTATTAATTCCTCAGTAATGCTGATGTATTTACGACATTCAATACATTGTCGACAAAAATCATTTTAAGCTCATTAATTCAATAAAACAAGCAAATGGATTCTGAGAGCTGAGCTTTTAAATCGTTACGGTATTTAACAAAGAATGAAACCATAGCTATAAATGTATTGGTAAAGTTTAGTCATTTGTATTCTCAAAAAGTATTATGCTTTTGGCTGTCACTAATTCAACAAAATTATTGAGCTTGTCTTGTGGCAGAAAAAAATTCAAGAACAAGCACTTTAACCCTTTCAGTGCTATTGACAAAACGATTTGTCACTTGCTTAGTCTCACCTCAGCAAATTAGTTTTGCATCATATTGTAGCAGTGTGCTTTTACAGAGAATAGCGAAAACTCCTGACTTGAAGAGAATGGTTTTCAAAATGGCACATACTGCCAAAACATTCAGCTCAGCATTGAAAGGGTGAAAAAAATATTTATCTCAGGTATTTCCAATATCCAACAAGGTTATAAAAAAAACCTACATTTCGACTAAATTAACCGATGGTGTATTACCACTGAAGATGGATTTTTTTTAGCTTAAATGCACGTTTTTTTGTAACCTTACTGTGGCTATTGGTGATACTGGAGACAGGTATTTTTTTAGTGTTTGTTCTTGAAATTGAGTATCACTATTTAAGACTTGGAGTCCCATGAAAAAGTTAATTTTAAAATTCATGTGGTTTTAGCATTGCTCCATCAAATTATCTGATTAAGATTGATAAATAATTTAGCCATGTCAACTACATTTGTCAATCAAGAGGAAGTTCTTATTCTCAGCCAATTAACGTTTGAATGGATTTCCATGATAGTAGAAAATTTAAGTTGGGAAACTGATAAAAGAATAGTTTGGAAATAAAATGACCTATTGTTGTTAACATTTCAGAGGACCAAGGCTGTTTGAATCAGTGCTTGAAATGTAAAATGTTACACAACGGAACGCTTGTATTGGTAGTGGAACGAAAATTTTTACAAAATGGAGATCTTTTTATAAGAGACAGCATTTCTAAATGTCTGCCAAAACTGAAGGGTATCATCGGTTCGTATGACCAGCCAGAGAGGCATTCCGGCTCATTTCGAGCACTGGTTTGAATATTGACGTGCATTAAATTTACCACTGTGACATGAAGTAGGTTGGGATGGTTAATACTGAGATTTGAAAATTTCAGAATATAATAAAACCACAATTTTTAATGGTATTGAAACAGTAATGCGATTATTCAGACATAATAAATTCGATAAACATGACTGCAGCATATGTTTTTCCTGTTCAATATAAATTAATTTAGTATTCCTTACTTTTATGCTAGCAATGAGTTAGTATGGCTGTCAATTTTAATTAATTATGTATTTTGATTATTTTTTCAGAATCAGTCAACAGCAGAGGAGGAAAGGAAAGCTGCACTGGAGGTGAAGAAATTTTCAGGCTTTTATAAATTTTGTTAGCTTAGAGTGCCACATTAAGTGGGGACTAAAATTTGAATGGCATGCAGGTAATAATCTTATTCCAAATATGTTTATTCATAATAATTCCTTCCTCAGGGACCCAGCTATCAGCCTTAATGGTTAGCAGGACAGGTTTGTTGAAACTGGAGTCAAACAAAACACATTGAGATATAAAAACTACGATAAAATAATATCTTTAAATATTGTTATCCAAGGACAGTGTGGTGGCTTCAAAAATCCATTTAGCTGCCAGTCCTTTTATAAGGAATGTTACTAAGAGTTTGACTTGCTTATAGGTAAGTTTTGAACTAGTTGAAAAGAAAGAGTATATATTAGAATAATATGTAATGAATTAAATGTGCAGTTAACCCTTTCTTTAAGCATTTTACATGGTTTGCAATTCATTTATTGTGATCTAATTTAAGAATGCCTCCATACTGACCAATGTTTAGTCAAAAGATGTTGCATTGATTGAAAAGCATCTTTTTCAAATGGGTTTGCCTAAAATCCCATTATTATGAACAAGAACATCATAGAAGAATGGTAATATAAGCTCCAGCTAGTATTCAGTGCATATGAGACTGGTTTTTTTGGAAAATAGATACCATTGAGAGCTTAGGCATGCCTGTCCCAGTGCCATTTTTGTGCCTCAGTTCTAGCCATTGTTAAATAGTAACTTTAGGATTTGAATTTAGATGTATTGTTATTCTATTTGGAAATTAATTACAATTTTACAGGAGAATTATGAACATTCAAATCATCCAGAAAGTGCAGCATTTGTAATTTGTTACATTTGAATATTCCAATTAAGCATTTGATAAGCATTTTGTATTATGTTAGTTTATGCCATCAACATACCTTGCTCATTTTCTTACAACTTGATTTGCCAGTATTTTAGTTCATTGTTTGTCGGTTTCAATTGAATGTTTTGGTCTTTTTCTTAAGCTTGATTTAACATTGTAAGGCTAGTTTCATTGATTAAAATTCAACGTTCATGAAACAATCAATGCAGTGAATCATAAATATTGAAATGAAAGAATGAGATAAGGATATGTTCTAAGACAGTCATCTGATTTAGGAATTCATACAAAAGAGGTTCAGTTCTCTAAGAGAGGTTTTATATCAAGGTAATTGGTGATGTGATTGTGATTTTAAGGTAACTTCAGTTGCTCTTGGACAACACATTCATTTAAATGGAGCCATTTATACCAAGTTGATGGAAATGTGATGGTGATGCAACTTGGAAGCGACTCGGCAACTCTAGTCACTGAGTGACTTTTCCTGCCGATCACCCGTGATACTAGTCACCTGCCAGTCGCCTATTATCACCTTCAAAAATATAGTCACGTAAACTTCCAGTTTCTATAATTTTGCTACCGCTTATGCTGTAAGAAAAGCAAAGACATTTTTAAAGCCTGAACTTTAGCCTAATAATCTATGCTTGTCAAATTTTGCATACTAAAAATTTTCTTTTCCGAAAACCACCCAGATAACGGCAGCATTGACATGATATTCCCTAAGTGAAAAAATTGTAAAAATTTAATTCTTGTATGTGAACGCTGAAACTTTCAACACCGTAATTAAACAAAATAGGTATTACTATTATGAATATACTGGCAGGTTTCTTATTTATTATTAAAAACGTTTTTTTTTTACATTTTACTTTTTTTTAAAAACCATATAAATTTAAGTAAATTTTAATAATAATATTTTAAAATGTAGGGTCCAGTACTTCTTTATAAGTCATACTTTTTGTTTTGACTTTTGGGTAAAGTGACAAGTTTTCAGATCAGCTAAACCAGTACACTCATTTTTTGCACCTGGAGTGTAGGCAATTTCAAGAAGGTTGTTTGTATATGAGTTCATATTCGTAGAGCATTGGGTAAAACTATCCAAAAACGTATTATTAAAACAGTAATCCCTGTCTCCTTTTTCTTTGCTCATTTGTTAAAACAAGTGAAATTTTTTAGGTTGTTTGTTTAACTCGCGACTTACTATAAAAGAGGTATGTGGCAAATTAAAAATATTAAGTGGGTGAATACTAAATCTATCATTCTGCTTACTACGGCGATGCTGCCATCGTAATGTGCAGTAAAGGAGTACATTCTCTTCACTTTAGGACATGTTTGATACTACAAAAAAATGTCATATCACCATCAAAAATCAATTGCTTTGATATAAATACATTGGTGACAGTGATTTGTTGGCAACTTCAGTTGCCGTCAAATCAGATCACTGTCACAAATCACCTTAAGAAAAACTTCATATTTGTAGTTAAATAGGCAGAGTTGAAGCATGTATAACATTGTAACATTGTTCAACATTCTCAGCAGTTCTATTAACAGAATTTAACAACAATACTTCTACTGTGTTTCATTTTGTATTTCTCTGTTAGCTAGTTTAATCAAAGACACTATAATATAATTTAAACATTTAATGATTTTGCTTCTTTATAAACTACTTTAATAATAACACAGTGATTTTACATTAAGTTTAAATGTGATTGGAGGAATTTGAACCAATGCATAAGTGTCATGCAGTGAGATGATGGTGTCTAGATTATATTATAGATAACTAGTTAATCATCCATGCCTGATTTTAGGATTATGTATATGTTTGTCACAGAAGGTGATCTCTTAACAAAAAATAGGTGCTGCTAACCCAAGTCCCTTACTCCCTATTTCTCATTTAATCTAATCTTGTCGTTCACTGTGTTTCCTTGAGAACTGCAAGGGTTTACTGTATTTTGTAAAATACTACAATATGAATGTTTCAATTTCAGTTGTACTTGACCAACAGACATGCTAGGAGAAAATGCACAGAAAGACAATGAGACTTTCATGATATGAAGCCATAAGTTGATAAATTTCTTGAGGGGTTTCATGCACACTGCAATTCCTGTATGGCGTGGTTAATTTACTTTTTCATTCTGAAATTACCATTGCTTCAAATAAAGTAGTGCTGACCAAATTTACACTGAAATACGGCTTGTATTTTTATCAGGATCGATGTAGACAAAATTTATAGTAATTATTTATCTTTGGAAGTGTTAGCTGAATTATTTTTTTATTTCCGTTGGAATTGATGGAAGAATTGTCAAAAAAATAGTAAAGTAAAATGACTTGAATTTTCAGGAAAATCAGGATTTGAATTAAAATTTACCATGGATGGCAAATCTATGGCATGCATGCCACTTTAGGTATGTGAGATGATTTTGTTTGGCACTTAGCAAAAAAATTTATTTCCTGTCTACTTAATATTTTTCCATTTCTGACTAAATATAAAAGACTATTTCTAGCGAGATTGCAACTATTTTGATAAATACTGTATAATAGTAACCTTTTGCCCAGGGTCGAGAAGCTAGTTGCTCCATAATTGTAGTCTGTTCATAAATGATCTTGGGCAATGTATCTTTTTAGATAACTTGAATTTTATGTAATCAATGCATTGTTTTCTGAGCTCTAGTCTGAGAAAAAGTGATCATGGTTAAATCATAAAATTATTTCTTTTTGAGTGGATTTTCAATGAATAGTAGGTTAAAGAGAAGCCAAATTTTGTAATTTTGGTATGCAAGCAAAAACTGCCATCACTGGAATATACCATATTCTCCAAAAAGAAAGATGACATCGAATTTAAGAAAACTCCTATTTAGATAAAAGTCTGAAGGGAATGATCTTAATTTGTAGTTTGTGATCTAACTAGCATTAGCTGATGTGCGTTACTTGTCTCAATGTTTACTCTAATTCTCTCACTTGCAACAGAAAATTAATTGCAAGGCTAAAAGAAGTCTTGGTTCCCATATTCTCTATTTCTCATTTTCTAAATAAGCTTGTAATATGCATGTTGAGTCTTCTGTATTAGAGTTTAAAAACTGACCAGACCATCATTTGCAGATACCGTATAGCAGTGTTTTCCAACTTTCTGTAGAATTTCATGGCATCTTCAACTAACGACATTGTTGAAGCTCCTATTGACTAAAGATGACATTGTCATAACACGAAAAGTGAAATTTGCATTTAAAATTTTATTTGTTATAAACTTTCTTATATTATATCTCTTAAAAATTACCATAACCATGAAATTTTTATATATGAAAGAGATATGAACGTTATTCTAACATTTTCTTATTTGCAATAACTAAAATACGCAGACTCCGGATTATTGAATCAGCCATTTAATTGAATCAAATAATGGATTCCCAACTTGATTCTAATAAGCGGAACCCACTGTATCACAATGTTTGGACACATTCGTTCCTTAGTGCTACATCATTATCAATTTATTAGAAGGAAATTGTTGACTTAATGATCTATCCTCATTTATAAATTGTTAATTTATTTATTTAATCACTTTCTGCTGCTCCTCTGTTGGGAAACTGCTATACAGGCGACTCCCGAGTCTCGTTGGGGATGCGTTCCTGAAAACGTGTTCGAATCTCGAATATTCGAGTGTCGAATGCCATTTTTCCATATACTTGCATGATATAATCGGGGGATACGGTCCTGCATCTCGGGAAAAAGTCTCCCCTCATGTTTTATAAAGATAAAATAACATTACTAATATGTTAATACAACAATGTTAAATTATGAATAAATTATATAATAAATATTTTAAATGTATAACTTATTGCACTAAAAAGAAAAAAATAAATTTGTGTTTCGAACTTCAAAGATAGATGTATGCAATATGTCGTGCAGACAGCCCGGTCTGGATCGTGCGAGTCATTTGTTACAAACGACTCGCGCGAGCTGGATAACATACCTGCATACATCTATCTATGCATACAACTATTTATCGCAGCGAAATTAATATAAAAGTTATTTAAAATGCACAAAATAACTTAAGAATAAAGAAACAATAAAATTAAAAATGTTTTCATAACTTAAATCTTTTTCAACTGAGCTTACTGGACTTGATTAATTTAGAAGTTGGAAGAAGAGGAGCTACTGGGTGGGGAACTGTTTATTGTTGTTATCAAATTACCTGAGTTTATCATGTTCTAGAATTTTTTCCTTCTGTTTCACATAAGTGCTAATAGTTGACTCATTCCCAACGATCGTACGATTTCAGTATGGCTTTCAGTATGTGTTTCTGACACTGATCATCTACCCAAAGATTTAAAAGTTTTTCCATTTTAGGAATCACAACACCGCACCTAGGACTGTTTATTGTTGTTATCACATTATGTGAATTTATCACATCTTCTAGAATTTTCTCCTTCTGTTTCACATAAGTGCTAATAGTTGAAGGACACATTCCCAACGATCGTGCGATTTCAGCTTGGCTTTCACCTTTCTCAACGTGCTTTAAAATTTCTAATTTCAATTCATTACTATGAGTCTTTTGCACTCATTTATTTGATTCACTTACATTATCACTATTTCATTTCCTTTTAGATGCCATGTCAATTGATAAATTTATAAATAAATCAATAAAATAAATTTTAATAAAAGATTAACAGAAAAAACAGTGAAATCAGCACAAATTCAAACAATTAGAGCAGATATAACTACGTCTACACCAAAACTAAACCTCGTGTTTGGTCGGAAACAATAACTACGTGAAGTTTTTCCGCGTATATTATCGATCGGCGGGATCGAAATCTCGAATTAATCGAGACTCTGGAGTCGCCTGTACTGTATAGCACTGAGTAAGAATGCCCTGGATCATCCAAGTGCAGATTAATTCGTCAACCAGGCAACTTCTACAGAGCAAACTACTTAATATGTACCCTCTTCCCATTTAAAAAATTATTTTCTATGGTTTATTTAGTTATTATTTATTTTTTGCACCCCTTACTTAGTTGCACCTGGGGCAGATGCCCTGCTTGCTCTCCCATAGTTACGGTACTGACCGTATACTGAACATCAGAATGAAACACACTGCATACAATCCAAACCAGCATTTCCCAGTGTATGGTCCACGGACCACTTGTGGTCCATGAAGGTTTTGTTGGTGGTCCGTGGAGGTTTCCAAAATGTAGTTTTTCTTTCGGCCTCACCTCATATTTAGTTGGAACTTTTTTGGGAAAAGTTATGCAAATTTTACACTATAACGTATTGAATATTGTTATTAATTAAGTTTGTAAAATTATTTCATATTTCAAAAAAAATTTCCTGCACAAATGTTGAAAATATTTCTTTGACTAAAACAAAAATAATCAGGTGATCGTCAAACATACTGAAGCATGTGTAATATATTTCAAAATGGTCAAATAAAATATGTAACCAAGTAATTCATTTTCTTAAATATAGATACAGTAAGTAGGTTAGTGTAAGAAACGAGGTGGTCCGCAGAGCTTGGAAGGGTTGCTGAAGTGGTCCACAGAGTTAAAAAGGTAGGGAAATGCTGATCCAAGCCCACATTAACAGTTTTTGAAATGGGTAATAGAAGAAGACAAACAATTTGGAAGAAAATTAAGCAATACAACAGATTAAATAGAAAAGCTAATATAGTACAAGCACTTTAATCCAGTGCCCTTGGGAAATAGGCCATGCCGGACTATGGAATTTTCCTGACCATGGTAGTTGGCCATAACGAAAGGTAAACAAAATCTATGCAGTAATTTTTTGTTTTATGATTTTATTTCACATAACTTCTCAGATTCACTTTGTTCACATCTCATTGTTCATATTTTGTTTTATTACAGTGTCCATTCGGATGGTAAGTAGTTGAAGCAGAGAGAAAAGGGAAAGATATTAACTTGTGGTGACTTTATATTTAAGTGATTAGATTTGAGTTTCCTCCTTCCTCTTGTTAGAGGGATTTAGTTTGTTATATGATGTATATGAAAGAATTTAGTGAGTTTTTAATTTAAAACTGGTATGTCAAACTGGTGGCCTGTGGGCCACGAGTCCATTTCTTTTCCTAACTACAACCCAAAAACTCATTTGATTGAACTAAAGCACTCAATATTTTATATAAATGCTTTATTTTTATGAAAAGGACAATCTTCTGTCATTGTTACTGAGGTCGTATAGAACATGTTTGATAAATTGCTGTTTTTAATGCCGAAAAAGGCTTCTAGAATAAATCATTTTTTTTCCAAATCTTACTCTCATAAAGTAACTGCAATCCTAATGTGGCCCTTCTATAACATTCATCGCTTTACATGCCTGATTTAAATGCACGGACGTCAGAGTTTAACTCTTAACATTTTGGTCTCAACATTCAATCTCTTCCGGGCCTACGGGCTTCGCCCAGGCAGTATCTATGTGACTGGAATCATGTTTAAAACATTATAGAATTTAAACAAATATTTTCTATTTTTTAAATAATTGGGAGCGTAATAATTCTTCATGTAAACCCACTAAATATACTGAAATGGAATTTTATTATACTGAGTCGAGTTCTTCTTTAATCGTTTTCTCGGCTTGTTTCTTAGTTCTCTCACTTGGAGACAGGATCAGTCCAAGCTGTAGGTGACCTCTTGAAGTGTTGTTCTTATAGTGGTGTAATTTTACATAAAAATTAGGCTGTCGTAAAGTGACTTGATTTTTCGATTTATAATTATTCCAACTCAATAAATAGGAATTAAAAATTAGAAAGTATTGTTAATTTTGTTTTTCTTTTATTTGTATTGGGCATTTTTAATATTCAATGTTTGTCTTAGTTATACAATGAATTTGCTTAATTTACTATAGGTAACGATAACGATAAATGCAATTTTGTCTCATTCAAATATTTTCAATTAATAAATATTGATTTCATTATTTTTTAAGCATTCCAGCGATATTTGAGATTTTGATTGAATTCAGATAAATTCCTGACATTGCAAGAGTTTATAAGCCGGTGTGATGGGGTTTTGAAAAATTCAGAAAGCGCTAATATACCCATAGAAGAGGAAGTTCTCATAAGTAGAAAACAAGTTATGAAAGTGTACAGTGTATTACAAATGGGGGCATTTCGTGCAATGGAGTATTTGAAGTGTATGATATACATGTTCGTTTTAAAGTTCTTTTTCTTCATCATAAATAATTTTCTTCCTATTTAAAAATATTTCATGCACACATAGGGAAATTAAAAGTATTTTTTGATATTGTTTATGTTAACAGCAATGAAGTAACCATGCAAGAAATGTAAGTTCAACTCGAACTAAGACATTCTTGTTTGATTTTCTTGATAACAGCTACTCCTACGATAAAAAAGTATAGGAAAAGAAACGCACTATTTTACTAGTTCTACAAGTTTTATTTGAAAAATATTTTGATATGAGCAATACTTTACGAGATATGACGGAAATTTCATTTTTGTCACCAGTAAAGTGCTACCCCTGATTGGCTTACGGGATTCGTTTGTGTTCTTATTATCTTTGACTGTAAGTTGTTAATAACAAATTTCATGAAAATTCCTTCGGTAAAGTCAAGAACAAACATGCGGACGGACATACCGAATAGGCGCTCATGCTGGAAGCGAAACGCCCCTAAAAAGCGGACGACTAAAAATACCTACCTCGGCGTTTTCCTGTCATTTGTCGCGTAAGAGGCTTCGCGCGATCACTTGGCACCGGGTCCCGCGATTTTCCTGTACGGTTCTGGATATCACTTAAATCTCCGGTTATGACTGGGATTGTAAATAAATACCCTGCAGCTCCAAGGCATCGAGCATTTTCGATAAGCCTTGTTTACTCGACCGGTACGTTACTGTGGTTTATTTCTCTTTCAGAATCCCTATTGAAGTTTTTTTCGCGCTTCTTCGGGGTGGCTCTGTTAATCGTAGTGGCAATCCATCATAATAGGCTATATTTTTAAAATGTTATTGCATAAGTGTTGAGCTCATTATTTTTATATAATCATGCGGTAGAATTTGGCGCGTTTTATTATTTACAGTATCGTCTCAAGTGAACGTAAACTGATCTTAGATTTCCTCGTTTCAACGAGTGATTTGTGTCGTTACTTTTCACTTTTATCCGGAACAACATTCGCCAGGCATGATAAACTCGAAGATGCATCAGGGCCTCATTAGGATTACAGTTTAATTAGACCCAGAGTTGTAAATAAATAAGACTCCGGAAGATTGTCGATTTTACAAAAACCCATAATTTAGAAAACGCGTTATACTGTACCATAGTAGCTATGAAAAAATTGTCACCTTTTCACAAAAATTAAGTACCTACCTACAGAAGGTCGCCGTGTTAGGAACGGGTTGCGTTCCAAAAGTTAGTCTTTTGTTCGGAACTCGGAACCATAGACAATATTTTATAATTGGTGGTTAGATTCCCAAGTCACTCCACAAATGCCTATTTAACCCACAATTAAACAAATCTATATTTGCTCTGAATAATAGTAGAAAACAATACTGTTGTAGACATTCGTTTTGTCTTTCATTACCCTTCCGATCGTCGGACGTAGAAGTAACTTAGAACGTAACGGGCCACTGTGTCGAAGAACACTTCCGCAGAGGGTTGACGCTACACTCCGCCGTCGCAATTCTCGAGAGAAAAACATTCGTACGTGCGAGTTGGCGACAGTATGCCCTATTTATTAAAATACCTTATGGAGCTTAGTTCCTAAGTACGGATGGCCGTAAATCGGGAACCTGTATTTATGTAAATTCTAACGATTTAGTCGAAACGAAAGTTCGCATTCGGGCCGCACTAAGGCATAGAAAGTGCAGCCGGCAGTTCGACATACCTGCCTTACGTGAACGACGAAGGGGTGTACTTTAATAGTCTAAATTACCCAAGCGACTGCCAAAATAGCCGCATATCAGCCAGATAAGGAGCGGTTTTACGTGAAGGTATTGACAGAGTTGGTACGCAATTATCACTTTCTTACAGCAGAAACGGAAATTCTTCATGAATTTCATTAATATACAGAGAATACGGCGAAGTTTTTCCTGGACTTCAAATGACACAAAATACATGTTTGCATATTGGTTTGTGTGAGGTGATGCTTCTATATTTATAAGTTCTAAGTTACCAAGAAGGAACGAAATGTTATTCAGTTTCTTCTGAATACCATTAATTCACTTTTTAGCAAATATGGATAGCTTTTTCAACTAGAAAGAAATCCGTTAAATGTTTTGGAATTGAGGAAAGATATTGGAAACCAATGTACGAGTAAGATATATTCACGTTTCAAAGTAAAGGGGAATTCTTTTGAATTGGTTTTGTTGTAATAATATCATAAACAAGATTGTTTTTGCTAGTAGAAAAGGTAAAAATACCATACTTTTGTGCGTTATAATTGAAGTGAGAGGAGCGGGTGACCTCTTGAGCTGATTTCTGTTTCTTGTTTCAGATCCATCGTGATGAGCACCGTGGAAGTTGCTGATTTTCTGCCAATCACTGTCGCCCTTCAGTTATTATTTTATGCAATTAGGCGAATGCCTAATTTGAAGAGCATTCCAAATGGCTATCGGGAAAATAAAGGGGTCATTTGGATCATAGTATCTTCAACCTGAGCAGCCAGCTGTTCTAATAAAAGTTTTGCATGCTGATTTCCTTTTTGTTGCATAAAAAGTTATGTTTATTACTTAAATGTTTTAAAACTTTGTAGGTTACATCATTATAACTGCATAAATAAAAATTGTGAAATAATATATTGTCAAAAAAAATTTCTATTTATTTTTCAATTACTTATTATATAGGGTATATTCTCTATTAATAAATTATTTTAAAATAGTACTTCACGCTAGGTTTGAGAGAAAGATTTTACAATATAAAGAGAATTAGATAGAAAAAATCTTTAATTTTATCAAAACAATGGTTTCTTCGTATTTCGTGACAATTGCCCATCAAGAATGGAAATGGAAGCGTTATTCACTTGTTATGCTAACGCTCCACCACTGAGTTAGAAAATAACATGGCGAAACTCTCCCCAACAGCGAGAATATTGAATGAGTAAATATGACGTCAAAGGGCGAGGAGAACTGTTACGTCAAGAGGGGGAGGAGAGGAGCTGCTACGTCAGAGGGGCGGAGGAGGGGAGCTGTGACGTCACTGCCACTTTCACTTTCACTTTCTTGAAAATTTTGAGGAAAAACCGAAAATTTTGAAAAACCTGTATAAGTAGACCAAAAACTGCGTTTGACCTTTATTTAACCTTCAACGACCACTAAGTAACCTCAAATTAGTTCCGATTTCCGCCACCTGCCCAGTAAATGGCGCATGATTAGTTGAAGGCGGTGAATGGGCCAGGTTGTCATTGCGGTATTAATTCTAATAGCCACGGTAGAGGGCTGGCAAACATATCTGGTTACGAATACTAAGCGCGCGAGTTCGAATCATCCCGTGTGACTTGATTTGTTTTCGTGATTACCTTTGTTGTATATTAAGATGGTCTCGGCGAACCCATAGTGGACTATAAGTTTTAATTAGAGTTATTTCCACTAAATGGAATATTTTAAATGCATTTCTCCAATTTAATATCGCTTATATGCGTGATAAACTTAACGTTTTTAAATAGATTTTCGCTTCCAGTATTTACCCAGAAGAATTTTGGGGATAGGACGTAGAATTGACTCGAAAACTTTAAATACAAGTAGATTTATATACAATTTTTACTCATATATACAAATATAGGATTTTAGTAGTACAATACCTATCACAAGTACATAATTACACTCCTGTCACTGCGTCGTAAATCCGTGGAGTCTATACACTTTCAAGTTGGCGAACACGTTAGTAAATCGGCCAAACTCCTTCGTTGTTCACGAGACTTCAGGTCCGCTCCACGCGTTTGAACAGCTGACTTCGAGTATTTTCTTCTTGACGCTGCTTATGATGGTTAAGTTTTCGCCCGAAGCACATGGCCGGAAAAATGAAGTAGTGATCTTCGGAAAACTCCAAGTAGGCGACGACATCCTTAGCCTATAAAAAACACAAAGAAAGCATTAACATGGAATTACCGTCCTCTTTGTGATCGAAGTCGGTGGCTCTTGACACATGAGTTAAAAATTGCTTTAATCTTGTATTTCTAATTTTATTAGTTTCAACGGTGAGAAGGTGCAAAACGATCTTTATTGACGCGTAATTCGTAAAATACCGCATAACCTGAGACATAGGACTTTAAAATTTCATTGCGGGAATCACCGTAAGAGATGCATTTCCCTGTTTTTACGTGGCGACCACAAAAATACGCATGGTGAACTATGGAATACAAATGAAAAAATTAACAAAGATTAGGCCTAAAACATTTCGAAAAACTGAAATTCAGTAATAAATACCAGAAAAATGTACACAATATAAATATTATTGACAATAATGAACTATTTCGGAGAATTATCTGCGACCGATCAGGAACATATGCACATCGCCGTATACAAAGGACAATACAGCTGAAAGAACTACGTGAAAATCGTGGGACGCACAGTATTTTACACAAACATCCTGCATGCGGAAAACGCTAGACGAGGGGCTAGAAGGTTAAAATAAGACTTCGTCGTATAGAATAGCAATATAAGTCTTTTTTTAAGACCTTTACGCGTGGCATGCATTCCGAGTGCCGATGCGGCTGTTGTTTAAGCGCAGATCTTCCATTCTATAATGCATTATTTAATAAATAGATAAACCGCAAAGAGAAGAGGAATCGGAAGGCATTCCAAACCGGAACCAATACCCCCGAAATGCTTACCTGGAAGAACTATGATTATACCTTGGCATATGTCGGACTACGCCATCTCTCGCGGAATCTTTTGCGTTTCCGTTAACTATAGCCGGCAAAAACTACGAAAATTGTATGTATGAAGGCATGTTCGGTCGATTCTACATTAAGAGAACGCGTTTGTTAGCGCTCCGTCCTTCGGAAGCGACGTTAAGCAGTTGGCCCCCTTGGTGCTCTTCGTAAAGAGTAGCCTATTGCCGGCACCGGGTTTCTCTAATCTTTTCTGTGTTTGTCCGGTGTGGAAGTAGTTATGGCTATCTTAGAGGTTGGTTAGCCAAAAATACATACAAAAACAATTAAAGCGTTCTATATTTTATATGGATGCTTTACTTTTATGAAAAAGGATAAAATTTTCTGTCATTATTAGTGAGGACCAATAAAGCATGTTCTCTAAATTATTGTTTTTAATGCCAAAAACTCCGTCAAATCTTCTAGATTAAATAATTTTTTTCCAAATCTGGCCCTCATTAAGCAACTGCAATTCTAAGGCCCTTCTATAAAATCTATAGCTTTAATGTGGCGCTGACGCCTCTTCGAGTTTGACGTGTCTGGTCTATATATACATTCATCCCTCTCGTTCTGAATATCACTTCATTAAAAGAACCGCGTAATAATTGAACGAATTGCCTGAAGTATATACTCCTTACTCCCTTTCCGGGAAGTTAAGGTGACTTCAGGAGCGTACTTCAAAATAGTTATAATATAATTTACGCGCAAATTTATATATATATATATATCTGAAATTCTATTTTTGTTTGTACGCTATATAAATCCACACCTTTGAAGATATCATCACGAAACTTAGCATAGGTGTATAATTTTACACTGCGAGTAACATAGACTATATGGAGATACAAAATTTGGAGGTGCTTAATTCAATAATTATGTTTATAATTTTGCTTGGCTAGCTTGCTACGCGTGACCTTGCTCGTACGCAGAGAGATACTACGAGCCAGGAGTGAGGGGAAGTGGAGGGGAAGGAGATGCATAAGTCATAAGCGCAGTGGTAAGATAGAGACGTATACAAGTTTGTCCGTAACTTGGTTGGCATAGTTAGAAAAAAATATTGTCAAAGAAGTTAAGGTGAATTTAGGGACGTACTTCAAAATAGTTACTATGTAATTTACGCTAAAATGGTCATCATATAAATAAAAGCCTTAGCAAACGTTGTGTGTAATGCTTTTTGAAGCTTAATATCTCGCAAACGACTGAACCGAATATAATGAAATTTTCAGGATAGCATTATAATATAATAAAAAACGTATTAATGTATCCAACTCGAGATCAAAGACCCAGGGGATAATTTCCATTTCCCATAATGTAACACGTAAAAATGGACATTTCGACGCGCAGGCTTTCATTCTTTTTTAGATTAAAATTAGAAATAATTGACCTACAATCTTCGGATATAAACCATTTTGAAGAAACCATTATAAAGTTTCTTATTATTTTCATCTTTTTTCCGTCTACAGTTCGAAATCGCCCAATTTAAACGTTTAATTCACACAGTTTGAGGAAATCTTTCCATTTTTAACGGGATGTTACCTTGCCTACCTATTCCATTGTTAGACCTCGATATCATATTGTTATTTCAATCCTTATGGGTATAAACGTGCTTTGAATGCTTTTAATACGAGATAGAGGGAGAGAGAGAGTGGGGGAGAGGGACGGGGGAGAGATGGGGGAAACGATTTTCAAGACAGTTTTTTCTGATGTTAATATGATCTCCCTAAATAGTTTGAACGATCATATCTTTCCTCCCGTCATTTTTGACGGGCATTACACTAGTATATAACAAAACTCAGATTATCGGAAATAATAAAATTGGGACCAAGACTGATTCGAATAAACAAATTTTGTATATTTTCTTAAGAGAAAGGACTTTGACTTTTAAAAGATTTTATTGCCTCAAAAAACATGGAAATAACATGTCTTTTAACAATAGATTTAACAAATAACATTTAACAATTGAACCTCATATTACACGTCTTTAAGGACAACGCCCGCTTAGGCTAGATGTCTCTTCTGGTTGGAAAGTCTATATAATTCGAACAGTTTGTAAGCTATCTGGCAGGAGGATGTTTGCCATATACACGGGGAGCTTACCCTAGCATTCGACCAAAGCCGGAAGGGAAACCCGGAAAACCTTCCGATGGTTGCCTGCATCTTTTCAACTCGATATTTAATGTAACAAGGGAAAGCGAAAGAAGAAAATTATATATGTATAAAGCTCATGAGATAACAGAATTAGTCTATATTATATTTCATTTTATAAAATTTGTAACAGATTAACAAGGGTGAATAGTTTTATAATCGTTATTTTGTCCTAAGAGTGCCCGCTTTATCACTTTGCACTTTACACCGCACTCTACACTATTCGTTGCCTCTTTCTCTGCGAGTTAAATACAGTGAGAAAAGAATCGCAGAGCAAATTACACATTACACTTCTTTAAATCCCTGCAGTAGTTAAAAGCAGTTGTTTTTCGAAAACATTTACAAAAGTTTGCCTTTCATTATGTTAAAATCAACGAAAAAGCATATTTCTTATTTTAGGATTATAACGTCATCATAAGATTAGGTACATATTTGGTTTAAATCGAGGGCATCATAATATAGATTATAAATTCCCATTAAAAGCATTATATGAAAAGACAATACTACAACAAATAAATATCAGCACATAAGCGTATTTTCTGTAAAAAACCAGAAACAGATGCCAAAGTGAAAATATAAGCGCATTAAAAAAAGAGCGCTAAAAATACATACTAAATATTCTTAAGGTGAATTTTTTTCTGTTAACAGTTACTTTTAGACGGATGTAAAATTACACTGCCATCATTTAATAAAGAAGCGTATATACTGTTTGCATCACGTGAGTCAGGACTTTTCACATTTTTCCAGGATCGCCACCTCCGTGAAATGCGAGAGCAACCGCTTTTACAATTGACACGATATTTGTTTATTCGCAGATACGGTATTTTCCCCAGAAACGAAGAGGAAGTGGAGGCTTCCGGATTTTCGAATGCTAAGAAAATTTAACCTACTCGTAATCAAGGTTCGAACTTGGCGTGAGCTAATATAAAATGATGCCCATAGGGTTCCCGTTGCTAAAGTTTTCCAATTCAATGTATAATAACGTTAATCCGCCACTCAAACCGATGATTGAAATAGTAAAAATAACGACTGGCGGATGAATTAGTCGCATAATCTTTGCGTACTATACAATTTCAATGCTTACTTTAAGGAAGGGGTCTCAAACTCACATTGGTGTTTTCACAAGAGAGGAATCGCTCTATTACGCGTCTTACAGGCAGTCATTACAAAAATGCCAGATTTGGCGTCGAGGGTTAAGTCCTTCTGATACGCAAGAAACTCGCTGGCAGTGGGATAAACATTCTTCAGTAGGTAACTCAACCGTGCAGGCTGATATAAATTGGAATGATTTAATACACTTCTTAGATTCTTTAGAAATATTTGCGTGAAATATTTGATAAAAATAGATTTGAGTTCGGGTCGCGTAGTATAAATTAAATTGCTTCGCGGGCCGCACAAATGCATCGCACGGGCCTCATGCGGCCCGCGAGTTTGAGACACCTGCTTTAAAGCATACATTTTTTATTTGCTGGCGGTTATAGTAGATAGCCACGATTCTACCACGAGAGAAAGAAAATCTTTCGGTTGGTATGGCAAGATGTTCTAGGCAAGAGACTCTTCCGTGCAGATTCTCTACCCTCGGCGGGGGTGGGGAACTGAGATTTTAGTGTTGAAGGGGTGGCAGCTTTCATATCGGAGTTATCGAAGGTGGTTGCAGGGTTCAATACGGACACTGGATATTTCTTTCCCGGATTGAGAGGCCTACCTCCAGGAAGGTGATGATGTGTGGGGAATAAAGGGTAGGTCAAGGATAGCGCAGGGTGGGAGGAGGGGCGTGACAGAAACCGTAGTTGCGCTCTCGTACAGCGGTTCTCAACCTTTTGCATCTTATATCCCACCAACCATTTTGTCAAAAAATCCGGGTCCCACGACGATGGCAGGAGAGGTTGAACTTTTGAATAAGGCAAAAGGAGAGACCGCGGAAGACGAGTTCATTATCCGCGAGGATGAGATCGTGAGAGGTTGACTTCAGGAAATCCCTCTAATTAGGAAGGGCTTGTGGTGTGGATGGGAGTTAAGGAGGAATAGTTCATCAAAGATAATTTTGAATATATACACAAATATTTAACTAAGAATATTAATCTATTTACTATTGAGGTTGTAGTAGGACATTAATACAATCACAGATCTGTTGCTAATTATATCTGAACAATTAATATTCAGCACAGGAAACTTCTTTTGACTTTTATATCAAATGGAAAATGATATAATTTTTAGTTTTAACCAATTCATTTACGAATCTTAAAGCCGGTTCAAACTTAAACTCGGGATTGTGGGCGGTTCTCCTCCTTATAAGGACGGGTCTGGTCCACCAAGACATTCTGATCTATACTCCCCGTGAGGTCCCTTCGAATAATTTTAAGAAGACATTTAAAAGTTTACGCTAACTTCTTTATAAGTACTGAGAAATTAAAACGTCGACTCCGAAAAAAACTGAAGGAATGCCATTGATATTCCGCCTTTTCAGAGATATTTATTACTGGAGTTCGTTGGGAAAGCGCGCCATAGCCTATGGTCCATAGGTCATGACGTCCCAGGCAGCCGTCGACACCTCAGGCCAGGCATTTTAACCGAGTTACTCTAGGTCAGGGATGGAAAACTTATGGCGCGCGAGATTTGGGTTGGCACGTAACATATGTATTTATCCACTGTTCCCTTAACATTTTTCCATTCTGGCACAGCATAGAACAGTGGTTCTCAGGAGATATTTTGTAGTTGCCGCAACTGCGAGCAATCCCTCGTGGCCGCATCAATGAAATATTAGAGAAAATGTAACTATAATCATGTAAAAACTTACACATGCCTTCTAATTCAATGACAACGGTTACTTATTTATCATTAATAAATGTTTTTATTTAAATAATTCCAATTATTGAAATTTTAATGTAACCGCACCGAAATTGTCTGGTGGCCACACTTGAGAACCTCTGGCATTGAAGACATTCTAGCGATCGTATAGGGATACATTTTTTGTGCCAAAAGTACTTGTTCGGATCGTAAATATTAATGTAACGTATTTCTTTTTAAAAAATTTAACAAAAATTTTTAAAAGGCGGCACAACAGCCGATTCCAGCGTCAGAGGGTGCAGTGACCCTTCTGACCCTCCGCTGGAAACGCCACTGCCTCGGGACGGATAAAATAATGCCGCCAGTTGGACAGCGCTACTCTACACTACAAACTAACAATCCACTTACTTTCATCGAACCACACTTTACAACACATTCGCGTGTTGTTCAGAGCTCAGGCAGTTGCAGGGGAAGTGGGTTAAGGGCCATCGACCTTTTCTCCCTGGAAGCGTTCTTAAATCCATTCCGCGCAAAATTCCTCGGTTCGGCGTCGCGGTTTAGGTGCGTAGAGGAAAGAAAAGGATTATAATATGGTTAGGTAGTTGCACAATAACGGGTCAGTGGCAGCCCCATCGGGGAATTTTTGGATTCGCTTCTGAGAAAGAACATCGCAAAATGCAGCTCCATTTCCGCATTGAGTAATGGATAGTAAAGGTTTCCCTTTCGAAGGCCTTCGACAAGGAAACCTTTATCTAAGAAATGTCTCTGACCTTTTGTAATGGAGGTGCGGTTTGTGATACCATGTAAGTTAGAGGGTCAAATTACTCCACTACTTTCCATTAGTTTATATTTTACAAAGAAATAAAGTGAATATGTATTAAGGTTTTTTTCTTTTCATTGCCTCTTGAACCTCATGAAACATTATTAAAAACGGAAATTCCAATAGAAGATACAGCTAGAGAATAAATATTAATGAAAACCTTTATTATAATGTTATCATCATTTCACCCCATCATCTAAAGTAAAATATTCTCTTTTGATCGACCAGTTTTGTCGTAGCTATAACTAATGGTAATGATGATGGTTTGTTTTACTATCACACACACATACTATGGATGGAAATACAAAGCTTTGAACAGGATAGCATTAAAATACAAAAGAGCTCAAACATAATAATTTAAACACAGTGTTACCTTTACTGAATTGTGTTAACGAAGCTACGAAATACCAATAAAATAACATTAAATGCGTAAGAGTACCTATGTCAAAAAATTCAACATAGAATCTATTTTTCATTATTTATTACCATTATAATGCATTCTTTTAGATAAGTGGTCGCAAATGTACTTTAAGTAATAATTTTTTTAATTATTTATTATTATTATTAACTTTTCTGTTGAAATTTCTCAGCGGAATACAGCTGTAAATTGTATTATAAGACGCAAAATATTCACGAAGTAGGAATAAGTTACGGCTGTGAATTTCTAAAACTGCTCCTGGCAACCTATAACATTATGAGATTAGCTCAAAAATGAAAAAAACTATTTCTCAAAGACCATGATCACGATCAGGATGGTCATAATTTTGATAAGAATGACATGTTCCAACACTTCGTGACTGATCAACTCGAACAAGGTGTTGCTGCGCCTAGTCACAGAACTTTTAATGGGTGTTGGCGATTAATCTGAAAACAAAGTCACCAAACCATATTCAAATTGAAATTATAACTGTTGCATAACTTTCGGATCACACGCTATGCTATATGATATACAACAACCGATGGTAATGCTACGAAAAGCTGAAACCAGCACCGAGAAGAACGTGGCCCCTATCGTGTGGGCATAACAACGTCGCTTGAGACACTATCTTTAATCCTATGATTAGAGTCCGCCAAAGGTGTGAACAATTGCGAAGACCTCTTGCATTCCCTTTTAACTCTGCCGCGATGCTCTGTCGAACGCACTGCACGGAAATCACCGTCACCTACCTGCAGCCTTACTCATTGTGGCCATCTCGATAATTGCTGCCGTATCCTCGCTTTGCCTATCTCGCGAAGGATCCCACAACTGTCTCGAAGGCACTCATCACTCTGCGCCACCCTCGCTCGTAGCGGCCGACGCGACCTCCTTCCCCCTCTCTAGGAGGTTCCTCTCCCCTCCCCCCTCTCTAGGAGGTTTCTCCCCCAAGGGGAATAGAATAGGAGGTGGTCTCATCTGAAAGTATTGGTGTGAGTGCGTGACGTCACAAAGTACCTCGAGCTTCTTGGTACCGTGAGGGACCTCGTGTAAACCCTTGTATCGAAGTAGTATTTAGGTGTGGTTCAGCGGGCGTTACTATTGTATTCGCTCCGTGTGATAGATTTGCGGACTTAATTGAAGCATAAAAACTCTTCCAGAAATACTGCAAAAAAAGGAAGATTATACGCATGGGTGTTACTAACAAATATTCCTATATATAATTTTGGAAGTGTCCGTCCGTCCGTCCGTCCCCCCTGTATCTCAAAACCCCTTTGTCGTAGAGATATGCGGTAAACTGCGCTTTGATCTACAAGCTAAGAGGTCCATAGAAAACTATTTTGACTTTCTTAAAGTCCCGGGTTCAAATCCAGGAGACAATTATATGTTTACATGGGATTTTCGATTTTTCAGAGTGCAAGGTTTTTTTCCTTCATACATTAAAACACATAAATATGAACCGATTTCCTTCGTTTTTGCTTTATTCGACATATAAAACTCTATACTATCTTATTTTTGCAATTTTTACATGTTACACGATAGAGATTTTTAAAAGTACGCAATTGTTTTCGAAATTTTGCGGATATTTCGTTCTCTTTCCGGGCGTTGGCAGCCTATTGTTGCCATCCAGAAAAATTACCATTTTTTTCGATAAAAACTATAAATTTACTTTAATTCCACTCGGATTTTAATTCTGTCTTCAGAAATAAGAAACTGCAATTTATTTCTGATCCCCAACCGATTCGGCTGAAACTTCGTAGAGATAATGTTCATGACGCCCGATCAAGGAATATATATACATGTTAGGGGAAATACCCAGCCGTTATTAGTTTATTAATAAAAATAAGTTAATATTTCCCGAGTCACTGCTTTAATATCCTACACCGAAACATAAATTGAAATTATTGAGGTTGGCGTAGGGGGTAGCGCGCTTGTTTGCTTGGTTTTAAATGTCAAGATCAGGTGTTCGAGCCCCTCTTCTTCCGAACTTTTTTTAATTTTTTCCCCACGTAAAGTAATAAACTGCTATACAATGAAAAATTTTTAAAAATTTAAAAAGTTCGGAAGTAGAGGGGCTCGAACACCTGATCTTGACATTTAAAACCAAGCAACCAAGCGCGCTATCCCCTACGCCAGCTTCAATACGTACGATAGTCCTTACGGTGTATGATATTAAATAGTGATTCGGGAAATATTAACTTATTTTTATTAATAAACTAATAACGGCTGGGTATTTCCCCTAACATGTATATATATTCCTTGATCGGGCGTCGTGAACATTATCTCTGCGAAGTTTCAGCCGAATCGGTTGGGGATCAGTAGTGCTCTCCTTGTTAGTGCACTCGGCTGCCTTATTACAGTCTCTCTCGTTTCTCTAGGTTCGATTCTATGGAAGCGTTTCATTTGTCGTATAATACGAAATTATGAGGCACTTCCAGATGTGCTATAAACTTGAAATTTGGAAGGATTATAGGTTTTTGGTCACAACAGAAGGAAAAAATCTAAAACTGGAGAAATTCCAATTTTGAGGGACTATTTTGGCCCCTTTTTGCCCCATTTTTGACCCATAAGAAAACACGTAATTTGGTGTATAAGTTTTCATATTTGCATTTTAAAATTACTTCCCATCAAGTTACGAACTCGAGACGTTAACTATCGGATAGGAAATAAATCGCAGTTTCTTATTTCTGAAGATAGAATTAAAATCCGAGTGGAATTAAAGTAAATTTATAGTTTTTATCGAAAAAATGGTAATTTTTCTGGGTGGCAACAATAGGCTGCCTAGGCAACGGGCTTAATGCTTTCATATGGATAATTTTTAATGGGAATCAGAGGCTTATATTTTAATGCAATTAAACTACCACTAATGAAGGAAATTCAGTATTGATATTATCCCCATTTTTGGGGCTGTTCTGCCCCAGTATTTCTCCATAAGAGAATAAAAAGTGAGGCAGCTCCATATGACCTAGAGACTTGAAATTTGGCGCGATTATAGAAATTTCGTTGCAACCGAAGGTAAAAGAAAAAATTTGCAAAAATTCAAATGTTTAGGTGCGGTTTCACCCCATTTCTGCCCAATACGAGTGTGAAAATTACAAGGCACTTCTTATTGAGATACAAATTGAAATTTGGCAAATTATGTGTTTTTTGTTACAACAAAAGGAAAAATATCCGATATAGTAAAAATTCAAAATCTTATGGGCTGTTTTGCCCCATACGAGAATTATAAGGCACTTCTAAATGAGCTATAGACTTGAAATTTGTCACGGTTACATGATTTTGGACATATTAGATTGGGAAAAATTCGAAATTGTAAAATGCTGAAATTTAAAAATGCTTGCAGAATGCAAGCACCATCTACTACAATGGTTCTTCACTCGAGTTGCGACCCAAATTTGGGTCGCCAAACCATTTTGAGTGGACCGTCAAAGATTTTCCATTGCTTTCTATATCCATATATATCATTCCTCCTAACAACCCATTCAATGCTAATGTCCTGAGAGCTTATTTTCATTTATTTATTAAATTCCTATTAATTTTATTACTTATTACAATTAGGAAATTGGAGGAAATGAGTCGCCATAACCAGAATTTGGGTCGCAGCCAAAAAAGGTTAAGAACCACTGGTCTACTAGTATAATATATTAGTTTTCTTTTGATGTTATATTTTATTCTCTTATTTTAAATCAGCATTTTTTTTAGTACGTGCAATCTACTCATCGATGTTTTAAATAAAAAGTGCGTATTTGTTTAATATTTTTATTTTTTCAGAAATACATTTTTATTTTTACATAGCATCACAGGTTCAGATAGAAATTCTGGTGGTGACAGAACCGTGCACATTTGATTATGGCGTTAGAATCCGCCGCCTAAAATCAGAATACAATCGTCATTCGATTTTGTAGAATACAAAATCTGATGTAGTAGTCAATTGATGGTTTTGGCTTTTCCAGTTATCCAGGAGAAACAGGACGATTGCCTGCGGCTACAGCAATCCCTCTGCTTGTCTGCATGCTTGGTGGTGTAGTGCATGGACAGAAATATATAACGACGGTCTGGAATGATCATCATAAAGTGGACACTGCTGTAAAAGTGAAAGAAAACAAATTATGATGGGATTACTACTCAAATACAAGAAAAACTTCACAGACTTTTAGGAGACAAGATAAATACTAAATTATAACTTCACATTTAGTTTTACAAATAATAATTCAAGTAGCTGAGTCCTGCGCAATTATTGCACAGATTTTTTGCAATTTTCAAAGGATGTTGTTCGACAATGCTGCTTAAAATACGATTCAAAGTAAAACTCACAGATAAATCCACCACAAAGACAAAATTAGAGTTTGTAGTTTAAGCATTTGCTTAAAACTTTTGCATATATAAAGCATCTGGCTTCTGTATGCTCTTTCCTGAATGGATCTCTTACTGCTATAAAAACAGCAAAACCGTAGAAAATGATATCTGCACGTAAATGGTACTAATATATAGACCCCGTATGAGTGAAAATCAAGCCTGATAATTAGTTATACAATACATAAATATGAAATACATATAATGTGAATTGGCAGAGAGAGGTGGTAAAGTATTATTGCTGGACAAAAATGTTGATTGACGTCAGAGGACTGGGGAGATGTCGCGAAACTCAATATTGGAACAGCTTGCGAATTGTACAGCCAAAGATAATAACCCCTGCAGCCGCCAAATAATGTACTATCTTAACTTTCAATGTCATATGCGGTCTATGAAATGGTATCGCCACAGAGTAATTACTTATAATTGTAAATTAGTCATAACCCACTCAGAAATACCTACATTTATGGGTAAGTTGCTCAGAGTTCTTCGAATTGTTCTAGGTGAGGGAAGTGGCAAAAAGGTTCTCATGTACATATATTCTTTTGGATTAAAAGGTGAAGGCCTAAAGCCATTGCCTTTATATTACCCTTGTTTTTATTCTTTTTACCTTTTTCAAACATTAAGACCAAAGTCTTCATCTTCTCTGGTAAATATTTATCACAAAGGGACTCCAGTGACGTAACTCCTGCTTGAGCATCCTGCAGCTGTTCTTTCAAGAAATTGTTCAATTTCTTCGGCCTGTGAATCTCGACTCTCTGCCTGTTTATGATTTTCTTTAATCTACTGATGGTATCAATCATACTGTTGCCAGCAGGTGAAGAAGATGGTGGAGATAGAATATCCAAATTTTCACTTCCATATTCATCAGCAGTGCCTTTTGTAGCATTATCCCCTATTATAAGAGAAGTGTGAATGAATAAATGAATAATGTATTTGAGGCAGGATTGAGACTAATAAGTCTCCTCTTCCATCTAATCCCTCATCAAGCTAAAAGCTAATTTAATACATATAAAGATATTGAAAAGCAAGAAAAATAAGTATGTACAAAACAGAGGACAAAATATATAAAAAGCCCACTTCATAACGAAAAAACTAAAGGAGAGTGTGAAAAACCAGCAAAACATTCTGATATCATCTCAATTGCTACAATTATAATTAATTACTCAAACATAGGACATACATGGATGTTATACACATGCAGTAAAGCAGATGAATTCTCTTAAGAACACAAAAATGAAATAACGGCATCTGTTAGATATTTCAAAGCAAGATTGCCAATAATAAATGAATGAATGGATTAATTACTTAAAATAGATAAATAAATGAAATAAAACAGAAAAATAAATAAAAATGAAATCGAAAAAATAAATAATAAATAAATACAAGTAATACATTCAACCTAACAGACGTTCTTAAAAATATAACATATTATGAACAGAAGAATAGATAGGATTCACATAAATGACAAATGCTTATATAGATTTATACAGTCACATAAGTTAAAATAGACTAAACTGTAACAAATTATTTGTGAAAAACTTTTATTAAGTTTTAAGTCACTTGAGCCGAATGAATAACGTGCTATGCCACAATGTGACATTTCTAAAGTACTGGGTATTTAAGGTTTTAAAATTAATGTCTTATTAGAAATTTGCCTACTTCCTCCTACACTAACAATAAGATTTCTTTGTAAAGGATTTTTACATATGGAAGTATGAATCAACTGCACATATTGTATTATTAATTACCAAATACACACATTAATAAACACATGCACTCACAAAAACACGTATGAGTGTGTTTGTGTGTATATATATTGTATGTATAAAGGAGCATTCAGCAGTATAAATACCAATCTTATTCATCAATGCTAACCCGTATACAAAAAACCCAGTAACTACATATACACATGTACGTACATACAAATATACAACTATCACCAATCGACGTGTTTTCCGAAGAATATTCTGCATTTACAGATTGCCTTTCTTTTGGAGGCTTTCTTTGGCTTCCTATCAGAGGTGGTAGACTGGGCACGTCGAATTTAGTCGGCACTGCATGGTTATGCAGTCTATTTTTTAAATAGTTAAGGAACATATCATCTTCAAATATTCTGCAGTTGGCATGCAAATAGCTCGCACTCTTATTTTCGAGGTCTTTCAGGCGTGAGCGAATAACCCACTCCTTGCACCTGGTGAGTAAACACATGTTCAGAAGTTGGAAAGTACTCATATTAAAGGAACTAATAGCTTTCATAAACATATTTGGCATCGAAGTAAGGAAATAATACTGGAAGTAGTAGTGGCAACTAACATTTTTTTCATTGTTAAGGTGTTAAAATGTGTATTCTTTTCAATTCCTAATAGTTTTTTATTCTAAATCAGAATTGATTTCATTCAATTTTGAGTGGAAAAATAAACTTCGTTCTTTTTGATGTCCATATGGGTAATGCCCAAGTTCATGTCTCTATTTCAATTAATTTTAAAATGTATATTTTTGTCCACTCAAAATGCCGGAACACGAAATCCGTGGAGGAAAATGTTTCATGTGACAGCCATAACAAGAGCAGGAGAGAAGGGGAGGGGGGAGAAAGAAAGAACCCTTTACCCCTTCCTCAAGCAGCATCGTTGTCAATTAGTGTGATTGGCCGATCCAAGCTTGTAGTTCACTAAAATGCCTGTAGAGTGTTCATGAGGTGTTGCAGTATTTGGTCCAGAACTGTAACTTAAAGCTTCTCCCTCCAACTTAAATAGTAATAAAACTATAATTTTTGCTAAACAAAAATGGCTTCTCAAATTAAAATCTCTTTATGCAAGAGTTGTCTTACTAATGCAGTACCACACAGTTTTCTGGAAATTTAACACTAAGTACAGTGGAACTCCCAGATGTTGATATACGTTTTCCAATCTCCAACTCCCTCAAGTTAGCTTATCGCATTCCCAGCTGTGCTGCTAATGCATGACTATAGCCTGATTTTCTTTGCCTTAACGATAACTTTCAACCCAGGTTAAAGGCATAAAATGTGTAAATGTCACATCAAGAAATTCACAACTGCAGGTTTTTAATAATTTATATGTTAAACCATTTATATCAACACAAAATTATTATTCATAAAACACTAACCAACGATACACTACATTTTTTGAAATTTCTACACAAACTTTCATCAGCACCATTAATCATTGAAAAACTGAACTAAACCCATTTAAAATTTTTTTTCTACTTAAACTAATAAATATGGAGTTTTTGAATTTTTCCCTTTGATGAATTTCAGAAAGGTACTCACATGCAAAATTTCAACCTTCTAGGTAGAGCAGAAGTGCTCTAGACTTTACTGGACATATAAAATTTCTGCTTTATTATTATAGATTTAATAACATGCCAAGCATAATAGTATGTGCTATTAATAACTAGATATGTGATAATTTGATCATTCTACATTAACTTCATAGCAGCAAAAACCACCTTGGTAAACCCATTACTTCAAATGTTGTCACAGGTCAAGTACTTCAAGATATTTTTACAAAAGTATTACTTTATTTACAGAACAAGTTTTTTGTCCTCCAGAAAAATATATTATTGCAAAGGGATTAAATGAGATGATATTATTTTCTTTGTATCTACTATTGGTAGATAAAGTGATTGCAGAAGAGATATTTGGCCATCTTCTAAAATAGAATAAATAATGGTTAAAAGAACATAATAGACATGAATAAATGAGGAAAACAATTTTTGGATAAATCTTGGAATGAATGCATAGTACACTAAGTTATGCAATATTTAATGATTGCCACTACATTACCCTTACCAAGCCCATTACAGAATTATCAAGCTTCCCTTCTTCAATTTATATTTCAGAATAGCTTTAATACAGGAGACTTGCATGTCAGCCCCATGATGGAATTTTATCATATCTTCATTCTGGAAAAAGGTTACTTTTGTAAGTTTCCAGCTTTTAGGCATTCCTTATAGGTGAAGTGACAGAGGCAATGGTTTATGGACAATTTTCATCTCTTGAACTGAGTTTGGATTAAATTCAGTATTAGAATTTATGATTTTGAACTGCATTCCTCAATAAGAACCTTCATTTTACATAAGCACTTAAACTAATGTCTAGTTAAATGAAGAAAAATACTAGAACTGTCTTTCAATACAGTTTTGTACATAAATTCCGTAAAGTACGTATTTGCAATCTCTGTGTATTCCATTAACGGAATACGTTATTTCTTCTTGTTCCAGTTCATTAGCTACAGGGTAATGATAAACAATCAAGTTTTCCAAGCAAAACAGAATATCTCGGTATATTTTTTGCACAAAAGATTATTATTAAATTTAATGCAAGACATTATTTAAGAAGAAATATGATTTTGGAAGAGAAAAAAATAATCTTGCCGCTTTTAACCACTAATATGACTTAATGAGTTCAAGTTCAAGCTATTTCAATTAAAATGTCCTTATGCATAAAAATAATACTGAAATTTTGTGTATAACAAGCAATTTTTGCACAAAAATTGACCCAAGAGATGCATGGTAAAAAAGCATTTTTTGCAGCCGTCCAACAGTAGTAATTTACTTACACATTCTCACTCATAAAGCATAGTAGTTGTTCTATGGAATTTCATTTTCAATTCTGTTTAAAAATTAAAAGATAATACTCTTTTACTTCTCTTTATAAAAGCAGTTTTAGATGCTATAATTATTATTTATTAATTAACAGTCTACATAAAAAATGCAATGCAATAAACTATTCAGAAAGACAACCATTAATTCTATCCATATATGATCTATCAATTAAGTAGTGATTTAACCATGACAAAAGAGGTTCAGAGATACCTATATGATGAAGCTTTAATAACTACAAAGAGATATTAACTGAATCAAAAGCTTTACTAAGATCAGTATAGATTGCAACAATTTGAAAATTATCTTCCATGTTGGTAATTAGATAATTTTGATATTCAAGCAGATTTTATGAAGTAGAATGTCCTTTCATAAACCCATGCCGTTATGGTGAGATTAAATTCCTAAGTGATGGTGTTAATACATTGACAATCAGTTTTTCTAGAATTTTTGATATAATACACTGAATTACTACTGGCCTATAGTTTTGTATATCTGACTTATCACCAGCCTTATGAATGGGTATTACAAAACTAGTCTTCCAGACATCAGGACACTGCCCACTCTGTAACAATCTATTAAATAAAATTGTAAGTGGCTCAGCTAAATAAATGGAACAAGCCCTCAAAAGAGATGGAGGAACTCCAACAGGACCAGCCCCCTTTGAAGTGTCAAGTCTATTAAGCTCATTCATAACTTTATAATAAGACAATTAAATAGTAGAAAAATTTAAAAGAGGGGCACTATAACCTTCAGAATAGATTCGAGTTTTACTTTTTGGGTAAACTGAGGAAAAGTGCTTTGCAAATAAATTTGAGATACCCAAGGGATTGTTAGCTTCAGATTCCCTCAAATGCATATGTGAAGGCCAGTCATTTGAATTTCTGAGGGATTTTATATACTGCCAAAAGTGTTTAGGGTCTTGGCTCAATTTCAATTCTATCAGCTAAGTATTTCTGGTAGCAAACTCTTGTTTCAGATTTACATTTCATTCTTAATTTAACAAAGTCATTGTAACAATCCAAAAGGCCGGTCTGTTTATATTTTTTATGATATAGTTTCTTTTTGACAATTAATTTTTTTAATTTGCCATTAAACCAAAATGGAAATTTTCTAGGAAATATATTTACCACAGGAACATAAGTAGTAATAACATCATGAATGAACCCATAAACTTATCAACTGAATTCATAAATGTACCATCATTTAAGTAAGACCAATCAAGCCTTGCCAAACACTCTGTTAATCCTTCATAGTTGCATTTCTTAAATTAAAAACTTGCTGCTATTGTACATTCTCAACACAAGATAACAATAATTCAAACTGCAAAGATAGGGAAGGATGGTGGGCATCAGGGAGAACTAGAAAACTGTCAGAAGAAGATACGCCCATACTGTCAATTGTGGTAAAAACCAGTTCCAACATTCTACCATTAATATTCAAAACCTTATGGACTTGTTTCATATTTAAAGAAATAAAAGTTTCACTTACTAATTATAGTACAACAGAAGAGTTTCTAAAATTACAGTTGCCAGCTCCATGAAATACAAATTCTGGAAGATTAAAATCACCAAGAAAAACAAATAAAGCATCTGAATAAATATATACCAATCTTTCAACTTCACTATAAAAATGTTGATAAGTTTCCAAAGAGTCATTCGGTGATAAATAGACATTGGAGAGCACTAATTTAGATGTTTTCAGATTCAGCAAAACCGTAACCATTTCAACATTTTCATAATAAGGTTTTATAGACTTGGACAAAAGTGAATTGTTTACAGTTAAAAGTGATCCACCACCAGGGGCGGATTGGGCCACAACGGGCAAAGTCCCGGTGGGCCCATGCTGCTCCTGTGCCGGGGCTGCCTGAGTGGCCGCTGCCTCGGCCAGGAGCTGTTGCTTTTCCGTATTCTAAAGTAGTGTTTCTCAAACTATGGGCTGCGGCCTCCTAGGGGCCTGCAACATTATGTTACTTGTTAGGTTGACCAATATCCGAGTATTTGCCCTGGCCGATTTTTGCTCCCAATCCGTCCCTGTCCACCACCTCTATTCTTGCCTGATATTTTAGGGTTTCTATCATATCGATAAATTGTAAAATTTGCAAGATCAAGTTCAGAATCATTTGTATTTTCAACAAGCCATGTCTCAGTAAGTGCAAAATTTCATAATCAAGCAGGGAAGAAATATTAACATGAACATCATTCAGTTTACTACGCAACCCACTGCAATTTTGATAATAAACATTTAATGGGCATAGCCTGTTTAATAATAGTTTTTTGAAATGCCCTTAACAATTTGAGGAGAACCATTAATGTACTTGATAATCAATCTTTAACCAGAAGACCGACGCCAATCCAGTTCTTCGTGCAAGTATTTCAAGACTTCTCTCTGATTGTGAGGAGTCTTGTCGGAACTAATAGAGAGAGGTGTACCTTGGACAATCCATTTTTTATTTCTTAACAATTTTAAAACATCGTCTTGCAAACGTAGAATAACCTTTAATGGTCTCTGTTTATTACCACCGGCCTTTCCCAAATGCACAACCTTGATATTGTCCAAATTCACCCCTTCCTCCTGTGAGAAAAGTTTCACCACCTCAGCTTTATCAGCATCCATCATGTTGTCAAGACTATCATTAGAAGATTCGGCCAAGTTAAATACAAAAATGTTAGAAGACCTGTGCTTCCTGTTTTCAAGTTCACGAATGGTATCTTCCATAGCCAAAACCGGAGGATTAGCGATGGAACAATCCGTTAAACGAGCTTTAATACTGTTAAATTAACTCCTCAAGGAATCCAATTCGTTTTTCATCACTGATAGAATATCACTTTTAATTGAGGAAACTAATTCACTAATATTATTTTGTATGCTTAAAAACATTTCACAGCGGTCACATAAAAATCTCAAACGGCGCTCGCTGATTGCTTTCAAAGTTATTTTATATAATGATGATAAATTTAATAATTCTTTATTTCTTACACATGCACAGTAAAAATCAGTAGATTTTTGAAAAATTAGATAAACTGTTGTTAATTTATATTAATGTTATTCATCACATTCACAAATGCATACCTGTAAACCCTTATGGTTTCACTGTACTGGAACAGTTCACGATAGATACACTCACAATATTGCAATGGCTAATAACTTCTCTCCCATTATTGCATCGATCTTATTAATAGACATTTAGATTCTTAACTTGATATTTGTATTTATCGAGAATTCTAACTCTGGCAAATAGAAGAAAGAGATGACGTCATCTATTCACATGCATGAAGAGTTCAATTTAGACTAGCGAACTTTTTCCCTTAACATGAAAGCGTATTGGCTGATCGATATGCGAGGGCGGTCAAATGAACGCAGTCTGAAAGACATTTCAAAGAGAATAGTCTATCGTGCAACAGCGTAAAGAGACTTTGAAAAGACCTAACAGATTTACGAAGCCATTACGTGAATGCAAGAGGACTTAGTGAAATACACCATTTCTATCTCCAAAGCAGCTCAAAGAACATGAATCAGTTATATACAGTGAAATAGTATTTTTGGGTCAAGAAGTTGCATGTGATCCAAAAGCACGAAAGTTTAATGTGGTAAACTATTAACAAACAAAAAATTGTACAATGAAAAATAAAAGAAAAAATCGGCTATCAAACTGTTACGTAAAACTGATCTACAAATGAAAAAAGTGTATCTGAGGATCTTCAATCCGGCAAGAATACATTGCTCTGGTTTTTTCTAATACAAGCGTCAAATTACATTGCCAGAACTGATTACATGAACGCATTTATAAAGACACGAGAATAACATTCTAATAAAGAAAATAGAACTATACGACAACAGTTGCGATGCAGCAATATAGTTACCTACATTTAGGAACGAATTTTAGTTGCTTATACGTCACGAGAAACTTTGAATCTACAATATGTATTAGAGGTGTCACGACTCCCGTTTACCCTACCATCTCCCTTGCATTTCCCCCCCTCCTCCTACTCCAGGGGAAACCCCCCCTCTCTTCCCTCGCCCGTGTCACCCCTCTTCTATCCACTCCCCTCCGAAAGCCTGCTGAAGGAAAAGTGACCTCAAGTTATTTCCTAGACTTCTACATCATATATCAATTTAGTCACCCGGTTCTCATCCATTCTCTCCTCATGCCGAAACCATCACAGCACATCCCTTTCATACTGACCTCTAAAGTTTCTTTCATTCCACATTCATTCTTCACCCAAGTATTCCTGACTCTGTCTCTCCTAGTTTTCCCACACATGCTCCTCATATAATCCACTCCAACTGCATTCACCTTACTCATGTGTTTCTCCCACCCGCCCAATTTCGCTACCATACGACAAGGTGGGTACAAGCACACTTCTATACACAGCCATTTTTGCTTCCTTAGACACTTCTTCACAATTTAGTACTGATTAACACAGCATCATCAGCATACAACAGCACCCACACATTCACTTCCCCAATCCTCAGACCATTCGTATTAGCACAGGCTTCCCTCACACATTTATCCATAAACATATTAAACAACCAAGGAGACATCACACACCCTTGCCGAACACCTCTTTCAATCTTAAACCATCACTCAGCACACAATTTATTCTTACGCGAGCCTTACTTCCTGAGTAGACTGCTTTCACTGCATTCACTAACCAGTCATTTACTCCATACTCAGCCAGAACATTCCACAGGTCATTTCTATTGACTCTGTCATAGGCCTTCTCCAAATCCACAAATGCACAATACACTTTCTTTCTCACGTTCATACAATTCTCGATTACTTGTTGGAGATAAAAAATCTGAACAGAACACGTCCTACCTGGCATGAAACCATAGAGTACCCCCAAATTTTTTTACCATTCTAACCTTTTCAATAAGTACTTTACCAAACACTTTCCCAGGTATACTCAATAAACTAATAGCTCTGTAATTCTTACATTCTACTTTACCACCCTTCCCTTTGTACAAAGGAACAATGATGGCATTCTTCCAATCATCTGGTACAACTGAAATGTTAACACACAAATTAAATAAATCGCTCATCCAACTCATAAGTAAGCTACGTCCATATTTCAGCATTTCACCCGTAATTCCAACCACGCCTGCAGCCTTCCCATTTCTCAACATTTTCACACATGCCTTAACCTCACGCTCATCAACTCTGTCTTTACTGGACACATTCATACAGTCAGTATCACTTTGGATGCCAGACCCTTCAGAACTACCTCCATACACGTCTTCAAAATAGTCCTTCCAATATTCTGTCACTTCATGTTCATTCCACACTGTTTCTCCATCCTTATTTACAATCCCATTCATTCCATTGTTGCTGCCCTGTCTCACCCTTTTTATCCACTTCCAGAATAACTTCTTATTTCCTTCAAAATCATTCTGCATCTTTACAGTCTCATTCAAACGTACTCGTTCTTTGCTTTCCTTAACTGCATTCTTAGCAGCCTTATTTTTCTTCCTGTAATCATCATGTAGAATCCTTCTTTCATTATCATTCTTTGCAGAAATCATCCTCTTATATGCCTCCTTCTTCTCATTAACTGCTTCACTCACTGTTTCATTCCACCAAGCATCTTTTTTCATACAGCCCACTAAAGTCATTCCACACACCTCTGAAGCACACTGTGCAACATTCTCTTTCAGTCTATTCCAAGCATCTTCCACATTTCCTTTCCTTATATCCTCTTCCCATTCAGTCTGCTGGGCAGTTAATTTACATTCCAACACATTCATACACTTGATATTTACCTCACACTCTTGCAATCTCTCTACTTTCACTTCACTTCACACTCTGTTTCACACCCTTACTCTTCCTCCAGGTCCACTTCCTTCCAATATATCTAAATGCATTTTTATGCTAATTCAATCAGGATTCAGATTCTGTCTTCAATAAAAATAAACTTTGTTCTTTTCTTCGTAGAACCATTCAAGTCTCAAGTTTGTATCATGTTCCTAATTAATTTTAAAATTCAAATGAAAAATAAGCTGCACTCGTCCCTATGTTATTCAAATGGAGAAAATGAAAAAAAGAAAATATTTTTAAATTAGACAGGTCAATCAAATCGATATAAAAACTTTACTATACTACCGTACTCATTATTCAGGTCAAAATGATACCTTTCCCTTGCTTCTACGATCTGTAGTTTTCGAATTTTAAAATTATGATACACGGACACATTCATTTTTATATATTAGATTATGTACTGAAACATTTAAAAGACGTTTAAACAATTTTACATACCACTTGCTACTTTTTTTACGTTATAAAAGGTAAGGCTGAAATTTTTGGTCTTTCAGATAATGCAAACTGGTTTAAATTTGTCTTTTTTCTGAAAATTACTGCAATGGAAGGTTGAAATAAATGCGTCCTTTTTATCCTTCTACTTCAAAACCATAATCTTATTGCTAACCTTAGCAACATGCTCTCCCTTATACAACTTGGCAGATTTTACTTCTTTTGGGATGTTCTTTCTATTCACCACCACCAGGTTTCCTTGTGTGTCCAACGTGGAGGAAGTTATGGCTATAATACTCCAAAAGGCTGATTAACCAGAAATATACACCGTGATTACATTAAAATTATTGGCCAATCCATTGTTGCATGCCTTTCGTCCAAGCTCAGATACTCCATTATGCTCACTTTCAGTTTAAAAAATATCTGTTTACTTAAACGTGAGGTATTGATATCTGATAACATATCCAAGCCCATTAATGGTCATATTCAGTAGATAGTAAAGATAACCTGCATTATACAAGTTACATATTTACAAGCTTTTGAATAGTTTCATTGCATCTTTGAAACGGGTAGTGCACATATGCATTTAAATAGCATAGCCACATTGAGAATATTGTTAAATCTACTGCGATGTTGTTCTTTGATAAAATAAAATACTTAAATTACAGGATGGTGCCAAAATCCATTTAATGAAAATTAAATGCATTGCTTTAATTTTAAGTATTTTGGATGATTTTAAATATGCTATGAAATATTACCTTGTAGTTTTAAAGCATCACGATAATATTAATTCACTTTAATGTCAAGTTCAACAGGATACATAAAAATATTAAAGCTTATTTTTTTGCATGATGCAATATCCACCTTCAGTTCCAACTCAAGAAATTGGGTAGATTAAAATTAAATAGTTGACAATAACAAATGATAATATGTATAGGATATAAAAGTCTTTACTTTCTTGAGGTAATAAAAACTTTGATGAATCAATAAAAAAGTCAAGCAATACAACAAAAATGTACTTGTCATTCATCTACATTCATTCTTAAAATATGAGGATAAAAACTTTTTACACTTGAATACATTATGAAGTATTACAATCACAGACATGAATGGTTATACAGTGCTTTTTTTGTAAAACAAAAATAGGTGCCGGTGCTCCTACCCCCTCCCCCTTCTTTATTGAATTTGTGATGAACTTTTAATAACAAAGTTGATAATAAAAGTCAAAATGTTTAACATTTATAGAAGCCATTTGTTACTTTAAGTTTTAAAGAATTAAAAAAACGAAAATGTACCAAAATTAGACGTGGGTCAATATCGCTCTGAAAAAAAGGTGCCGGTACGCCGTACCGGTGTGTATTGCCACAAAAAAAGTACTGGTTATATATAAATGTAAGGGCCAGTCTATGTAAATGAGCCAATTTATCTGTCAGCATTAGCCTTTGGCTAAACTGCAAAAACTGAGGTATACATATAAAGAATGGAATTATTATTTTACTAATATACAGTTTTAGGCAACATTTGTTTATAATTTAAATTAAAAGCAAAATAGCATGCACTGTGCTGGACATAATTTTAACTAATAGGATGAAAACAAAAATGACTTGATTAAAAATTTTAATAAAGTTGCTGCCAGTAGCATAAAGTACAAATTTTCAAAGAGGAGCGATTTAATTTTTTGACTGTCGGATAAATAATAGACTCCATGAAGATTAACTTATTACAAAAACATACCTTATGTTCTCTTTCTACAAGCTGTCATGATATTGCTAGAGTATTTTTGCCACACACAATTAAATATTACAACACAGCCGCTTTAAATTTACAATTTTATCAGATAAAGAAATATTTCAAGTTATTGCCAGACAATAAAAAAAGTGCCTGTACTGGCCAATAATGGACCCTGCAATTCTTGTTATTAATCTACCTTCTTCTTACAATTATCAATTTGATTCATCATTGCAAATACTTTGACACAATCCATTAACAGAATAACTATACAATTCATCTAATTTTTCCAAAGAAAAACAATAAATTACCGTCAGTCAGTCAATCAGCATATTTACATCTTACAATTTTATCTAATTATGGAAGTGGGTTATTACAAAGACATAGTTTCAGCCCACGACGTGTAAGGTACCTAGATAAAATTCACAATCTTCTTCGTTGTAGAAAAACTTGCACTATAAACAAAGCGTCAGGAATCACTCAAAAAGCTTTCTTGCTTCGATGTGGCAATATCGAGTCTTTGGCATAATTGAAGAATGAAAGGAGTCCATATTTCTTCCCATGTCGTAAGAAGTAATTGCTTACAACATCAATATCATCTGAAATAAAATAAAAATTCTTGCAAAAACTGAAAACAAGAAATTAAAAACAAAATGTCGAAAGTACTAACCCAAAAGTGGTCGTGTTTCCGACACCGTTGGCAAAACATTTTCATTGGCGGACAGAGAAACAAAAAGTGCAAATGGAACTAACCATAAGCACAAGGTGAAATACGCCATTACCTGCAATAATACATTAATGGATTACTAGCAATCGTGACAAAAAAAATTGTACGCTTGCTTATTTAACATGGTAAATACCTCGGAGAAGGAGTAGTACACTGACGAGAAATATTGGAAGGCAAGATAGTGGTTGACGAAAAGCATAACTGAAAATAAAAGTAGATTTAGGAATTATTTCCAGAAAACCTTTTTAAGTTAAAACGAATAAGACACCTAAATACTCACAGATACCGATTACGAACTCCGGTGAAGTCGAAACGAAAAAAGGAAAAGTTTTTAAAATACAAAGATAAGCGATTTGGCTAATCAAACCGCATATAACGAATGACTTCGGGAAATCTTCAAATAGAAAAAATCCTATATATATTAGAAGCGTAACCTGTTGATGTATAAAGAATTTAATGTCATCCATTAACAGTATAAAACTGATGTACAGAGAGGTTTTGTATAATAGTTTACTAACCACAACCATCCACCAAATTACTTTTTTGGTAATTACTGTATATTCCTCCACCAATTCTGCGAGATAGTAAAGGCCGGCCGCTAAAAATGAACTTATTAATAAATACACCGCACAAACAATTAGAACCAATTATGAATAATTACCACTTAAAGGAGAATTAATTCCATCATACCTACTGCAACTGTAACAAATGAAATTTGTACAAGCAAAGCAAGCCAACTAAGAAGATACAAAAACCACATTTTGATACGGTACGGAAACTTCCTGAATAACACAGACTTAAATCATCACGAAATTATCTTCCAACACGCAGAAATCGAATTTGTGTAAAAAAGGATTTTATCAAAAACATAAACATCAATTAACACTACTTTTGTTAATCAAACCAATTAACAAGTTTTTCGCAGATAACTTGTTTCTTTCTCTCCTCAAAATCGTATTTGGCAACAGCAATTGATCGACACGCCTTAATATCGACGTAAACGTGTCCTAATTTCGACTGAATACATCGATATAAATCGATACAAGTTACTTTGTGGTGGCCGGTTACGAAGCTTATAGGAACCTTAGAAGGCGTGTCAAGAACTTTATGTTATTACTGATAAACATCGCAGGATTTAAATCTAAATATTCGTTATAATGTCTGATGATGAGGATTTCATTGCTTTAAAAAAGCCAAAAACTATCCATTATGGATCCTTGGAAGAACAAGAGCAAGTACGTCTCGCGACTATGGCAAAAATCAGTACTGAGAACGAAGGAAATGGGCCTACAATTGATACAGTGCCTACACCTGCGGAGGCAGGGAATATTAATATATCTGACGGTATTTAATAGCTTTTAAATAAAAAATATTTTTTCAGTGTTTACATTTTACTAATGTATAATGTCTCTGGTACGAATTCGAATGTTTTCCTTCTCCAAACTATTTTCGAATTTAATCTCATAGATAACTTTTCCTCCCATTTTAAAAGAAATTTTCTAGTCGTGAGACTTATCTGGTTCATGTAATTGATGTTTATGTCTTAACAAATCTGCTTATAGCTGCAGCCCAGTTGTATGGTTTACATTGTTTAAATGAAAGCAGGAAAATGATGAAATAATTAATAATAAAATTTTAATCAGATATACACGAAAAAGTGAAATGTGGAAGGAAAGAGACAGTTAATGCATTTAATTAAGAAGAATTTGAAGCGATATTTGGAGGGGTGGTGAAAGCAGTTTCGTAATAATAATTTTGCTCATTGATTATATTGCCTCATCCAACCCCTTTTGTCGGTATATAGAGAAGAATTTCGTTTGTAACAATTTAAGAATATGCATATAAAGAAAATATTTCTCTTCAGAATACATGGATTTGGAAGATGAAATGTCACGAGACAGACAAGCTCTGCTTGAAGAGTTTGAGCGCCGTAAAAGAGCTCGACAAATAAATGTCTCCACTGACGATGAAGAAGTGAAACGAAATTTACGCCAACTAGGAGAGCCTATATGTCTGTTTGGCGAGGGTCCAGCAGATCGTAGGAGCAGGCTTCGTGATCTTCTTGCAAGGTATTGTATTTCACTGGTACATTCCTGTGGAAAATTTCCTCAGTTGTGTTTTCTATTATAATTGTCTATTTTTTTGATTGTTGCTTTGCAGTGAATGAGACCTTGATTCTGGAACAATATTTTCTTCAATAAAATTCAGGTTAGGAGAGGATGCTATTAAAAAGAAACAGGAAGAGGAGGAAGAGCGAATTCAGTTGGAAAAGGACCAAGAGACCACATGGTATCATGAAGGTCCTCCTGCCCTGCGCATTGCAAGAATGTGGATTGCCGGTATGTGGGAAGCTTTTGTTAGGTTGCTGCCTGTTGGTGCAAAGAGCTCAGATTCATCTTAAAAAATGTCAGAACTTCACCATTGTGAAGAATAGTAGTAAATCTCAGGTTATAATTTTGGTTTGCTTTTGCATCTTTTTAGGCTGGCTTCTAAAGGAAATGTAACCTTATGAAATGGTCGCCTATGTTAGTCCGTCCTCTCTAACAACTTTTGCATCTCGATCCCAATTTCCATGAAACTCAGTATGAGTCTCGTTCTACTATGGCAGACCTCAGAGCCATGTTTTATTTGGCAAAAATTGATGTACCAGGTTAAATTCCAGAAACATCCTTTCCTTATTTGATTTACATAAGAAGTCTCAAATCCATTTTTCAAATTTTTTTCTTCGGAACTTTAAAATATCTTAAAATTGTGATATCAAAGAAGGGTTTGTACCAGTGATACTCAACCTCTTTTTGTCTGCATCACCCTATGTTCAATTCATTCAGTTATGTGTCACCCTGTTTACAGTTCCATTACCTTCAAGTCATCTTTAAAGATAAATTGGGTTTTCCCTACCACATAAAAATAAAATTCTGGCATTTAAATAAGCACGCATGTTTATTCTCCTGGTTTTATTTATGTTTATATGCCAGAATATGATACATTGTGAATGTATCAAACATTTGCATCACCCCTCAATAACCGTCCTGTCAACCTGGGGAGTCATGTTACCCTGGTTGAGAACCACTGGTTTGTACAGCTCTAAGGGAAAAATAATGTAGATTCAAATCCTTAACATAGGATTTTGATAATTGATCATATTTTCTCGAGTTTCTAGTAAACAATAGCTGTAATTAGCATGTTATCTTTCATTCTCCATTCTTGGCAGAATATTCCCTTCCTCGAGCAAAGGCTCGTCTTGCCAATGCACGTGAAGAGCGCGAAGTTGGAGAAGCAACTCGGACCGCCAGGAGACAGGAACTTCAGAAACGTCTGCAAGCACTCTCCATCCATTCCAGTCAAGTTGGGGACACTCGTCCTGTATCCTATTGCAACTTCAGTCCAGATTCAACCATGTTAGCCACTGCTTCTTGGTCAGTAATACTGAAAAGCTCATGCTGATTTCAGGCCTTGTTAAAAGAATGAGTTATTTTTGTATTCAAGATGTAAATTGAATAGTTACACATAACCGCATTATTTAAGTCAATTCTTTTACAATTGCATTTTTCATGTGTGCAGGAGTGGACTCTGTCGTTTGTGGGAAGTTCCAAGTTGTAAGGCACTCAAAACATTCAGAGGTCATCGGTGCAATGTTGGAGCTGTTGTATTCCATCCGCAAGCCTCTCAAGATAGTGGAAGGAATAATATTTGCTCCCTAGCATCTTGTGCTGCTGATGGTTCTGTGAAACTTTGGAGTCTTGATAGGTATATACAACGTATGATAAAGGAGTAGTTTTACACTTTTTTTTAAATTTCTCCTCATTTCATAGAAATCATTGAGAAGGAAATTTATTTCTAGCATTGTCAGAGAATATCTTCCATATCCTGTGCATGTAAGTTTTGATGTACAATTGCTATTATCTTACTTACCATTAAAAAATATCTTTAAGACTTGCAAGATGTAGCAACATTGCCACAAAATTTTATAATTTTTATCTTTTTCAATTTCGAATAAATATATTACTTCATGGTCAGCAATTATTCATCATTAAAATAAATTATGTTCTTTTACAAGATTGTTTCCCCAATTATTATCCCCTTATAGCGAGGAATCTTTGGCGGATATAGAAGGTCATGCTCCACATAGAGTGTCCCGTTTGGCTTTCCATCCTTCTGGACGATTTCTGGCAACCTGTGTCCATGATGCGTCGTGGCGCCTGTGGGATCTTGAACAAAAAACAGAGGTGTTGCATCAAGAAGGACATGCTAAGGCTGTGCACTGTCTTGCCTTTCAATTAGATGGCTCAGTTTGCACTTCAGGGTGAGATTGCATTCAATCAAGTTCTTCCATGCGTTAAGCACCTACTAAATTAAGTTCAAATGTTTCGTCATCCATGAATTTGTTTAACACATGAATGAGTCTAAGGTATTTTTCATCAGCATTTTAATATTAATTTAGGGTGACCATATATCCCGTTTTTAATGGGATCATCCCATTATTTATTTAGGTGTCCCGTTGTCCCGATCAAGCTAAAACGGAACGCCAATTGTCTCGTTTTTTGCTGAAGTGCCAATTCATATGTAAAATTACAAACAAAATTAAGCCTAAAAACGAATTCGGTATGTGGTGGCCTTTTCATTTATTTTATGTTGGCCGTGCAACAGAATATACCTATATTCATTTTCATAGGTTGGTAATGCACAACAGTAGCTAGTTTCAGTTTGTTTTGTTGCTGCGAACATGTGGTTTTGCAAATTCCTTTTACGACACATTTCTAATGTATTTAGAAAAATGGAGTTATCACTATCGACCATTAAAAGTGTTTTATTTGGTGCAGCTTAAGTGTCCTCCTATTTGGGAACAAATTCAGGATACACTCAAATACATGGCTGATGCCGACAAAAACGTTACGGAAATAATAGACGAAGATGAGCTTTTCGATGAATACCACCATGTTATGAACATCAGTAAAAACAAAATTGCCGAATGGGACACGAATTTAACTGAAAATCTGGAATGATGGTTTGGAATTTTCAAGTTCGTGCAAGATAAAGGAATATCGTTAAAAAATATTAAAATGATTTTGGAATTTGCTTTAGCCATACCCGGCACCAGTGGATCTATAGAAAGAGTGTTTTCTATTCCAAATTCTTTGTGGACAGATGAAAAGAATCGTTTCCTAGTTGAAAACATCAAAGCAGTGATAGTGACGAAAACTCATTTTCGAGAACTTTCGTACAACGACTTTAAGATTTGCTTTTAAACAATCCAAAATTACAGCAAGAAATATCTTTGTCCACAAAGTGCAAAATGTCTCCACAAGAGAATGAATCATCAACACTCATACCAGCTTCAGAATCATCTCCTTCAACATCAACTACAAATTAATTGCAAACAAAATTATGCAAAGGTAAATAAACCGAATTAAATATTTTAAAAGTAAATTAATTTGTTCATTCACCAATATTTTACAATTAATAAATTTCTATTTTGCCTCTCTTGGAGAAATGCTTTTGAACGACTCTTTTCATTGAATTAAAATTTACATGACGGGTTTTTTTTTAATTTATAAAATCTGTTCTCCCTATTGCATAACAAAGTAACGATAGAAATATTCCATCAATGTGTCTGAAATGAGAGAATAAATTTTTTCCAATATTACATATTGTATTTTACTTCTTTATAAGAAGTCCAGAAAAACTAGCTGACCCAAAGAAATTATACCTGACATCGGATAGAGATCCATAACGCCTAGGCCCAGAATCTGCAGGTCAAGCAGTATTTTTGGCAATCCTACTTACATTCGTAGTTGCTAATAATCTAATATAATTGATTATGTGTTCAACAAGTTCATTTAATTCTTTCTACTCCACACATCACTATCTAAATTCTCTTGTTAACGAGTTTATGTTTTTCCTGTCTACGTACATAAATATTCAAATTCTTGTAAATGATGTATTGATTGAAATAAAGCAAACTTCCATTTTAAATACACGAATATTTTGTCCCATTTTTTCTTGAGAATTACAGCCTCATGGAAATATGGTCACCCTATATTAATTATCCCCAGTTAAATCATTTTGATAATTGAATTATTTGACATTTAGAACAAAGATTTCTTATTACCATATATACTCGTGTATAACTCGCAGTTTGAAGATCAAATTTTCAGATCATAAAGTAGGGGAGCATGTTATACACGGGTAACACTTTTGAGCACTTAAAATTGGAAATTAAAGTGACCCTACCTCGCACCAGATTCTCGCTTTTTGGGTGAATTAAGGGGAAAACCATAATAATTATCGATAATCCAGGTTATACATATATTAACACCTAATTACTTCTACACAGTTATAATTCCATCCTCTCCAAGTATTCCGCATTTCACTAGCTCATCAGCTGATTGCTGTAGTCTTTGCAAAATCGCCAGATAGATTTCCACAAAACACGCATCGAAAACAAAAGACATAGAATAAGCAAACTGAAATAATTTTATTTAGTTAGTCTAGTATGTATAGGAATGCCTCGATATTCATCCTTAACCCTTGAGTACTCATTGACATAATGTATTTTTAAGCTTAAAAAGAATGACAAGATTTCCAGAACATTTAAAAAAATTATTAGAAATGCTAAAACTATTTCAGTAGAAAAAGAAAACAAAAAATAATTTTAAATAATTTATTGAAGAATGTTTATGCAAATATTTATTTCAAACAAAATTTTAATTCACATCTTCATCTGAACTTTCAACCTCCTGAAATCTTGTCCTTTGTAAACAATTCACGCAAATGGTAGAGCAGTGCTCTTGGCAAATATATTTACTACAATTTTGACAAATTGTTTTGGTTTTGCTGTCCTTTTCCGTCTCACACGGAACACTTATCTTATCCTGATAGCACAGGAGAGAAATTCCTTTTTCGGGGACCCTTGGGTACTTTCTGGAGACTACCGATTACTTCCCCTCATTCTTCAGATCGCCTTGCTAGTCGGTATACACTCAGTCAAAGAAATATAACAAACATTCCCCTTCCATTCCCATTCACCTCCGAATTCCTTTGTTGCCGATGCTACAGCAAAATTTTACCATTGAACACGTGCCCTCATGCACACACTACTTACTTATAGATGACCACTCCAATATAAGGTGATTTAGTGAGTTTGCTACTAGTGGAGATTATACTAATCGTCAGTAAAAATTGTATGGTAAAAATGACTTATTTACTCTTCAAAACTGAAAAAATGGCACATATTTGGGAAATGTTACAAATAATAAATATATAACCGTAGAAATTAATCAGCATTACAAAATATAACAGCATGAAAACATTTTCTTAAATTTTTCTAACGAGTAAAGCGCAAAATAAATCAAGGGTGCAACATTTTAAGTGCGAGTTTCTAGCGCCACCTATCAGTTATTTGGTCTTATTCATCATTAAATTTTCAGTGCCAAGCCCATGGACACATGTGACATGTTTAAAATGTAAAACTCAGCTACTAGGTGAATGAAGTTAGTTGCATTTAAAAATAAAAAGATATAAACGTTTAAAGTTGATCTGGGTCGATTCGACCCAGACGTAAGTACTCAAGGGTTAATTGGTTCTGCGGAAACTGGACGATAAGTCAAAAGACGAATATCGAGGGTTATTTTCCCTTAGATGCAATGTTATAAATGTATAATTCATTCCTGAAAACCCAAAAAGCAGACCAAAATATTGATATTACCTTATTTTATGGAGTTACTGGTACTATAAACACAATCTATAGGAACCTACGGCCTGCGGGAGCATTTTATGCGGCCCGTGAAGGTGCAATGTAAACACAACTACAAATGCGGCCGCCACGTAATTGATCGATTTAATCACAAACACAGAGCTCAAATTCGCACTCAACAATATAAAATAGCGCCGAAATGCAAACTATGGAAGAACAAATAACAACATGGAGCAAGGCCGAGTAGCTGAGACCAATGGAGTCAGTGGTTGAACAAATACTAAAACAGATCATGCAAAACTCCTAAACTTAACGTGATGATGGAATCATCTGTGGTATGCTTTAATTTGCTGTTAGCCACAGTCACAAGGAAAAGACAGACATCCCACTTGATGTTTTCATTTCTCGATTGTAAGGTTATAAGTTTATACTGCTGAGAACGATAAATCCTTAGCATCTCATCGTTTGATGAGTAATCGTCTGAGAGTCCCACTTCATAGGTCCCAGCTATTTCGATGAATGAATAAGCGAGGGATTGGACAAATGAATGGGGGTTTGGTTATAATTGGTTATGGACAATTAAGTGAAAAGAAGAAAAAATCGGGGGGACGAATAGAGGGATGCCTGTACAATTAACAATGTAAGTAATTTAAAACCCGTAGAATGACATGTGTGAACTTAATCTTAACTGTCACGTTTCCTGTTTCCAGATTTGTTTGTAAATTTTTTGCGTTATTCCTTCTATTAAACAGTTTTAGAATGAAGTAGGAAAGAGAGAACCAAAATACACTATAAATCAAAAGTCTTTCTATTTTATAGACCACTTTTTGTCTAATTTACAAGGATTGGCAGCAGTGGCTGCTGTTTTCTACACGGCATCAGTTTGGCCAACTTACTGTATGAAGTTGCTGCTATCTTAACTCATTCGCTTTCTTTATTGATGATGTCTCTCTAAGTAAGAAGTAATGTAGAGCTTTTTGAACATAATACTTAGGGGCAAGTCCAAGCATTTTAAAAATGTTAACTGCTGATAATTTAATGTTTTAATATATTTATTTACGGTACTCTAGTTAATACCTAACATGACGATATAATTCTAAAATTTTGTTCTCATGCCCCACAAAAATCAAGGGTGCACTTTATACATGGGGTATAAGAAAAAGTCAGAATTTTTTGGCAAAAAGTATGGGTGCAAGTTATAACTGAGGGTGCATTATACAAGAGTATATACGGTACTTGTAATGTCATCAAAGGAATTACATGAATTTGCCCTTTAAACATATTGAAATATTTTGTGTCACAAATTTTACTAAAAGTAATGGACCATTATGCTTTGTACAGTGGAACCGATGCTTTTGGACGTGTTTGGGATCTTAGAACAGGACGCTGCATAATGTTCATGGAAGGGCACATTAAGGCTATCTATGGGATTGACTTTTCACCAGATGGATATCATATAGCTACTGCTAGTGAAGACAACACCTGCAAGATTTGGGATTTGCGTCGACGAACATGCCTTTACACAATTCCAGCCCATAGCAACCTTCTTTCAGATGTCCGATTCCAACGTACCGGTGGCCATTTTCTTGTCACTGCATCTTATGACTGTACAGCCAAGGTATGATTGATTTTTGTTTTGTCTGTACCAATAGATATCCAATAATTGAAATTTATAGGCTAGTCTGATTAACAAACTATTAATTAAAATTTAATATTGTTTAGATCTTTGGAAGTTTTCATCGCTAACTTTTGATACTATAAATTCACATGTTAGCCTTAAATTAACCTTAACCAAGAAGCTAGAACTGTGCAATCTCAAAAACCTAAGACTGTTGGTTAACTAAGTTTTAGCAAACTGTGTTATCGCACACATCTGTAGATACTACTGTTATGTAATGTAATGTTAACGGAGGAACTACCATAATGACCATATTGTCACATTTTACAATTTCTGAGGTTACACTGAATAGATGCCTGCTATTTAAAATGTAATTGATGTACAAAATTTGTTAATAATCGATTTATTAAATTCTCTTACCTCTTGTGTTTGTAACCTTTGATAGTTTTCTGTTGGTTATCACGACTGAAAATTTTTCTCGATGAATTGTTCCCATTTTTATTTTCTTAAAATATGAGCAAAAAATATGGCAGAGCTGCGCTTCTTTATAAGAGTGGTTTTAAAATGTCTATGAAGGAAATATGCAGAAAACGAAACCTTTGCTAAGACCAAATGTAACATGTTTTGCAGGTTTGGTCTCACAAGACATGGCAGCCCCTTAGAACTCTACCTGGCCATGATGGAAAGGTTATGTGTGCTGATGTTTCTCCCGATTCTCAGTACATTGCCACGTGCTCTTATGACCGTACATTTAAACTTTGGGCTCCTGAATAGAGACCTTTTGCTCACAAGTAGATAAAGGAGTGCAAACATCTCCCATAAAAGTTTGCCAAGGCAAACTTGTAACTGTTTTCATTTGTTGCCAAATGGTAAGAACAGATTATATGATCTGTGGGATTAATTCAAATATTCATTTGAACTATTAAGTTTTCTGTGAAAATAAGCTCAGTTTTTACACCAAATATGATGTATTTTGTTGATTGAAAGAATTCCTCGATGTAACAAAATTTAATTGGTAGAAAAAATTACCAGGACAATCTCCAAACTGTTATCATTAGTATTTTCCAAAATTTCTCTTCCTTTAACTTGTATCTGATATGTACAAATGAAATGTTTTTATACAAAGAAGTCAATTTTTATCAAGATTTTTTTACTATTTTTCCAGATTCATTAATCAGAATGAAAATTATACTGGAAAATAATACAATATGTACAAAAATACTGTAACGTGATAATTCCTTAAATTTTTATCAGGTTTTTAAACAACACAGCCACTGTAGGTGTAATTACCATAGAATTACATTATAAGTTGAGTCAAATATTTTTTAATAACAATAAAATTTATTTTCATGAGTACATTACTAATTGCTAGCCAGTATCTTTCTATAAAAATGACAGGAAGATGCAAGGTTTTAATCAAGTCTGTTAGGAGTTTTAAAAATCAATCTTTTATGGGCTCCTTGCATACAGTATTCAATGTGAATGCACATATAAAAGAGGTTCTCCTTACATCTGATTTGTACAAGACAACAGATCACAACTGAAAGTTGTCAAGCAAAATATTGAAAAAAACTCTCCTTTACAAATGAGCTTCAATGTCTATCTCATAAAAAACATATACAGCTTATTACTGGTATCTAAATGGGCATTCAAAATGGTTAACCTTTCTTAGAATAAAAATTTCAGTTTTAAGAATTTTGACAATTATAAGAAAGGTTATGGATGAAGTGTTTGAAAACTGTGTATTCCAACAGGGAGTACACCTTTACACTCTAGTTAATTATTTCCCAATAAACAAAATAGTCAATTTTATACTATAATATTGAGCTCAAAGTTTAGTTTTTCTATATAAAATCAAAAATCTTACCTAGTTACATTAACACCAAAACAACAGTTTGATTATAGATGTACCTTGCATTCTGTCTATTTTAGGTTATAGCTGGAAAAGTGCCTGATTGTAGGGTTCCCAACAGTCACTTGACTGCCAGTTTTAATTCAGAATTGTTGAAAATGAGTATGTATGATTTTTTTTCTCTGCAGATAGAAGAAAAATGTAATTTTGTTAATAAATCTGGTCCAATGATTGTAGTTGAATAACAAGTTAATCAAACAATTAAAGCTTTCATACATAGCTCATATAACTAGGTGGACATTTTAAGGTAGAAAAAAAGCAATAATGATGTAGACTAAACTTTAAACACTAATTTTGGCCATTAGGAATGATGGTAAAGTAAATGAATTTTAAAATCTTTAATAGATTTCATAACAATTATATTTCTTGAAAAAACAAAATCTTAAATGCAAGACAAACCCTAATTGGTTCAGGACGACGTGGATGGCAGATTTCGTAACTGACGCACTGCTGCTACCACACGAGGAGCACAACCTGCACTCCCTGTGAGATACTCCTCTGCTGGTAAGCGCAGCAAAAGTGCCACTTGCCGCAAGGGTTCTGATAGCATAAGTCCCAATTCTTCTAGCACATTACCTAAGTAGTCTAGAATGAAAATAAAATATTTTAATACATGAGACTGCAGCAAATCTTGGAAATTTCAGTTGGTAGACAGCAATCCTTATGATCAAGAACTCTTTAAATTCTATTAGACAACGAAAGGTTTTTACATTACTATGGAGGGATAGAATTACAAATAAAAAGGGCATGAAAAAAGATAATTAATTCCTTAATAAAAGATGATTCTCATAAGGAAGCAGTGGCGTATCCTGATCATCGATGGTGGGTGTGCAGTTAGGGAGGAAAAAAGAAAGTTTTATGCAACCTGTACTACATTAAGGAAAAATTCGACTGCCATCTCTAGGGAAACAGTGGAACTACTAGTACAGTAAAATGACAAACTGAGCAGGTATTGAGCGAATTATATCTACTCCTTCAATGTGTCCTGGTATTTATCCCGTAAATATAAAACACATCGCTCAATTTTTGTGGTTTTCTTATAAAAAATTGGTTACATGTAAAATGAAATAAGTTTAAAATCGCATGTGAAAGAACAAAGTATATTGGTAAAATGGAAATACTGTGTATTTACAGTTGCCAGAATACCAACAAACTACAATCTGTTTCCAACTTACAACTCTAAACGTTCCTGAAAATCGCATCGTAAGTCAAATATCAATTTCCCATAGGCTTACATGTTATAAACTGAGATGCGCTTTAATAGTTACAGAACCAACAAGTTATATATTGTAAAATACAGGTCAAGTTAGTATAAAAGTTGTATAATAAACATTATTAAGACATAACAATCAATAACTTAATACTGACAATGCAGACAAGTCGTATCATCCAACTGAATACTGGCCAAAAATACTCACAAGAAAGACTTGGAGTGCATCAGATGTTGAATATCGTATGTCCAGGGTAAAATATCAGATATTCGAAAGGCTCTGTTTCAAACTAAATTTAGCACATGAGCATAGCAATGTGTAAAAAGCCTTAAAGGGTACGTATTGATAACTTTGCTCTGTAAACCATTTACATGTCCACTCATTACACGTCCCATCATAGGGTTGTCCAACCAATTTTCCCTCAATTTTAAATTCTTAAACTGTATTGGCAACATGATTAGATAGAGCACTAGAAGTTCTATCAACACTAATGTCTGTAAATCCAATCAACTTTCCATGTATTTCCCCATCATACGCAAAACTGTTGAGAGCTATGATTTGACATGACATCCGAAGTTTCGTCCAGTACAATGGCTATAAAAGTTGCTGAATCAATTTCATTTTTATTGCATCTTTAACGACATTAAATATAGATCTGATAAGATCATTTTGAACAGTGGGAGAAATTCCTTGAAACACAGTTGATGTATTTAAATGATTATCTAAAAGACGATCATAGTCGTGAAGTACATTTAAAAATTCTATATAGGTAATTACCTCTATTCATTGAATTTTTAGACTCATCATGACCTCGCAAAGGAAGTTCTTGTTTAGTTAAATAACATATTGCATCAATGAGCCTTTTCAAAACATCTCTATTTTTATTCACCTGTTCATTATGCCGGCTTATTTCAGTTTTTTGTTGATTGTCAAGTAGTGTCAATTCTTTGTTTTCCAAAAAGTTTAAGATTAAGCAAAGACAGCATGTGCTTGAGATCTTTCATATTTTTGCAGGTTGCTGCTAAATGGTTAAGATCGGAAAACCCATGCTTATATTTTAGAAATACAAGGCCATTTAAGGTATACATTTTTAAGTTGTTTCGGAACTTAGCAATGAAGTTTGAAGCTACTGAGAAAACTCTCGCTAGCTGTTGAAGTAGGTTGAATTGTTATCAAAGCCTGTGTGATATCCTCTTTTGCCATGATTTCCTTCAATCAATTTTAGTTTCTTGTCCAATGCTGATTTTGTTGAAGTGTCTTTCGGAATAGCCATAACAGATTGTATTGTTTTCTGCGGCTCACTGTACACAGAACTAGCAGGACCTTCATTTTCCGTAGCTGGTTCTTCTTGCTCATTTTCATGTTCATCTTCACCAAACAACCTCTAAAATGTATCTTTTGCCAATGATTTGATTACATTTTTTGAAGAATATATAAAATGATCATTAAAGTGGGAGTTAGGATAACTGCCACTTTGCAAAAAAAGCAACACCGACACAACATCTTTGTTTCATCTTTCATCAATTCTTTTTTTTAAGGCATTCATCATTTCAGTAGCAAGATCCATATCTGCTTGTTGTAATTTATTCAACTTTCAGTAAACTGCAGTCCTCTTTGCTTAACTCTTTGATAGCAAGCTTGACAGATTGCAGAACTTCCAATATATTCTTCAAAACATTGATATTTGTATCTTTACATTTTTGCTGGTCGAACTCCATCAAAGCCTTGTTTATGCAGTTATTTAATCCTAAAAACGATTCACCATAAAACAAAACTCTCAAGAGAGAATATGCAACTCGATACCCGGTCAAATTACCCGGGTTGTCAAGTATGTACTCGAAAAAGGCTTCCAAATTCCGAGTACCTGGGTACTCGGTACTTGAGCTTGAATTCCCTAGTTCATACCATCAGCAAAGGTTTGAGTTGAAAATTGTACACTCAGCAAATCTTCAACACTATTTCCCATTGTATAAGAAGGGCAAATATTTTTAAAATTGTCAAACAGTAACAGAAAATTTTAAAGAAACTTACACAAAAAATAATATAATAGAAACCGCAATAGAATAAACAAACCCTTAGTAACACAATGCTGTATTCACTTCAAGCTTCCTGCTGACTAAACACTGCTAAACACCCATTTCACTCCTAAGAGCTGGTCTGAAGTTTCTGTTGAATTATCGACCACGTTATCGATAACGCAGTCAATAATCCTGAAGACTGCAACTTCACTTGGGTGCGCTAAAATGTCAGCATGCCCCGACAGATATCTTCTACCATGCTTAACTCAAATATCTCTCCACTGCACTTGGCTACTGTGCAAGGCAGTACAGGGCAGAAAGTCATGCGGTGACCTAATAGCACCGTCTGGAGTGTTGACTTAAGAACTTCCACTTTCTCTCCACCACGTCGCTATACATGGATGTTCATGAGACAGGCCACTCATCCTGAGTCCAGGCAGTAGTCTACTATGCATGACCCCAGTCCGCTCTGCTATTTAGTTAAACGCTTAATATCGTCTGATGTCCGATAGCACGACTTCGCTAGAGATCTTACAGTGAACGTATTTTTGTGTGCGTAACGTTTTTGGCACAACTGCATTTCATAGTTGCCATATTTTAATAATATTACATATATGTATATACTGTGATATTCATTGGGCGTGCAGTGCATACCAAGCACAGCCAGAATATATGCCCCTGTAAGGATGATATTTTTCCTGTCTTTTACAAGAACTATTTCTCTTCTTTTCTGAGACTATTTCTTTGAAACTAAATGGAGAAAATCTTGAGACATCCCATTACACTTTTTGACAAATATGAAAAAAATAAGTACATCAAAATATGTCTACAACAAAGATTCTTGGTTTAACCCACCACAGATAAGCTGCGATATTTTGCTGGCTGAATGTAAGGTATACTTCCTTTAGACCAGTGTTTCTCAACTGGTGGGACGCGTCCCACTGGTGGGGCTTGAAAGCCGTCTTGGTAGGACCAGAGCTGACTGAAGACATTTTGGCACCCCAATCGGTTAGACTTTCTGGCACCTTCTCCTTTATATAGTTAACAGTCTCAGACATAACTTGATGGAATTTCTTCATATTGTAGAAATAAAAAAGTTTTACTTGGTAATTTCCAAAAATTAATTTAAAAAATAAATAAATGAATATTTTTTTGTGGAATTACCAACTAAATCTATTTTATTTCGATCTTCTCCTTTGTGTCTACCAATTATTAATGTACTACTTATATGATTATAATCGTAGAAATACATTTATTAGAAAAAGTGAGGTTTTTCTTTAAATCATGGTGGGATAGGGTTTCTTGAAAAGGTGGAACGCAAGAGGCAAAAGGTTGAGAACCACTGCTTTAGACTACAGTATTTTAATATGGCTATGCCAAAATAAAAATTTCAAATGCAATGCATTGAAAACATTAAAAAGGGAGAAAGTGAAAAATTACACAATGGATTTTTTTCCAAAATTCAATTCACCCTAAACAATGATCTGGTCACTAAAGTATGTGGTGTGTAGAATTAAATGACAAGAGAAATAATCAGAGGTGATAGTTTTAGTGCACAGTAGTAAATTCATATGTACAGATATGGTGGATGTTGCTTAGCAATAGTTGAATGAAACTGACATAATCACGTGCATCTTCCTCAAAGCATCCCAACTTTTTTACATGCCACAGCTTGTCTAGAATTTGCATAGAAAATAAAGTTGCTCCAGAGGTTATTGTTTTCATAGGTTTACAGGAAGCTGGATAGGTACCGTATTTACTTGTGTACCCTGTGCACCTTTTACAAAATGTCGGTTAAAAAAAGGGGACTGCACGTTATACATGAAGATTTCTGAACAAGTTATGTAAATTGTGAGTTTTTATAGTAAATTTACTGCAACATGCATCTAAATTTACACATGCAGAAGACAAAGAATTCTATGAAGTATATGTGTATCTATATGACCAAACAAACATTTAGGGTTTAAATGCATGGTTTATACTGCTGCAATTGCATATTCAAGATCATAATGGTCATTCTGAGATTGAGATCACGTTATATTTTTATAATATTAAGACTACCTTTTAAATGAGTTTTAAGTTTATTATTGTTACTCAAAATAAGCAGTTCTGTCATTAAAAGTTTACCATCAATTGCTACCTATACTCTTGCTGGAATAAGTTTGCATCTGGTATCTGTGTTTGCAGAATACATTGTAAGCTGCTGATGCTCCTTTAACATAAGAATGGTGACTACCTAGGAGGAGATTTCTGCTAGCATTGACATAAAGAGAACACCTAATATATTGTGTCACTAAGGTAGGAGGGAGAAGATGCTTAACTTGGGCAGACCTTGTTATAGGGGGGGGGAATCAGTGAAGAGGCCAGGGCCGATCAAAGAGGGAATGTGAGGCATCCGGGCCCCTGAATAATGGGAGCCCCAGAAGTTCTCATTTATTCAAGTATTGAGGGTAAATTATGTAAAAACGTTGACTAAAATCACTTTAAAATTGATTTCCATTAATGAAACAGTAAAAGTTATAATATTAAGCTGGGTCTCCATAAATTGTTTGTTATTATTATAAATATAAATATCATGGGGCCCCCATTGATATTTGCATCCAGGCCCCCTTCAGTGCTTGGCCAACTCTGGCAGAGGCCAATCTTTTTTTAAATCCTAGATGTCAACTTATTCCAGCACGAATCACTTTTTTCTCTCTGAACTGGCCCAAAAATAGGGATGCATGTGGTACACAAGGGCACAGAATACACAAATATGGTATTTTCTAATAATCCCTTACCATTAAAGCACACAAGAATTTTATACAGAAACTTGAAACACTAAAAATGTTTTAAGATATACATACCAATATCAGTTGCCAGCTGTCGTGCTGCATCTGATCCAAGAATGTGTAATCCTAAGATAAGTTCAGAATATTGTTTGCAAGTTGCTCGTGCAACTCCACTTAGAAGAGCCTCAGCCAAGCCTCCTACCACACCATCCATAGCAGGAAGCAACTCGGAGCAGCCACTCCATGGAGGGGGCCCTCCTGTTGTCTGCTCTCGAGGCAGGAAGGGTTCTAGGTGCTGAGGCAATGTCATTAAATACTGTCCAATCTAAAAAAGAAGGACGATTGTTGTGGTACAAAAAAATTAAATGATTTTTCAGTCATTAAAAAAAATAACGTAGGAATAAAATGATTATAAAGGACGAGTTTATCGTCTGTGTACAGCACTGCGATCTCCTACTACTTAAATTGTTCAGCTGTGATTGGAATTAATTAACCCATTGCAAAAATGGACACTTGCACTAGGAAAACATATCTCACTTTGAAATTTTGAATTTTGACCGTGGTTATGGGAAATGTAGGGTTAGGAGGAGATTCCAACTGTTGCCACTGAGAGTTATACTTAAAGTCCTATAAAGTACACTGAAAGTATTAAAAAAATATGCTATACATACTTCAAAAAATGATTTTATTATATAAAATATAACAAATAGTAAACAAAAATGCATAAAAATTAAATAACCAAGTATTTGCTAACAAAGTGAGAGCTGCTTTTCTATATAAAACATAAGGTCAGGCGAATGGTATTATCCCTTATTTTACATAGCAATAATAGTAAAAAGAGGTTTTCAATCAGATGATAATATGGTTAGTATCATAGAGGTTCTTTGTGAGGAGAGTAGTCATTTGTGAGCAACGCATCGCCAAAAACATCGTGTCATTGAAGATTGCCATTCGAGGACTCTCACCTACAGCCTCTCATCCGTCTACTCCCATCCTTTATCCAAGACACCAACCACTTCCTCCAATGCCTTAAGCACCTCCCCTCTCACCCAACACCATTTTGGCTACCATTGACGTCTGCTCCCTCTACACAAATATTCCCCATGATGAAGGACTTTCTGCCCTCAGAAAACTACTTGACCCAAGACCCGACAAAAGACACTCCTCCCATTTCCTATTGCACTTGGTAGAAATGGCGCAGAAAAAGAACAACTTCTCTTTCAGAGGGCACCATTATCTCCAAATTAAGGGTACAGCAATGGGCACTTGAATGGTGGCCTCTTATGCCAATTGCTACCTAGGAGAATGGGAGACTCATTTCCTCAACACACCTCTCAAACCGCTATTGTGGCTGAGATTCATTGACGACATCGTTCTCATCTGGACCAATGGACCTGACTCCCTCCAATCCTTTTTGTCATGCCTCTCCTCTCACTCCACGCTTTCCTTCACCTACAATACTTCTACCACTAACATCACCTTTCTGGACGTCGACCTCTCCATCCAAGACGGAAAAATTCACACTGGCATCCACATTAAACCCAGCAATAGCCTTCAATACCTCCATTTTGAAAGTGCCATCCCCTACACACCAAGACCTCGATTCCATATGCCCTAGTCCACCGAGGATGGAGGATTTGCTCAGACAGGAGGTCCCTCTCACTATGTTACTCCATCCTCGAAGATGCCCTTCTAAAATGTGGTTACCCACCGGGCCTGATCCGTGACCAGATCCGGAAAGCAATTACACCCGCAACCATTAAACACCACCCTCACATTCCTCCTATTCCTGATTCTACCCCTTCCCTTACCCTCACTACCCTCTTCCACCCCAGGATCCACGAGATCCTCAAGGAAATCCTCCATGCTGCCCACCCAATTCTTACTTCCACCTCCCACCAATCCCCCTTTACTAATTCTGCCATTCTTTCCTTCTGCCAGCCTCCCAATTTTGGAAATATCCTGTGGAAGAAAGAACTATCCACTCCCAATCCTCCATCCGCTGCAGGATCTCAACCCTGCAGCAAACCCCATTGCCTCACATGCCCCATCCACCCACCCTCATTTTCATTCACCAGCCCCTCCTCCAACATCACCTACCTCATTCCCTCCAGAAGTAATTGCACCACGAGGAATGTCATTTACCTGCTCACCTGCACCCTCTGTCCTGCTTTTTATGTTGGCCTCACCAGCAACCCCCTCAACATCAGAATTAACGGCCACCGGAACAGCGTAAATACCAACCGTCCCCTTCCGGTGGCTTCTCATGCTAATTCACACAGGACAACCTTTAATAACTGCTTTAATGTAATTATCCACGCCCTACCGGACGACACCCCTGCCCCCCTACTTCGACAGATTCTTTCAGCTGGTGGGGAATTTTTCTGCTGATTCTTAACATCTAAAACAATGTTATTCTTATTTCTTTAGCTGATTTATATTGTATGGTAAAGTTGTTGGCAAATTTTTACAAATAAAAGTTTCATGCATTTTGAATGTTTATAAGCTATCATTTTAAGTTAATTAGAAAATATTAAAGAAATTAATTATATCAAGTTTATTAAAAGTTATTATCATGCATTATGTGCGTGTGTGTGTGTATGTATATATATATATATACATATACACAGGGCCGTGCCCAGACATTTTGCCGCCTGAGGCGAGATATAATATGATGCCCCCTGGTCTTATGAATTTATTTCGATAGGTTTTCATTTTTGTCAAATTTTGGCGCCTCCCTTCGAGAGGTGCCTGAGGCAGTTGCCTCACCACCTCACCCATCGGCACGGCCCTGTATATGTGTGTGTGTGTGTGTATATATACATATATACATACATATATATATATATATATATATATACACATACACACATATATACAGGGCCGTGCCCCATATTAATCATATGGGGATATAAGTTAGGATCCCCAAAGGATCCAATGGGTAACAAGAAATACCAGGAAGAAGAAGTAATTAGCGGTGTCCAAGGAAAAAGCTGTTTCTGCATTCTGATGCATATTTTTTATTTTATTACAGTTCGAGATTCAGTGATTTTATGACTTCTTTCATACGAATAGAAGAATTCTATATAAAATTCGTTCTTCATCAGTGTGTCAACACAATTGTTATGCTGTAATTCATTTTCCTAAATTTAGCCATAACACATATTGATAAGAAATTTCTAGAAATAAACAGCTGTTAAATTATGCCTGCAGTGAACGAGAGGGTTGGGGATATATTCAAGACCCAGAAAAAGGATTTTTAACTCAACGCACAAACTCTTTTCGTGAACTAATTACAGTGTGGAGAGCTTTCGGCTTCAATCAAAATATTACCCCTTGAGAATACTCGATCTGATGTTCCACTTTCCTGTTTCTCCCTCATGTTAATGTAGCTCTTTCAAGAAGAAATTAATACTTATGTAGTACTTTTATTTCAGGCGTTTATAACATCATGAGCAATTTACAGTAATCCCTCGCCAACCACGGTTTTTCCAACCGTGGTTTTGAGTATACGCGTTTTGTGAAATGTATACAGTTTTACCAAACACGGTACGAGGTCTCGAGTATACACGGTTTGAGGTGCATATTTTTATTTTTTCCGAAATTGTTTTTCTTAAGTCTGACTTATGTAATCTTGACGTATTTTAACTAACAATAAGAACACAAGTAATTTAGTAGTTTTGCAATCTTACTACATGTATGTACATAGTTTTTCACGTCATCAGACATGGCAGAGCCGGAGAAGTATTGGTGCTTAGTTTTCATTTTCGGTTCGTCTCTGCCTACTGACCTCACATTTGATCCCTACTCTGAATTTCTGGTTGATTATGCTTATTCAGAGACTTTTTATATACAAACGCTATCTATAATGATGGCATCTTCCATTTCAGTATGCCATTATGTATAAAGGTGCCTGGTCGAGGTGATGCTCAAGCTAACCAAGATATCGTCGTACTAAATGAAGACGCGAACTAGAATGATAGTCTACTTTTTTGGGGATAAGTAAATCTTGTTCTATCACCTTGTTCTTAAATTTTTTTCATATTGTTTTGTCAACCTTACAATCGGTTTTAGTAATTTTATCGCGGATTAAACAGAAAATAAAGTTTACTTTGTTTTTATACACGTATTTAATGCCATTTTTATTGTCATTCCCCTAACCCCGATTTTCTATGGAACTCTGGTCTTGCCAACCACAGTTTTGCCAACCGTGGCACTTTTCAGGAACGTAACCCCCGCGGTTGGCGAGGGATTACTGTATTAGCACAATGTCAGATTCAGTTAGCTTATCCATTAAAGATCTTTTTGGAGTATTTAAATAATTGTTTTAATACTGTTTGATGCTTTATGCAGTTTGAAACTTTGATTGTAAACTTTTATGAAATGAAATTAGTCTCACGATATAGAGATGAATAATTCACTGCTATGGAATGTTTCTTCTACATTCTTGCGTTATGGTAAAAAAAATAAATTTTAATTTACAATAAAAAAAGGCTTGTTGGTATTCTCTGGCCTAGTGAGCGTTCAGTTTGTTCAAAAGCCAAAGGGGTCATTAATTAAGGCTATCAACCATTAAAATTAATTTAAACAGTATAAAATTTAAACCAACTACTCTTGTTTAATCTGTAATGAGTTCATAACCCCTTTTCTATTAGAATGTGTTATCAAAGTTCAAACTCTGTAGTAAAGAAGGAGGAAAATCAAAGAAAGTAGAGCTTCTCTGTAGAACACCGGCGGCCTAACTCTAGGTGCGAACCAGCAAGTCGTGAATAATCAAAACTGCAGATAACGAACCCACAGTTAACACGGGACTACTGTATATTATAATGAGACAAAGGTTTTAGAATCAACGGTTATGGTCTTTACTTTGTGGTTTTCTATCATAAAAAATAATACCACTGTTTGAACAACTATCAGTAAATATAAGTTTGCTATTTTCATTATTGCTAGATCCATTTAATCAGAGAAGTGGTTACATGCAAAGCCTTTAATTTCATAACCATATTATGGAATTTTGTCCACACTAGTAAAAGAAAAACATAACATAACAAACAATTTGAAGCCACAAAGTAATTAGGTGTAATGATTTATGGTAACTGCATGTTGATTAAAAAAACATCTATATATGTGGCATCAGATAGGAATAAAAACAGCACAAATCAACTTCCACCTTATATAGAATATGTTTTTGGAGCAACTGGTAAAACAACTGACCTGTGTAATATATTCCTGTGGAGCAAAACCAAAATCTGGGAGGTCAGGTCCAGCTGGACGCCGGACAACGCCATCCGAAGGACTAGATTTGGATACCTGCCTTAAATGAGCTTCAATAGGTGCATATATTGCACCAAGAGTTGTATTGTAAACTTCGCCCCACAAGTTCTGGGCAGAGGATATTGGCTGATTTATCAGAGGAGTCGCTGAAAATTGAAAGGAATTCTCAAACAGTACAATCAGGAAAATTTTTGTGAATAGAGCATCACATTAGACAACATCAACCTTTGTACAATAAGTCCCATTAACATTATATAGGTAAATATACAGTGATACACTTTACAATTTAAAAAATAAAAGTTATCGAACAATATTTTTAATACCATAAAAAACTGTGTATAGGATGCACCCATGTATAAGAGTCAGGAAAGAGATATTCAATAAATCGCCATGAAAGATTTGTATTCATTCTATAAGATGATTTCCATCAAATATACTTTTTACTCATTACAAGCTGACAAGCGAATTTACCTAATGATTTTTAATATGAGACTTAAAAAATGTACGTCCTTCGTATTTTAATATGCATGGTAACACCAATGTCCAAACTACATGCTAAAGGATATAGTAAAACACTTTGGCAAGCAATGTAAGAGAAGATTTTTGTGACTCCTACCTAACTGAAATTAAAAACTCAGTAAAAATTTCCACAATCGCCTGTGAATCTTGCAGTAAGAATAAAATGCCTGTATAGCTGATGGGACGAAACTGCCTCCATATGTTGTTTTTATAAGAAAAACAATGCTGAAAGGCAAATTTCCACATGGCATCATCATAGTCTGAGTGCAACAGCAAGGTTGGTTTGATGAAAACATTAGCAGTGACTGGATCAAATCTGTTTGGAAAAGGTCTGGTGGAATGCATCAAAGATCACTCTTGGTCTTGGTCTTACACATTTTGATGCCAAGCACGTCCTGAAGTAAAAAAGAAACTTCATGAAATGAAGACAAATTTGGTGATTATTCCAGGGGAATGACATAAATCCTGCAGCCTATAGACGTTGTTGTTAACAAGCCATGTAAATTGGCCGACTGTATGGTGAATGGCACACACACATTCACCAAAGGGGGACTCATTCATAAAGTATACATTGCAATAATCTGCCAGTGGGTCGTGAAAGCATAGAATGACCTCTCCTCAGAAACAATAATTAAGAGATTCAAAAAATCAATACATCATACACTGTACAAACTTTCTCATATACTAATGCATCATTTAGTTATCTTTAGAAAAATATGAACTATGTAGAATTATTATAAACATCAACTTAAATAACTATACGAAATTTGATGAAAATCATATGAGCCATTATTTAGAAAATCCAATAGTTGTTAAAGTTGCCCTAGAATAAACTAGCCTTATATTAATTTTTTTGAGAAATATGAACTATTTGGTATTACTGAAGACGTAAACTCATGTAACTGTACAAAATTTGATCAAAATCGTTAGAGCCGTTTTTGAGAAAATCAAATTGTTGTTAAAAATGCATAGAATAAACTTTCCTTAATTATTGAATTCATCAAAAATGCAATAGAGAAAAGGGAAGAGGATGCAGGAAGACGTAGAAGGGGGTGGGAGTACCGGCACCTCTTTTTCTACAAAAACAGCACTGGATACACGTGTCTTATATATAAGATTTAGGATGCAATCCTCCCACACCTTTGTGCCCCTTCACATGTGAAAAGTTGCAAAATATAAGCTGGTATCACCTTTCAGGAACTTTCTTTCTTTTTGAAGACAGGGAAGTCCGAGGGGAAAGACTCAAGCCTCAACTCTTGATCCTTTCTATTCAGGATAATTGGGGTATTTGCTAAGGTTTGACGTAGTTCAAACGCTTAAGCTTTGCGTTTTATGCATCATTGATTATTGGTGGAGTTTCACGGAGTTTTTCAGGAATGTAACACCCTGAGAAAGACGAGGTCTGCCGTATTTGGAAATTAGCTCCTGTGAGTTAGGCAACTGCAGTTCATTTTTTTTCTCGATTCTACTATGGAACTTAAATAAGATTTTATTTTCTGATATTTTTCTCATGTAATTTTCTTTTGTTTAAGTCTCTCTTCCATTGAAGTTCATTTTTCCAAACCCTGTATTTCCCATTGCCTTGATTACTTTTCTTTCGAGATTTCATGTTTCGTGGTGTTTTCAGGAACATAACCCCCATGAAAGACGAGGTCTGCCTGTATGTATAATTAAGTATGAAAATTTATTAAAAACACGTAATAAAATATAAATTATTTTTATAAATAAATTTTCAACAATTTCTCGTTAGTAGCTCTTTGTGGTATACATTGAAGACCAACTGAGTACCTAACTTTTATTTAAATAAAGGACTTCAAAATATTTTTTCATTAATATGTTTATGGTATATTTTCATTTACTTTTATTTGGCTATTTGTTTATATACTATTGTGTCTAATGCACATAGTGTTATAAATAGCAAAATTTGCCATTTAAATATTTTGAATACTGAAAAAGTAAATTTAGTATAAAGTAATCCAAGTTTTGATAAATAATAATGATACAGCTCAGTAGCCCAGAGATGCCCTAGATCATAAATTGCCACATTTCTTAGGAGGGCCGCATTGGAAATCATGAGGGCTTCGGCGGGCCATATGGGCATTTAAATCAGAAGTTACCTGGAGAATTTGTGGTCTCACATCAGTGAAAATCAATTATAACTTGTCTACTAGCGTTAAAACTCCACCAGAGAAGGTTTTGAGATCATAATTTCACTGAAAAAATATGGAATTGACTGTTCAATTATACTGATAACTTTTTCACCGTGGCTTTGCGGGCCGCATGAGGCCCATGGGCTGCAGATTGCCGACCCCTGATATAGAGTATTGTTTTACTATAAAATTTGATCAATGTTACAGGAATGAAGAAATAATATAAATATCGTTTTTTATCATAAATTGAATTTTTTGGAAACATTCTTTAACTAAAATATTAGCTTGGAAATAAATTATAACCAACAATAATATGCATATATGATGAATCTGAAAAAACCTCCATACAAAGAACCTCCTTACAACAAAGTGCAAAAAATTGGGTCCTGGAATGCATTACTTACGTAACCCGGGGAATGCCTGTATTACGTACTCGTGTATAAAACGCATCCTACTTTTTAGCCTTGAAAATTTGGAAAAAAGTGCATCCTATACACAGGTTTTTATGGTAAGGATAGAAAAGAGAATGTATACAATGTAATCGTATCCTGAAAGACTGCATAATAGTCATACCATCATGGAAAATATGAGGATAAAGTACAAATAAAAAATTCTGAAGAAAACAGCACTGATCCTTTTGCTCCCAAGAAGCTTAACTACCAGTTCTATTTTTTTGACTCAAAAGTCTGACATGGCTGATTTTAAACTCTAATCTCACATACACTATGATATTTCATGCACAGCAAAAACTACATAATTAAAGGTGAAACTTTATGAAAACTAGCAAAAGAAAAAGACATTATGTTTGGTGTGGTAATTTGGTGTAAAATCACTGCCAATTTATTGACTGCATGTAACTTTTAATCCAAGCAGACATGACTCACAAGGAGCAAAAGGGTTACAATTTAACAATGATTCTTAAATTTGCTCATAAAATGATAATACCTTGCTGAATGTGTAGTACAATTTTTAGTAAAAGATAAGATTTATATTACACATTACATATATACATTCCTGGATAACATGTATATCTTAGTAAGAATGACTCGGGAAAGCATAATGCTGCATTAAAATTATTTAAGCAGGAGACAATAACAGTTTTACTACCTTGCTGAGCAGACTCAATAAGTTTTTTGAGATCTTTCTGGCCAGTGGTTGAGAGGAGGAGCATTTCGTAACGAGTGAAAGGGTCTTTCTTCTCATCTGGTCCAGATAAGAGTTCCTTGGAAATTATCAAAAGACTCTGAGTCAATTCTGCATCAAGTTCCTTCAAATGGCTCAGAAGATCTCCTATTCAAATAAAAAAACTTTAAATAAAGCCCATATTAAATTCTTCATGATTCATGCTTAAGCAGATTAACCAGCATTAATACCTTCAAAAAGAATTTGTACATTAACATACTGATAAACTTATTTGCAGAGAAAATCAAATATCAGATAATCAAAAATCAAACTACACAAAATGAAACATATAAAAACAAAATTTGATATGTAATTTAAAGTAGAATCAACTGAGAAGCACTCCACCTCAAATTGAGATACAGGTGACTCCCAAGTTTCGTTGGGGATGCATTACTGAAAACGTGTTTGAATCTCGAATAGTCGAATGCCGTTTTTACATATACTTGCATGCAGGGGCAGATTGGGAGCAAAAATCGGCCCGGGGCAAATAATCGGATATCGGCCCACCTAACAACTAAAATAATGTTGCGGCCCCCTAGGAGGCCATGGCCCATATTTTGCAAAACATTACTTTAGAATACGGAAAAGCACCAGCTCCTGGCCGAGGCATCAACCCAGTGGCATATTGAGAGTTCCTGGCGCCCAGGACAAAGAATAATTTTGCGTCTCCAGTAGCAAAGCGATTTAAGTGGGGGGAGGGAAGGGGGGGGGGGGGGGGGGGAGGCTGCAAATCGCACCTCGACCCGACGGGTGCAAATTTGATATTTTTGCACCCCCCCCTATTTGGCACCCAGGGCACGTGCCCCACAAAGGCAGTCCCAGCCCAGGAGCAGCATCAGCCCACCGGGTCTTTGCCCAGCGTCTCAGCGGCCCAATCCGCACCTGCTTGCATGTTATAATCGGGAGATACGTTCCCACATCTCGGGAAAAAGTCTCCCCTCACGTTCTTCAAAGATAAAATAACATTACTAATATGTTAATACAACAATATTAAATTATGAATAAATTATATAATAAATATTTTAAATGTATAATTTATTTTTTGCACTAAAAAGGAAAAAAAAATTTTTGTTTCGAACTTCAAAGATACATGTATGCAATATGTTGTGCAGACAGCCCGGTCCAGATCACGCAAGTCATTTGTTACAAACAACTCGCACAAGCTGGATAACATAGCTGCATACATCTATATATACATACAACAATTTATCGCAGCAAAATTAATATAAAAATTATTAAAAAAAACAAATAACTTAACAATAAAGAAACAATAAAATAAAAAATATTTTCATACCTTAAATCTTTTTCAACTGCGCTTACTGGACTTGGTTTATTAATTGAGAAGTTGGAAGATTTTAGTTGGAAGAAGAGGAGCTATTGGGTGGGGGAACTGTTTATTGTTGTTATCAAATTACTTGAATTTATCACGTTCTACAATTTTCTCCTTCTGTTTCACATAAGTGCTAATAGTTGAACGACACATTCCCAACGATCGTGCAATTTCAGTATGGCTTTCACCTTTCTCAACACGCTGCAGCAATTTTCCTCGCACCTACGCACTTAACGAAGCACCTGTCGAAAAAACGCGGCGAATAACGCCTGCCCATCGAATATTGCCTCCCTTCATTATCGCCGCCATTCGTAATCGCCGAACAGAAATGCTAAAGGCTCTCCTTGCTATTGGCTCGGCCCCATAGCTACGCGCCTTATATAGGGCGAATATCACCCCTATTTCCCATTCCTCCTTTTTCCTATGGTTATATAACTGACTAAAACAATTAACCAATACGAAGTCAAGGAGTAGCCCGTTCAAATTAACCGCCGAACCTCCCCTCACCTGCTGACATCACATGACCATCGCCAGCAGAATGGTATTCCCATGAGAGACGAGAGAGAGGGCGGACGGCGTGCTGGTGGCTGCAGTGTCCGAGTTCGTAAAACAGTGGAAGGAAGACGATGAGATATCTTCTGGTAGACGGCAGGTGCTGAACTTTTCCTGTGGACACTCGCTGTAACTACTAAACTATACCACTGAAGTGAATTACGTTGCGAGACAAGTGTTACGTCCCATGTCTGATTGCCTTTCGTTCAGTCATTGTATTTAACTCTAATATACGAGACAAGTGTTACGTCTCAAATCTGTTTTGTTTTCCATTCCGTCATTGTACTCAATTCTAAGATACCATGTTAATGATGTAATTTAAACTACGAGACAAGTGTGCGTCTCAAGTCTATTTGTTTTCCTGTTTGTTATAATTTGTTCCAAATATAGTAATTAGTTAGAGATTAATGTGGCATTTAATTTGGCCACCACAACACTTTAAAATTTATAATTTCAATTCATAACTATGAGTCTAATGCACTCTTTTATTTGATTCACTTACATTATCACTATTACATTTCCTTTTAGATGCCATGTCAAGTGATAAATTTATAAATAAATCAATAAAATAAATAAATTTAAATAAAAGATTAACAGAAAAAAGAGTGAAATCAGCATAAATTCAAACAATTAGAGCAGATATAACTATGTCTACACCAAAACTAAACCTCGCGTGGTTGGTCGGAACCAATTCCTCCGCGTAAAGTAGTTCCCAATTCGAATGGCTGGATCGAAAACTCGAATCAATCGAATCTCGAACGATCGAAACTCGGGAGTCGCCTGTACTGACATAACAGCAAAAAACAGAAATTTAAGCCTCAAAGTTGATTTAGTGTTAGTGAAATTCTTACCCACACTTTGAAGTAAGGTAAGGCACATCTGAAAGACACTCCAATCCTCTTGGGCAGATTTTGAAACTTTCATTTTTGTCAATAAAGATCCAAACTGCTTGATATAATTCTCAAAGAATACCTGATAGGAAAAATTAGAAAGTAAGACTTAAAAGGCACAACTAGCTTATTACATTTTGAATATTTTCGTGATGTCATCCAGTCTGATAAATAATCTCTATACTGTAAACAAATTGCAAATGCATTTATCTAATCTCCTACATGATCACTGAGGTCGGTCATATAGACATGAATATGTTACAGCATTTGTTACAAGTTTTACAATCCAACATGCATGCTTTACCAGCATCACACCTTGCCAATTACAAATTATACATCAAGGTTGATATCAGTTATGCCTCAACATGTAATTGATGCATTATTCTTTTTCCATGGGTTACAGTTTAGTATCCGATGAAGCACTTAACACATGCAGGAAGAAAGTTTTAGAAAACAATGTCTAACTGCAAACTCACAAATTTTGTTTAAGAATTTTCTTAGATATATTTAAAAGCTTCAACAGAAAAATTAAAAGAGTGAAATTAAATTACCTCCAATGGCTGTGCTTCAGACTAAAAGATTTGCCTGCATCCATTATACCAAATCTTATAATTCGTCGAGAGGCCAATACAGTAAAACCTCACATAGCATGAATTCACAAGATGCGATTTTGCTAAGACACAGTTACATTTCCCTACCAAACCTCAGAAGATGCAGCGGTTCGCCTCGCTAAGACCCAGTTTGACAAGTTAAAGTCAAAGTTAACCTTTAAATTTCTCGTAAACTATAAATGATAAAAACTTCAAATTAAGACATTTTAAAGAAAAAATACTGACAAATTGATTCATGTAATTATTTTACCAAAAAAATGTTGTGACAAGAGATTTGTATGTGTGCTTCATAATGTGCTGATACAGCAAAGCTCCACAACCGGTGTGCTGCGATAAAGCCCCTGATGTGCCGCGGTATATTTTACATTATAAGCAATGGAAGCTATGACCACAGAAAATACATTTTCAATAAAAAGATATATGTACTTTATGGCCGAATTTGTTACACTGTTTCAGTTACTTGAAGCTGCAACATAGCCACTTCTTGGATAAACTAAGTCATACGGAACAGTTTCGGGTAACACGATCTCCACAGTTATTATCATTTATTCTTGACTTAATGGCAGTGAAAGTAATATCATATTTACTCGCATAATTCACGCACCTTTCTCTCAGAATTCTGTGGTGTGTGAAATACGCGCAGTATTATTATATTATTTTTTCTTAATTCCACATTGAGAAATAAGGTTGCGTGAATTACACGATGGTGTGGATTATGCAAGTAAATACGGTATTATTTTATGTATTTAAATACCGGTCAAAATATTATTCTAAAGAAATAAAGGAAATATGAGATCCAAGGACCTAACTCCCTATTTCCTATTAACTTAATGCTTCATATAATGTGACTTCACAAAACGTGGCAATTTCAAGGAATGTAACTAGCGCCCTATTAAGGTTTTACTGTATTTGGTAAACTCTGTAATTGGAGATAATTAGAGGCATAATTTGAACAAAAAAACTAAACAAATTGCACACACTGTTGTAAACTTTGTACTATTTCCACATATATAAGATATACAACTTAAAAACAGTGTGTGCTATTTGTTTCATTTTTAGTTCAAATCTCCCATACCAAAACCCAATTAAATTTTGATGCAAGAGATATTGATGCTACAATAATTTTAGCCAATAATACTGACCTCTAATGCTGAAATAAGCCCAGGGAAGCCGTAACCATGAGTAAATTTGAGGCAGCGCTGGTGAGCCTCATCAGCCATGGAAATTATACGAGGGATCGAGTGGGCAAGGGACTGAAGGCTGTCAGACACATCATCTCCTGATTGGACATTAGACAGCTGATGGAACAAAACAGCCTGTTCCAGTTGTGAGTATCGAGCTATGTGATTCACAAAGGGAGAATGTATCGCACAGGCAAGGGACAGCAGTAGTTCCTCTGATGGTGGGCAATCTGTAAGGAGAAATTATGTCATGGCATTAGGTATTCACTGTAGGGAGCATACTGCATCCTTGACATTTATTTTTACAAGATTTTTAAATATTGACAACGTATATTATTTCTTGGCTTGCATGAGTTAATTCAGGTCTTAATTACAAATATTTTCAGGTATTTTTATGAAAACAGTTCATGGAAATATAATACTTGAATGTTAACTGACAACATAAAACATCTATTAAAATAAGACAGTTTTCTGTCCAAGACAAAGGTGTATGTACATACCTTCTGTTGGATCTTTTACAATTAGGGGTGTACAAATATCATATTTTCAAGTTCAAGTCAAATATTATTGAAAAATTCGAGTTTCATGTGTACTCGGGAAAATCCCATTCTGCCTGGAATGAGAACACAGAAACATCGCAGTCTGAGCAACTAATGCATCCAGTGCCATGTAATGGCCAAAAACGGCAGAATGGCATGCAGAAGAAGTGTCATCTAGCGGCTAAACATTGAACTAATTACTGCAAACTACTTACTACTTTAGTACCATTAATAATTCATAGAGTAATAAACAAAAACATGACTATTTACTACCCATATACCTAATAACTAAACTGCAAAATTTAAATAACTAACAAAAACAGTAATATCAATTTCATGTTTTATTTTAAACAACCATTTGTTGGCGAAAACCAAACAAAGTATAATGTACCTTGCTTATAACTGTTGCTACAAATTTTTTTACCGAACAATTAAAAATTCATATTTTCCCATTCCCATGTCCCAACCAAATTAATGTTTTGTTATTTGCCCTTCGAAAATCAACAAAGTTACCATTTCATGAACTTTACCGCAACATACATATTTCAATTATTTCTGTATTGCAGCTCAAATGGATAAATTTAAAAAATGCCTAAAAAAGAAGTTATTGTTTGGTTTCGAATTAAGTGAAAGAAATAAAAAAATAATGACACAGGAAACTATTCTTACGTATACACAGGCTCCAAAAATATCTTTACAGCCCATCGTCAGATGGGCATTTAACAGTTTATTGACATTATTCAACAAGTAATTAATGTGACCAACCTTTACATGTACGAGAAATAGCTGCAGAGAGATCGGTAGAGAAACGGCCCGTGCCTTCAGCAAGACGGAGAAGGAAAGTAAGATGTTCGTGTGGAGGGAGGCGTCTTAATGCAGCATCCACACACTCAGCTGGACCAGGCTCCTTAGTACCTCCCCTACCTCCCAAAACATCGACATAGATTCGAACCAGCGTTGGTCCTGGAGGCAACGGACTGAATGCTCGAGCACACCATTTAGCCTAAATAACAAAAAAAAAAAGAAACCATTATTAAGTTTTCATATTTATGACTATGACCTTCAATCAAAATGTATTCCATGACAAACAAATGCAAAACGTAACACATTCACAATGGTGGGCAACATCAATGGAAAATAGCCCAACACAAAAGTAATTATTTTAAGCAGTGGTTCCCAAACATTTTGTAGGTGCAGCACCCTGTTAAAGATAAACAAATTTCAAAGCACTCCCAACTTGGAACAAATTTTCATATTTGTACACATGGGTATCACAACACCTGGACACATAAATCTGTTGGTATCACAAAGGAAAATCAATGCGCTAATGACCTATCAACATTTCAAAATCACTGATTTATTTAATCAGCAAAATTTTCCAGACATCCCAAAGAGTAGACTATGTCACCTCAATGTACCAGGGCAAACAGTTAGGTAAACACTGATTTATAGGCTCAAATATGTAATTGTAGGCTTTCTAGATTGAGAATAGGAGTATATAAAATATATTATCTGAAGAGACATACCAAGGGTAGTACATAACGACAACAAACTAGACGCCTTTGAAAGCATGCTCATTAAAAAACATAAACACAATGTAATGAATAACGACCTTGGGCTTCTTCCCCATTCCCCTCTCTACTGTTTAACGGTCAACCCTCCCCTTCCTTTCACTTTCACACAAACACGCCACCATTTAAATACCCTTAACCACATGCCACACCTTCATTCCACATCAACTGCTGAAGATGAGAGCTTAGCTCTCGAAATGCACATTTAGTGTTCCTTGAATATTTAGAGATTCCCGTTTTCTTTTTTTTTTTCTTGAGTGTGTGTGTGCGATTGTTCATCTGACAAGTCTGATCCTGTATGAGTGAGTAAGTTTAGTGTTTCCTGTTTGTTTCTTGAGCACGTGTGTGAGTGATTGTTCATCTGACAGTTTTGTTTCTTGTATGCATTTCACCATTTCGGTGAGTGGCAGAGGTTGCAGCAATGACATCAGGTCACTGGTGAGGTGCCTTTCCTTTAAACCTGTAAGTTTAACGTTTCTTTCTTCATTTGCTTTCCTTTTAATTTTCCTTGTCGTTATTGTCCCTAAATATTCAAATTTTTACAGTTAAGCAGTTCTTATTTTGAATTGTTCAATTATGTAAATAAGCACATGAAAGAGTAGTTAAACAGCTGGTAAATATGTATATAGTTATATACAAGCAGGACTTCTCTGGCCATGTCAACTAGTTCCTACATAACTTTCACAGCATTCCCTTGCCAATGTAGGCTTCTGAAAGCATTAAGCAATGTTCTACTTGTTTCAATGTCTTCCTGTTGGTGACAACCTTGACAACTTGGAAAATCCTTGATGCTTTCCTTAGATATTATATAAACACGATTTCTTTTACTACATCAGGAAAATGTGGAATTTAAATCACCAGTTTGCCAGGGAGAAAGAAACAAACAGAGTTTGAACATGATATAAATGCTATTGGATTAGTCTTCTTCTCACCTGTTCATCCCAATTGGAGATGAGAAGATCATGGAATTTGTGCATGAGGTTTGCCATACCATCCTCCTGTTCAGACTCTATAAGCGTAAGCCACTTTTGGAGAAGAAAGCTGCGGTGACACTTGTGGTAGTATTCTGGAAGCCTATCAAGACGGTCCATATCCTTGAATATTCTCACAAACCGTCTCGTGTTCTCTGCAATTAATATACACATCAAAACCTTTGCACTGAAAAATTTATTCTGGTAGGCATCATTATTAATATAATTAATTTAATAATTCAAAGCAATATAAACCACAGTTTCAGGTATACTATAAAATTTTTAATCAAACTCACCCAGAGAGCTTGATGTAAGAGCTTGAACCAGTGGCGGACTTGCCAGGGCTTCCAGTCGATTTTTCAATTCCTCCAACTGTAGCTTACGGTCTTCTGAATCTGGTGCATGGGCCAAAATGTTAAGGGACTGTTGCATGCTAACTAATTTCGATGCTATGCTCTCCATATCTCCAGACTCAAATACCTTAACAAATAAGATATGTAAGAAATTCGGTCTTCAGAATGTCATACTTAGTAATAAACAATAAAAACTTAATGCACTAACAATAATCATCTTCATGTTTATCAAGCACTTTTAATATCCTTCTTTCTTAACCTTCACAAAAGCAGTGAATGGCAATTTCATCCTTAAATTTTAATTAAAAGAGCACCTATTATCTAACTCAATATTAATTTTAAACATTAAATTTAATATATAAACTAATATAATTTAACTAGTGTATAGCCTGTCAAAAATGACGGGAGTAAAATTTCGATCATTCAAGCTATATATGGAGCTCAAATTGACATCAGAAACATCAATTGTCTCAAAATCATTTCCTTCTCCTTCCTTCTGTCTCTCATATTAAAAGTATTCAAAGCACGCTTGCACATATAAGGATTGAAATAACAATAGGACTTTGAGGTCTAACAATATAATTGGTAGGCAAGGCAACATCCCATTAAAATGCCTAGATTTCCACAAAATATGTGAATTAAAAGTTTAACATGAGCTATTTTGAACTATAGGCTAAAAAAGATGAACAGAATAAGAAACTATATTTTTTTTTCAAAATGGTTCACATCCGAAGATCGTAGGTTAATTCTTTTTCATTTCAATCTCACAAAGAATGAAATTCTGCATGTCAAAAATTCTATTTTTACGTGCTATTTCATGAGAAATGGAAATATCTTCCTTTTTTTAAGGTTTTTTTTGTCATCACCTTAAAACATGTAAATCAAGCATTCTTACCAAACTTAGAATTTCTATCTCAATTCTTTATCGAGTTATTTGCATTTGAAAACGATCACCAACCAACACCTCTCTATTATTATAAGCGATATATACACTAATTTTATTATGACAACATATGCAAGTATTTTATTATTGGAATTCCATGTAGACAGGTAATGATTTTTTAAAACATTTTTAAGGTTGTTGGTTCTAGTGTCAAAATAGATTTTTTTTAAAATGTGAAGTAACCAAGCATGACAGTGAGATAAAATTAAGATGTCAAAATAACCAATTCTCAACATGTAGATTGGTCAATAACTTAGAGCAATGGTGGGCAATCTTTCATACATGGCAGACTGCTTTGATGGTTGCAAATTCCTCAATGGAAGTTTCTGATGCTTTAGAAGGCCAATATATAATTTCATTATGTAGAAATTCTGAAGTATCATGTAGGGGAAATTAAAATCTAAGTAAGGTCCTTTAGGGTTGGCATTTCAAAATTAAGGATTTATTATCATAATTTTAATTACGAAATATGAATTTTTGTCTTAAATTTTATGATCGCTTTTCCATCCAAGCTTCATAGAGCATATGCAACACTCATGGAGGCTCCATGCATCTAGTGAGCCATATGTCACTCACCCGACTTAAGAGGATTCTAATGCATTACAATTATTTTTTTTTTGCAGTTAGACCCCAATTTAGCACCCCCAATATAGTGCCAAACCAGCATATCCCCCATGAATCATTGTGAACAGAACTCCATCTTATGATTACCTAGATCAGCCTTTCCCAATTTAATTTTGCTACGGAACTCTTGCAACTTGAAAGAGAAGTTGCGGAACCCCAAACAGTAATTTTGTTTATAAGGTGAAAATCAAAGCACAAGTAAGTAAAGATAATAATAAAAATAGGTCATGTGATCAACATTTTGTTTATTTTCATATATTTAAAGATAAAAATCGTTTATATGAACAAAACATTTATTATAAACCAATAGATATAATATAAACAATAACTAAAACCGACTGATTGTATACATTACATTAGCAATTTTCAATGTGAAGAATGAGTTTTCTTCTTATTTTGGCAAATTCTTTTTATATTTGGTTTAATGCCGGAAAGTTGAAATCGCATATCAGGCACGGCATCTAGTTGATTTCTGTATTTTGTTTTTGTTGCTGCGTATTTCGAGAACCCAGTTTTGCATAAGTATGTGCTCGTGAATGGCAATAACTCTCGAATTGCCCATCTTGATAAGTCTGAATATTCATGATATAAGCTGCCCCAAAATGTAATCAGAGAAACTTCTTTAAATGTTTGTATTAAATGGACATCTGAAGTGATTTCAATTAAATTTTCATAATCTAGTGCAGATAATCCTTCTGGTTTCTCGGTTATACTGAATGGATTTCGAATCAAGTTATTGTTGTCATTGATGTTTGGAAAATATAAATTGCAAAGATGATCTACAATGTTGCTCTGAATTTCTTCAAGTTTGCATTTGTTTTCTTCAATGAAATTATTGAATGTTGGAAAACAATCCAAATTATTTTGTTCTACAGACGAAATCCAAAACTGTAGCTTCCGGGAGAATGACAAAATTTTATCTTTCGCTTTGAAAATAGTTACATTCTTTGTGCGGATGAATTTAAATCTGACCTTTCCAAATACTAATTCAAATACTTACTACCTAAAGCAAGATCCCATCGAGCATAAATGCTTTGACAACCCCGACATACCAAGTTATTTTAAAATCCAGGCCCGGGCTCGTTATTATAATTCTAAAGAAAGGGTTCGGTCCACAGTTCTTCCCTTCTGAAGACGGTTTCGAGTTTGCATCTTGTTATTCTCGCGGAACCCCTATTTACGCTTTGCGGAACCCTAGGGTTCCGCGGAACACCATTTGGGAATCACTGACATAGATCAAGGGTGGGGAATCTTTCCCACATGGCAGGCCATATAAGTGATGGCAAATCCTTCGGGGAGCCGCATTGGATGTGGCCAATGCTTTGGCAGGCCTGATTAGAGTTTAAATCGAAGTTACTGAGATATTTTAAGGTATCATATAAGTGGAAATTAATTCTAAATTATGTATTTAGGATTAACATTTCAGTATTAAATGCTTTATTATCATTATTTGAATTTAAAAATGTGTTTATGCATTAAATTTTATGGATCTCTTTTTCATCACTGCTTCGCAGGCTGCACAAAATGCTCTCAGGGGGCCAGATGCGGCCTGCGGGCCAGAGGTTCCCCACCCATGACCTAGAGCAAGCATATACCTCAATTTACCGCCACCCCACTCCATCACCAATGTCAGTGACGGACAAAAGGTACGTCTGTACTTTAATTTCATTTTCAAGAACATATTTCAATTAGAAAAACTATAAAAAATCACCATTCTGGTATTTCTGTAAAGAAAATGATTTATTCTAAAGAATTAACCATTTTGGAAATTATTTACCTCCTCTAAATCTGCAGAAAGTGCAGTCCAATTGTCAGCCTCGTGCAAGGCCTGCTTAGCAGTTAGCATTTTAGTCTTCAACCGATCTAAACGCTCAGGCATTACCATTGACTGGCCAGTATCCTGCTCCACCTAACAAAAAACAACTCAAATTAATTGAAATTACCTTAAGAAACACATAAAATGGTAAAAGTCGACTCCAAATCAAATAAATTAACATTTCATTCATGATGTACAAGGAACATCCAACAATGGAATGTATTGCTTTTAACCTCGAGTTGTATACACCTAAAAACTTATTTTGTTTCTAATCAATTTAAACAGCATAATATTTAAAAATGAAATCAAAGAATAAGTAAACTGCATCTGCTTAATTATTTAAACAACTAGAGATTTATAAAAGTTATTAAAAATAATAATATAAATTCACCATATACTGTTTGATAATAGCAATTTACAATGCATCTTAGTATTAAAAAATTCTAAAATAGCATAAACAAAACCTTGGAAATTTCTTGCTTGACAATCTTCATCTTCTCACCCAGCGAAATTGCTTCACGTTGCAAGGTTTCAGTGTCACGGACTACGCGTGGAAGATTTTGCAGAACCTGAATGATATGAATTTTCAAATATTAGACCAGTTTACAATTACACTAGTGTTAAAACAATGTTGATATGAGAGCACACACCTGCTGGCTGGTATCTTCTAAAGCAGCATTGACCTGCTGAACATACAGCTGAAGCTTCATCACCAACGATGAAAGGACGTTCTGTGTGGCAAATAAAAATTATCTTATGAGTGAAACTAACAGACAATAAATTCGATAACAATTTGGTGCAGCCTTCATACAACCTCCAAATTGTCTTGAGAATCAACATTCTTCAGCGTGTCGTTGATCCAATCTTTCATATCAAAGTTGTCCACCGAGAAAGCTGAGATATCCTAAAAATAATAAAGTTTAAGAAAATTACCACTGTTAACAAATCGAGATCCGTTTTATAAAGGAACAGCTTTTAAATTACCATTTTTACGTCCGTTTAGCTCTTCAAGTTTCAAACTACCAGCAATCGATGTTTACTTTGAGGTATACTCTAGTAAATCATGTCTCGGGCAATATAGGAAAATAATCTACTATTGACATCGTGTAAAATTAATACTGGTTCCCCAATCAACGTAAAACTTAAATGTTTACTTTTTGATGCAGAGGTGCTCATAGTTGCTCTTTTGTTGCCAGCAGAACAAATTCCTTTGGCGGTTTTTACGATTTGATATTTGCTAGTTTAACCTGAGATAATTTAATTATTTCAAGTCGCATATTGAAATATAAACGGAAGATATTTGAATTGTTAAGGTAAAAGTTATAAAATTGTAATTACCCGTTGCCGATCAAATAAGCTGGTGATATTTTTACAAAATAAATCATTACCAAACTATTTAAGCGTGTAGCATTGTGTTCAATCAAATGAAATGAAGACACTAATTTAAGGTTGAAATTTTCGAATTTGGAGTTTCTTATTTTAGACTCCATCCTTATGACCGATATTTTTAATAGTTCTAAAATATACAACAAACTTTATTATAGCCTTAGTGACTATATGAAGGAGACATTTTCTGTTAAATAGTGTGCTGATTGTTATTTAATTATGTAGTTTTTTTGTATTCTTTTTTCATTTGGACTTGTCCTATATCAATGTACTTCTATCTTTGAACCAGTAAGTTATTATTATTATAGACTGAATCAATCAACTGATTTCAGAAATTGAAGCTGGAAAGTAAATATTTCTCTGCTTTGAAAGATATTTAATTAAAACAACTTCATCCATTGCAATATAATTTCCTTCAACATACAGTTTATTACAGATAAGTTTGTAAAGTTTCAAAAACTATGAATGGCACACTTTACTATAAATACCATCCAATTACAGCTGAAACCTTGAAATTAAGAAATTTGTAAAATTCATAAAAATACTCTTTCTAAAGAGTATTTGTAATATCTTAAAATTAAATTCCATAAACTGGTATCTAAATGAATATGTGATATGTTTGAGCATAAACTCTCCAGTTGTAGCTTTAAAATATTAAAAATATGGATAGACAACTGAAAATTGCCCATGAGGATAAGTATCAAATGGGGTTGATGGTCACTTGTACAAATAATATCAATTTCAAAAACTTAACTATCCTGTGCCAGATACAACTAAACTTCTACCAAAATATGCTAAGAACTTAAGTTGATAATAAATAATAAATTTCAGAAGCAGTTTCTTTGAAACTACATAAACAATAAGGTTTATTTTGTAAAACTAAAAACTCTCTCTAAACAATATCAAATGTTAATATGTATTGCCTTAGACTTATTTGCAAATAGAGAAGCTCAAGCTTTCGGACTCATTCAAGGACTAATTACTGAAGTGTCTCATCAAAACAACTTGTAAAATGCTGTGTATTTGTCTCTCTATGATTAAGAACCTATTAATTGGATGTGGTCTTTAGTAATTTAGAATATGTAAATATATGATTCATAAAAAACAATTGTAAATAATGAAGGAATTTGTCAGTTATTATCACCAACTTTGTTGATAGCCCATGAATATCAATCCAATTTTTACATAATATACTGTCCAAAGATATGCATTTAAAATATTTTATTCAAGAGAAAAACGTGAAATAAAAAACTGCAGCTTTTAGACAATAATCACTACCTTTCTTGTGTATCTCAGCAGTAGTTGATGCCAGAAATGAATTAGAAAGTTCACTTTACAACATGGAATCCAACTGATAAACATGATGGTTCTTAAATTAAGAATCTTAACCCAAGAAGGTTGAGAAAACTAAATATGTGTTTTGACTATAAAGCACAGAGCTAAGGATAATCAAATAAATATTATTTTTAAATTTAAAATTGATCTAAAGTAAGACCGCAACATGTGTAATAATAAGATAATAATAACCAATTCATCAATATCCAGCAGTCTAGCTAAATTCACTTGAGTGTAGGAAAAATGTACAAATTTTATATTCCTCGGGACTTTAAATAGGCAATAATCATAATTTGTGATTGTAAGATACTTTCTCATATATGTCAATTATATAACAGATAGTATGTATTTTATGGTAAGGGATAAATTTCAAGGTTCTAGCCAGCTCTGGACAATTTGGAGAGAGGGAGGGGGAGTGAGGGAAAGGAGGGAGAAAAAGGGAGGGAAAGAGAGGGAGAGAGATGGAGGGAGACAGAAGAACAGACAAACGACTTTATTGAGGATGAAATTGAGACTATATGGTCCCTTCTTACATTTAAGAGAGGGAGCGAGGGAGAGGGAGCAAGGGGGAGGGAGGGAGGTAGAGGGAGGGAGGTAGAGGGAGGGAGGGAGAAAGGGTTCATACATTATTGTTGCAAGATTATCTTCCTTCATTCATCTAAATAAGAAAATACGAAGCAGTTTTCTTCGTTTTTGGTTTATTAGACGGTTATAACTGTGTACTATCTTATTCTTGTGATGCTTACGTTACACGGTCAAAGTTTTAGATTCACTAAATCCCTTGAAATTCAACAGGCACTCCAGCTAGTACATCTATAAAGCATCCAGTGATGTAATAATATATCAAGCTTTATTCAAAGCTGCTACAAAACTGTCCAACTGACAAAGTAATCAGCAAGGTTATTGTATAAATACAAGAGTACTAATAAGAGGAAGTTAATGCAATGTATGTTGTACCATTTTTTTTGCTTCCCAATTGTTATACAAAGCATGTTGTTAAACTTGACAGCTCCTTGACTCAGTGGATGCCAGTGAGCCAATTCATCAACACACAATGCTCTAGCCAAAATGCAAAGATGCAGACTCAGGTCAGCACTCAGATTATTTTACTATAATGTATCATCTTTTCAGCAGAGGTGTTTAACAACCACAGCATTCTGTTGTTGAAATTTTAGTGATCTACATTAACCAATATTGTTAGTGTTCTTGTTGGTTATTTTACCGTTAATCCTAGAATAAATTTAATTTCTTCCTCTCCCTGTCAAAATGGATCACAATGCTCAGGACCGAAACAGAAATGTGTTTTATGAGGTAAATATTATTAAGATCTCTTTTTCCTTATCTATGATGAAAAATGTGGTAGTTTCATAACTTTAATATTCCTCTTAGAATGACACCATGACTATTTATAAGAAAAACCAATAGCAACAGAATGACTTGTGTGTATTCTTCATGGCTTAAATTTAAGCATCAATTTCAATTAATAATGATATAATAATTAATGATTAATAATGATTCACGCTGGAATGAAATATTAAATATATGTACCGGGGAAAAGTAATATCTGAATTGTGAAACAATTTCCAGTGGTCTACTTCCTTACTTTGAGGCATTTCTGCATGCTAATTTTCCTAATCTAAAATTTATATTTATTGATCAACTTTGAAACCGAAAGCTGTAATTAAAGCTTTAATCATTTATTAATTGTAGGCAATAAATACATTGTAATAATAATTGAATTACCATTTATTCAAATGATTATTACATTCTAATAAAATATCTACAACCATATTTACAACTAAATTTTAATGATGTCCATGGCCATGTGATGAGGGTGAAGCTTTCTCCATAACCTTTTCCACAATAATAGTGGCAACAAAGGCACCAAAACCCCATTTAAATCCTCGAAAAAGGAACGTCCGAAGCCTCTGTGCAGTTGTTCCGTACTGTGGATTGTACCTCCAAACTTCATTCCTGAATAAGTAATATGGAAGGTGTTTTATTTATCAATAATTTAAGTAAAATCTGTCATCATGATATTTATAAACTAAAACTCGTATGCGGTAAAATTTCTAGAAAACTTTCAAAGTAATTTGAATAAATATTCCATTTCATTTACGAACAACCTGAATAAGTTTTGATACATTTACTAACCTCAACCAAGGATCTCTCAATCCTTTTTTTGCTAGCGTTTGCTGAAGAGAATGAAGCTGTGGTACATCTTCAACTTTATATATCTTATAGTCTGGAATCTCGTATGGTTTGTGATGTCCATGGCCATGATCCCCTCCACCCATCTTCTGGAACAAGTACAATAAACCTAATTCCAAACTTAATGTAAACATAACAACAACATAATTTAGGTAATTAAATGTCACTATAAAAACAAATAACACGTAAACTCAATTACTAATACGAATTTATTAGTTGATATGATAGCATTAAAAAATTTTCATTAATTTGCACATCGTGCCCAATGTTAAACCAAGCAACATACGAACTCAATGAATTGAGCATTATCGGTCATATATAAAGAATAACTTTTAACTATCTCATGATTAAGACAATCTCTGGTATTCAGCAAATATTAATATCTTACCTTTCCGTAAAAATAGCTCAAAAAACTATTACACCCTCGGACCCACTCGGACCGCAACAGTCAACCGAAGAGGTTTGATTACAAAGTAGATGGCGTTACTTACGATTCTCAGGAATGTATAGGCGCGTTAATTTTGAATAGTGCGAAAATAATATAATAGCAATATTTATAGTTTCACTAATTTGTACATCGTAAATACAGGGCAAGTAAAGGAGCTTACATAAAATTAGTTAATTTAAAAATTCAGTAACCTGATAGTAGCAACTATACATTAAAAATGTATAAACAGCATTCTTAAAAATATTAACATTTTCTGTTGACCTAATGTCTAACGGAAGTTTACAAAAACATTTAAGACCAACATGAAAGGATCCATCACTATTTACTTTGTCTACAACGCGGATATGATACAACTTCAAAATGGAGATCCTTAATGGCGTTGACAATTGCCCAGACATTATGAGGATGAGTATTGTTGTGCTCTAAAAAAAACATTCTAAGATAAATTCTCGATGTTTGGCCAAGATTACTGACTTCAATTGACTCTTAAGCATATCACATTGCAAAGTTTTCTTGACAGTGTTCCTTATTCTTGTAGTTCTTCAAAATGCCCTTATTTTACTCCTGAAATATAGTTACATCACATTTTCTCAGCTGGAATGATTCCCCTCTTTTGTTGGAACTTGACAAAGAATATTCAAGGTATCCTATTTGTCAACATTACATTTGGGTATAAGATTATTTCCAATTTGATTCATTTGCTGTTTCAGAGGCATAGTTTGACAGAATAATTCAACATGTGCTCCTTTAGAGCTTATAGTTTATCATACATCAGGCATCCTGAATGTTGGCTTCTTGTTTGATGATCTCAAAGATGAAACTGTACATATTTGAGTGTTGCATTATTCGTGTTAAACTAGTGATACATTTTTCTACTTACTCTCTGTCCATCACTCACATCTGGCTAATTTTAATATATTTCTTGATAAGCTGAATTTTCTTCTAGATCGAATATTTAATTCCTATCATAACCCAATTGTCATTATTACATGTGACTTCAATTGCAATCTTCTTGCCAACTTCAATGACAAAAACGAATTCCTTAACCTTCTGAGCACTTATAACATAATAGTAACCAACTAGGAACCCACTAGGGGTAAAGGGCAATATTCAGACATCTATTGACAATATCCTTATGAATCTACATCCATCCTTCGTTATCGAGTCTGACATATCAGATCACTATCCCCTACTAACTTCCCTCTCCCTCATATCAGAAAAGAAACATAAGTTACAACAAGTGTTACTTCTTACAGGCCAACAACCTCTCCTTTCTTCATATTCTCCAATCAGAAACCTGGAATGATGTGTATAATGCAGTAAATCTTGAGGATAGCTTCCTACTATTTTACAATGCCACTTTTTCAATAACTTGCAAGCCAATTGGAAAAAGTAAAGTTAGGAATAAATGGGTATCCAAGGAAATTAAACAATTCTCAGTCTTCCTCAAGGATCTTGCAAAGCAGACTAAACTATCCAATGGCCATTCTCTCCTGTCAAAATACAAATCCTGCAAAAGACACTACCGTAAAATGTTAAACTCGGTTAAGCTAACATATAATAACATAAAGCTAACCAATGCAGAAAATAAGACTAAGGAAGCATGGAAGATTATAAATAATTCAAAAAATCATAACCCACAGCATTCAATTCACGAGATAATAAATCCCACTGGCCAACCTATCACTAATCCCTCACTTATAGCATCAATATTCATCGACCATTTCATCAAACTTATTTTTCTCCTCCCAGTACGCCTGACCTCAACCTCACGATTCCAAATTCTCCTAATTCTTTGTTTTTATATCCTTGTCAGGATAGTGAACTAGAGTCCATCATAAAAAACCTCGCATCTAAGCACAGTATATGTAATGACGGGGTCCCAAGCTCGATAATAAACCTGTGCTATTACAAAATCAGGGCCCCTCTCCTTTATCTAGTTAATCAATCTCTGCTGCATGGCACCTTTCCTTCATCTCTAAAATCCTCAAAACTAATACTTATATACAGGGCCGGCCTCCTAGGGTATGCAGCCGATGCATTGCATCGGGGCCCCGATCTGCTTGGTTGCCTTCAGAGCCACCGAGAGAATAGAGAAAAAGCACCTACAGTCTGTAGGATTAGGGGCACGGACACTGAGTTTTCCGCAATAAAGCTCAGGTTTTCTTTTTTTAGACTTCAACTTCGGTTACCCATTTCCCTCAACTGTTTTTCCTTCTCCCCTTAGAACCTTCTGCCTTCTTCCTTCTTCCTCCTCTCGACTGTCTTCCCCTGCAATCATTAACCTCTCTTAAAAAGAGAGAGGAAGAGAAAGTATCAATTGAAGGAAGAAGTGGGAGAGAGGATGGATGTTGTTGAGAAATATTTAAACTTCTTTCCTTTACTAGATTCAGATATATACTATATACATATATATCGAAGGTCCAGACATTATACAGCCCACTTCGTAGGGGCCTCCATTCATAGAGCTCTCCTGATTGTGGGCCCCCAGCTTTTAGGGGCTCCTAAGAACAGCAGCAAACCAGCAAAGAGTTAGGAGCGGCTCAGTTTGCTATTTTTTATTATTAGATGCAGCCAAACAATGGGGGCAGCCTATTTATTGTCAAACACGTACAATATTTTTAACAGTAATATGGATTTTATTATAATATGCCATATATTCTTTCATATTTATTGGCTATGGAAATTTATCAATGATGATTTCACTACGAAACATCTTATTGCAAATTCCCAAGTGGACGCTAGGGAAGGACAAGTATCATAAACAAACAGCCGAAGAAAACCCGATGGTTATGGCGGCTTCCATTAAAAAGGAAAAGGAGTTGCATGCCATAAAAATCTGTCTTGTTACTCCCAGTGTGGCCCATGCCACGCCTCTATACCCTATGCAATGGGGAGGGGGAAAGAATTGTCCTGAAAAGTTTCCAGGCCATGAATCCATGCAGTCTCTGGAGACAGAGGAATTTGCCATCCCTTCTTCTTGCCGCTAACAAGAGACTGCCTTCGTCGCTCTAAAATCATTTTTGACCATATGGAAAAATAAATGAAAGGGTGAGGAAAAGGTTATGGTAGTAAAGAGGTGAGATTCTCCAGGCAGAATTTGGAAAACCCGACATTGAGCATGGTTGGATTGCGAAAATAAAATTAAGCGGCAAGCATTCTTCCTTTAATTTTGGCCTCCATGGGTGCTGTGTTTATGGCCTACATCACCATTTGTGGGGCGAGATCTACAGAAAAAACCCTGAGATGTGGGTGTATTAGTGTAAAACCTGCTGAAGTGTTTTCATGCTAGACTATGAAGCTTAAAGAACTGATTTTTGGAAATCACAATCCACAGATATTATTTTTGATATTATTTATTGGAATTTTTAACATAATAACTTAATATTTTAACAAACCTGTAAATTGCAGCTCTTAAAATATGCCGTTTGAGGCCGCTGCCTCAATAGCTAACCTCATGCGGAGTCCTGATTGTTTGGAATACAATTAGGATATTAATAAAACTGATAATTAGATGGGAAATGTGGAAAAAGGTGAAAAAATCTGCTATGACCGGGAATCAAACCTGGGTCTTCCACTTGCTGTGTAGATATTCTACCGCTGAACTACCATAGCAGACAAATTCTCCTGTTTCAGAACAGGAATATTTTCTTATGTTAGGGCCGGGCTAGCCATGCTAGTATCAACCAGCCCCAACGGATGTAATCAATGAGATACATCGAAGAAAACCCCTACCCTCTCAAATGGTGAGAATGCCTATGTTATAAATTTATGGAATGAATGATCCAAAGATCCTTATGTGACAGGCATAAGCTGCATTGATGGGAAATGTGGAAACAGGAGTCACCTCCCGACCTCAAAATTATGCACTGAAAAGTAATACTCTCTTTATATTTTCTACACCGCTAAAATAGTTGGCAGTGGAACATTTGGCATGTGAAATTTGCTGAAAGTGCTGCTCGACCACAGATCCAGAATAACTTTTGAGAAAGAAAAGGATCCCAAAAGTAGTACGTGTACAACGAGTGAGGTCCATCACATTGCGACCCAACATATCTGACCATTTTATTACTCTATTTTTGTCGCCATAGAAGGCAACAATGGACCCAAAACCACCCTTGGCAGCGTTTATTTTTTAGCCACCATATGAAAATCCTCAACTACACCCCTTAGGAATATTTCACAATTGAAGGTTCTTCTCTCATCCTCAAGCCCTGCTAAATTTATTGCCTATGCAGTATTTCTTAAGCAAGATACACTTTATAACCATCTTCTCGGTATCAGCCTCTGTACAAGTAACAGCTATTGTGAGATGAGTATTTTTTATTAGTACATATGTACTTTTAAGCATTCAACAGAAATCATCTACAGTGGGATTTATGATTCTTAAGTAAAAAATTTGTGACAGTTTGTTTATTTCTCGCCAGGTTATCATTGAAAACATTACGGTAAGAACTCTCAGTAATTTTGTTAACTATATAAATTTAAAGCTTCATACACACGCACGCAGCTTCATGCATTCTTAATGATATAGATTACTTAGATTTATATTTTTCCATTAAATACTTGTATTAATCACGTAAATAAAAATAACCTGCAATATATTTTGTGTACATATTTAAAAGAAATAATTCTTCTATAAAAATCAAATTCCTAGGTAATGATGAATTGGTGATACACAAAGCTGTGAGGAGGGGCTGGCAGTTTTTTCTTGCCTCAGGGCGACCAAATGTCTGAAGTCAGCCCTGGTCTTGGAGCCCCAGAATTTCATATGGCATCGAGGCCCCTTCTCACTGAAGGCTGGCCCTGCCTGCATACAAGAATAAGGGCAGTAAATAGGACATTAATAAATATAGACCTATTGCAATACAGAGTCAGTTATCTAAAATTTATGAAAAGCTTTTTATAAACGCCTCATATATTTTCTCAAATTGAACAATATCATCTCTCCTTACCAACATGGGTTTATAAAAAACAAATCTACTGTATCTGTAATGTATAATGCTATAGACTTCATCTTAACTTCTCTTGATAATAAAAAAGATACACTAGGGCTTTTCATTTATTTTTTCAATAGCCTTTGATAATGTGTCACACCAGCTCCTATTAAGCAGACTGCACAAATATGGTATAAGAGGCCCATCTTACACTTAGATTAAACTTTACCTAGAAGGCCGGACTCAGGCAGCCACTATTACCTCTAATGGTGCAAAGTTTAGTTTTCTTCCTAATACAATGTAGGGTAATGGCTATAGTTATTGGCACTTTAAGCAGCTTTCAAAGTTTGAAATTAGTATATAGAAAACTAACTAAAGTATCCGGCATTGCCTGGGGAAAAACACAAAAAAGTGTTCTAACAAAAATTAATGTTTTATTTCAGTGCTTCGTTGTAAACAATGTTTTTGGTTTTTTGATTATTTATAAGCATATATAAGTTTTTTCCGGATCTAACTCTTGATGCTGCAACATACAGCTGACCATGCGAAAAATTTAGCATACAAATTTATTTTGCTTTTTGTACAATTAATATAAAACGTTTTGGATTAAAAAGTAACCTATGGCCTTCCTATCTGTGAAGGAAGTATCTGTTGAAAGTTTGATTACTCTAACTTTAACGATGTGGAAATGTATAGATGCACAAATAAACAGACAAACTTTCATAAATATATAGTGGATATGTAGAGCCCCTGTTTGCCTGAGGAAAAAAAGTTTTATTTATTAATATCTACATCATCAAGGAATATGTAAAAATATTACAAAAAACAACATTTTCATTATTATTTTTAAGGTTAATCAAACAATACGAAAAATATAGTAACTGGCACATATGACTACAGTTATTGGCATATTAAGCTACAGTATTTTGGCACTCAGTTATCTAATGAAATTTATTGTTTAACCCATTTATGCCCAGAACTCTTATTTTCATGTTAGATCAATAATACTTATATTCATTGGAAAGTAAGGTAAATGATTTTTATTTAGAAAAAAGTTAACATTTGGAAAATTACAAGGTGGGTCAAAAAAGACCCTTAGGGCATTGATAAAGCTTTTTCAAATGAAATTACCCTCAAGTACTCGTGTCTGGGTCGAATTGACCCAGATCAACTTAAAATGTCCATATCTTTTTATTTTTAAATGCAACTAACTTCATTCACTTAGTAGTTGAGTTTTACAATGTTTTAAACATGTCACATGTATCCACAGGCATGTGTCCAGGAGTTCGGCTCTGAAAATTTAATAATGAATAACAGCAAATAACTGATAGGCGGGCCGGCTGGGTTAGACTGGTAGGCAGTGCGCCTGCCTTCTAACCCAAAGATCATGGGTTCGAATCCCGGTTCGGGCATGGATGTTGTGATGTATGTTGATTTTCTCTAACAAAATTTGATGGTGCAAAATAACCTTAGCTGTTGACGCACCTAGAAACCTAATTACTACTACTGATAGGTGGCGCTAGAATCTCGCACGTAAAATATTGCACCCTTGATTTATTTTGCGCTTTACTCAATAGAAAAATTTAATAAAATGTTTTCATGTTCTGTTATATTTTGTAATGCTACTGATTAATTGCTACCATAATTTATTATTTGTAACATTTCTCATATATGAACCATTTTTTCAGTTCTGAAGAGTAAATAAGTCATTTTTACCATACTACTTTTTTTGACGATTAGTTATAATCTCCACAAGTAGCAAACTCGCTAAATCACCTTATATTGGAATGGTCATCTATAAGTATTTAGTCTGTGACAGCCCAAGGTGCATTGCACCCTTGCAGCAATCCACGTGGGATGGCAGCAAGAACATTTCGGCCGAGAGTAACCACTTTCTTTTCTGTCTCTGCCTTGGTTTCCCCAACTCTGCTTTCTAGTGCCATTATAACCCATCATAAAATTTTATGGTGCCACATGTGAATGCTGAGGATTGCTTTCTGACTGTTTTGGCTTTGGGCCCGGAGCTTTTCGTTGTTTTCCATAAATAGAACAAACAGCTCATGCACATTCCTGGCAAAAATGCAGCTGATCGTAATATTTAATCCATATAGTTGACTGATCTGCCAAGCATTAGTGATAGCAGCATAAAAAATCTACAGTGCTATTGGTGAGTACCATTTCCCCCCACCCCCCCTTAATTCAAATTCTATAACTTGCAATGTTCTTGTCCATTAGGTCAACCCCTCTCATTTTTTTGTCGTACATTGCTATTGCATTGGGCTGTGGCAATTCTACTCTCCTCTTTTCCTTACGGCAGTAATGGCTAGCTTTTTTTAACAGGTTCTACCCCAAATTCATTTGACAGAAGCATTACTACACTGTTGTCATTCCAGATTATAGCAACAGCATTGCCTGTTTTCTCAATGGCTGAGTCATAGCTCCCCCAAGGCATTGATTACCTTTGGATCTTTCAGACAGCATACGCAGAGCCTGTTTACTCCAACTGTCCCAGTTGTCCCAAATTTATACTCACTGAGTTTTGATAAAAGTTTTGGACTCGTAAAGTAATTGTCAAAATATAAGGAAAATTTAAGATCTGAAAATGTTTCTCGTAAAAGAACAGCAAAACCTAGAACAACTTTTTCGCCTTTACCAAAACCAGAATCCTCATAAGATGTTTGCATTGCATTTTTACCTTGGTAAATATCATATTGTATACAGTAGCCTGTTTGATTTGCAAGAAACCAAGCTTTGTAGCCAAAACAAATTGGCTTCCTCCAAATGAAGATTTTGCATCTTCCGTAAACTCGCATGTAAAAAAGTGGCACATACTGGAGTCAATTGGTGTAACATCACATACATGTATATCACCGTTTTCTCGCCTTCTTTTTCTTTTGAACACAGATGATTTTTGAGGAATGTTTCTAGACAATGGTTCTTCAAAATCAACTCTAGTGGAGTTTCTAAATCAAACTTGAGCTATGCTGCACAACATATTCCACTGAAGCTTATTTATGCCTGTGCAATCTTCTTCCCTAGAGTCTTCCTCGGATAGGATTCCTGTGTCAGGTGAAGTGATAAATATGGTATCTGGAACTGGCTTATCCTCACTATCACTCCAACTTTCCATCTCATCCAATACATCTTTGACAGTCAAAGATTCGTTCCTATTACGAATAATATTTTTCATCAATCAATTATATATAAAAAATCAAGGAACTTAAAAATAACAAAACATAAATTTGCTAAGATAAGTGAAAGGTGAAAATGTTTTAACTAGAATCATAAAAATCACTCGCACTCCAATTTCTTTCCCAAGATTAAGACATAGGTGACAAACATATATATCATATTCATCATCAGGTGGTAAAAGATTCTGATGATTTTAGGTAAAAATTTATGGTGGAATTTTCTTTCACATATGGAGCATTCTAACACAACTTTTTCATTAATATTATTACTACAAATGTAACACAAGGAAGGCTGTTTGTTTTACGGAATTAATCAGTCTGCAATGGTGATTTGCATGCTGTGTTGCATGGCATTCTGTTCTTTCTGTCTAGATAGTAGGATCTTATGCAGATAGGCAAATTAATGGTATGCAATAACATAAAATCTTGATATGCTAACATACGAGATAATATAGTTATTGGTACTGCCAATAGATAATTGCTTGACATGCCAAGAAAATAATGCACAATGTGCCTTTAATTATATACTGTGAAAATAAAAATGTTTTCTTTCTGCTGTTGAGTTAATTAATGCAGGTATGTTGGAAATTAAATGCACTATTTAAAAATAAAGACACTATGCCAAATATCTGATTTATTCATTTTTTGGTTGACAGTTACTGGGCACCCATTATAAATGTGATTTATATCAAATAAAGTATAAATAAATGTTTCTATGAATAAATAACATAAAATAAAATATATAACAAAATTCATAGATAAAAAATTTCAATCGATTGTCGAAATTAACACCAATTACAAAATGCGATCTCTTATCCAAATCGCAAGCATAACAGCAACACGTCTTAACTGTCAAATATTTTAATTTTTTTCAATGACATACTGACATCTAGCTTGGAGAGTAATTAACTTTATTGAAGATTTGACATGTATCAATGGTTAAAACAGAAATCTACTTGACTTTTGTGAATGCATCAGTTATTTCCTGCACTTTTTAATAAGGGTGCCAAATAACACAAGCCTGCGATGATTCTGTTGTCTGAAAGGTTTTACCCTTTTTTTAGTAATTTATGTATGCCGAATCCGAAAATAATACCAGTTCCTCTCTATCACGTACAGATTTTTCACAAAATGTCATATTGCATTTTACATGTGTAGATAATGGCGGCATGACTGGAATTCCAGTCATAGTGCAACATCTGGTTATAGCGGTCTAGGTAAGGGACCGCCGGCGGAATGAGTTTCCTATGCATCTCCAGCCATCAGTTTGACTCTAACCAGCGCTTGAAGAAAGTCCGTTTTGCAATTGGTAGATTTTCTTCGGATTTTCGACTTTTTCTTTTTTTGGGTACGTACTCTCTGATTTTCCTATAGTGATTGAGAATTAGTTTTATTATGAATTAAAGGTTATTTTATTTTCTCTCCAGTTCCTTTTTATATTATAAGAAAATTCATTTGTACATCGTTAATTTTTTTCAACGATTTGCGTGTTTTTCCTCTAATAATTTGTCGGTAAGTACTTGATTCAAATTACCATCAGTGAATGAAAATTAGTCGTTTTATTATCGATTCAAGGTTGATTTCTTTTCTTTCCAGGTCCTTTTTATATTTTAAGAAAATTCATTTTTATATTATTACTTTTTTCGACGATTTGCATATTTTTTCTGTAATAACTTGTTGCTTTCGCACTGTTGAATGCAGTTTGTCTCACCGGCTCTGATTCCGTTCGTTTCTCCCTGCAACCTTACCCAGGCTTCGAAACCCACCTCTCCACTCTTCCACCCCTCGCTATCATTCCCCTCTCCTGCTTCTCCTCAAGCAATGGGTACCAACATACTCGGAACTTTCAGTTCAGGCCTATGTGTGGCGTGACCGAGCCATGTCGCTAAACTTTTTGAAATGACTATACATACATGTCACATGGATGAAAAAAATAAAATAACTGCCTCTTGAACTTAAGGAAATTAAGGGTTTCCAAAAATTCAAAACATCTGTACATGATTATTTAATTGAGAAATGTTTTTATACAATTAATGAATATATTAATTAATAACTTTTAATGATACTCTGCTACATAATGTATTTTCATGTATATGGTATACTGTGATTATGCATGCTTTTTTACGAGTCTAATGACTGTATGCGGTCAGTTGTAATTTTGTATTTTTTGATATGTCTTATATGCTGCATTTTATTGTACTGTCAACTGGAAAAATAATGATTATGATTTATTCCTGCATGTGATACTAAAAAAGTGTATTAGTAAGAATTATTGATTCCTGAATGTTACAAAGTTACAAATCAGCATACCACTTTTGTAGTAACATGTATGAGGTTGATTATTGTAGCATGAAATAATTTACACTATCTTTATCACATCAAGCATTTATTAACCAATAACATTGTAAAGCAATAAAAAATTTCATAAAAACAGCCTTAAAATATTTTCTCACTTTGATAAGTATAATTAAAATGTTGATAATATCCATCTTAAGTGAGATAACACAGTGTAATGCAAGTTATAAGCTTCCTTGAAAAACAAATGTTAATATCCCTAAATCTATTTAATTAATTACGAATGTTGGTATTGCTAAGGACTAGTTCATAGAAAATTGCCACAAATCTACCTCACTTTCATGAAATAAAAATAGAAAACATTTAAAAATATAATTTCCAGTTGTTTTACAATATCTCAGTTCAATCACAATGAAAAGTTAATTCACTCTAAAGGTGAATAATTTATACAGTAGAATCCTGTTACAATATGCTTTGTTATTCTCAAAGAATTTTTAAAAAAATTATGCTAAGTATTAGAGGAATAATGTGTACTGCCAGTACAATGCAACATGATAAGACACGATTTAGCAATAACGTGAAAATCTCACATCAAAAGAAATTATTACAAAAGAAGTTATGTGATGTAGACCGTTTTATAAGATTTGTCTGGTCTTTTTTGTATAATTCTGCAGTTAAAAACCTTAAATAAATAGAGAGCATAAAAAAATAGTTCCATGGATTTTTAATATTTAATTACTGGAATAACATGGGTTACCTTTAATTTAAAAATAGTTCAGGTACCTTTCATTATACATTTACTGCAATAATACATTCTGTCTGTAACTCAGGTGTTTCTTATCTTGTCTAAAACCTGCATTATAATAAGATTCTACTGTATACAATAAATTATTATTATTTCATTAATTTTTGTTAGCTAAAAAGAATAGCATTTCCGGGAGAAATGCATATTTAATTAATACATTCTAGAGCAGTGGATCTCAAACGGGGTGACATGACACCCCAGGGTGATGTGACAGTTATTGAGGGGTGATGCGAATATTTGATAAATTCACAATGTATCATATTCTGGCTTATAAACATAATTAAAATCAGGAGAATAAACACTCATGCTTATTAAATGCCAGACTTTTATCTGTAGGTGGTTATGGAAAGCCCAATTTATCTTTAAAAGTGATTTGAAGTTAATGGAACTGTAAACGGGATGACATGCAGCTGAATGAACTGAACATAGGATGACACAGGCAAAAAGAGGTTGAGAACCACTATTCTAGAGAGAGGAGAAAAGTCCTAAGGACTCAAGCCTAAAATCTTTTTTGCACCTAGCAACACCTTTGCTTATCAACAATAGTAATATCACTCACAATCAGTGATAGCACAGTGTACCATAAGAATTAGAATATTATACTGAATATACAACATGCATTTTATTTTATTTTTAAATCTATCTTGAATTACAAGTCAATTTTTACACATACTAACAATCCCTGTATATGTAGCTCTCAATCTATTGACATTATAGTATTTCTTCTTTATTCACCGTTGAATAGTAACAGATGATATGAGATTACAATATTTTGAGATATAGATGAGTATGCATAAGTTGTCCACTGTTTTTGGTCTAACAATCCCTCAAACACATAAAAATTATGAAATAATGGTTAACGGGATATGACATTTTCACTGGTAAGATTAATGGCGAGATTTTACATCAATATGAAAATATTATAATGCTAGGAAAGTTGCATCCTTTCCTTCCAAAATAAAATTAAGCAAATTTGTTAATCATATGCTTCCCTGCATCAAATCAATGAAAAACTCAGAGATGTTATACTTTTGTCAATTACATAAACAGCTTTTTCAATTGCTTTCCAGTTAATCATCCCTTTTGGCTCTCATAAAAGACAAGAACACTTGTTCTAAAGTGGTATCACTAATGGAATAATCTTCAATCAAAGGGCTGTGAGTCCTTTTAAGTTCTTCCATGGTTGAAAACATAAAATCCCACTTTGTGTGAGACTCAATTATATGATAATGTAGCAGCAAGCCCTGAAAAAAAATCAACATAACTGTAAGTTCAGACCAAGAGCAACATACAGTGGGTATACAACAAGAATAATATGTAAGAAATGTAGAACTGAACAACCACAAAATGTTTATCAAATTCTAAGTGAAACCTTGTATTAATCCATTTTAGAAACTTGTGCTTTCTTCCCAGTATTCATAAAAATGTCGATTTTTAAGTTAACTTTAGCTGATTACAGACATAAGAAGAGTTTGATAACTTTCTTGAATTGCAGTGCAATTGATTCAAATTTTACTAGAATGTTTAAATCAAACAAAAATATGATTTAAAACAGAGCTGGGAAAAATTCCAGATCCGGAACAAGGAATGATTCCAAAATCATTCCGGTTCCTGGATCTGGAACGGAAAATTATGTCGGATCCAGAACCCAAACTGAAACAATTTTGGTTCCAGAACAGATCCGGAATAGTTCCCTTATAAAGTGAATTAATTATTATTACTATTTTTACTTTTTTTATTAAAAAAAACTTTTTCATTTCTACTATTATATTTTTATACAAAATTGAAAACGTATACTTTCTCTGATTATTCTTCTTCCTTGTTTAGTTTAGTTAGATACCAGAGGCCAACATGTAACCAACTTCAACCCCTCCCCTACCCCTTATCCAGATAAATTTTTAAGAGATTTTCAGTCTTCCCTTAGCAGTGGAAACAATGATATTCGTGATTTAGTGCTACTTAGTTTTTGACAATTACTATTTACAAAGTCATTAGCTGAAGGTCAATATATATTCTATTTTTTAAATTTATTAAAAGCTTGTTCTTATTGTCGGGTGATGACATAGCAACAATGAAGAATTATCAGCAGTTAATTCCACTTTTATTTACACACACAGGCAGCATCGAGAAAATGGTCAAACATAATAAGAGAACTTCAAAACGTGTATTTCTGTTGAAATCTCGAATCTGATAATTTTCACGAATACAAAACTTTCACATACACTACATATGGAAAAGTAAAAAGAAAATTTCCATTTAAAATATGACCTTTGGCCACACTACTTTTAAGACACTTTTATCATTTTTTATGTAAGTGAAAAATGTTGTAATTCATGTAAAATTTTATCAATAAAAAACAGTTTTTTAGAACTAGGAATGGTTCTGGAAGCGAATGCAAACCATTCCTTCTTTTGATCACCCCAAACTGAACCCAGAACGGAACGAGTTGGAAAATTTAAGGTCGGAACTGGAACGCTCGGAATTGAAGAGGATCTTCCCAGCTCTGATTTAAAATAACCTTTGCACACTAATAGTAAATGTATCATGTACCCACTGGGAGAAAATTAGCAAGGTTGCAAAACTGTAATCATGCATAAAAATTAATCCTAACAGCAATTAATTAATCTGTAGATACTGATTAGGTTCACGTGCTGCGATCTTTGCTGATAATCCAAATTTTTTTCAATAATGTACTTAAAATGTTAAAGATTTCACAAGATATTTAAAAAGTAGATTAACACAAAATAAATGGCTAGATGAACACGTTCAATGTCCACGTTGAATACGAATCAATGCCCCCCCACACAAGTTAATGCGACTAACTGCTTAAGAAAAAATTTATATTACAATTTTATAAGATGTATTTTTTCCCTTTGCCTAGAAGGATTTCAAGGTACTTGCTCGAGTAATACCAAGTATAGTGAGTCCCCGATTTACACGGGTCCGAGTTACACAGATTCGTAGATACACGGATACATGACAACTTATCAGCGCACTCGATTTTTAGTTCAACTGCCACTCAACAGATGGCATTACTAATACAGTATCATCATTCACGCGATCGGTCTGCTATGGGACTGACCCCTGGGTTTTATCGAGACTTCTCAGCCTTTCGGTCATATTCCCGCCACTTCTGCAAGCAGAATACGGAGATTTTAACCTCGCTTCCGAGGGCCATTAAAGGCTTGACCGTGCGACGGCCCAATGCGTCTTGTACACCAGCTGGCTGTGCACTACTTCCAGAACGAACAAACCATCTGGCTTTCGTTCCCCTTCTGGTGGGGGTCATGGTCTAGCGTCCGCCATAGCCCGTAGGTGCTTACCACAGTCACTACGAATCCAACCCATCAGCCGAGGTGCTGAAGCTCGACACCCGTAGTCCCAGTATTCGTTCTTCGTTACCGTAGAACACCGACACTGGTGAGTCGGCCGCTGATCCTTTGGGGATGGCTACTTTCTTTCTGGCACCGGTGACCAGGGGTTCAAGTTACCCGGACTAGGTCTGACTAGAGGTAATGCCATCAATTATTACTTTGCTGCTATGCAGCGTTTGTCGCGCTCAACTGGCAGTGGTGATCGGTTACACAGTAACCATATACTCAGCGGCTTTCTTGGTCAGGACTGCTTCACAGAAGCAAGTAAATGTGTGGAACGTGCTCTTACCCACAAGGTTAGAATATTCTTGTGGCCAAGCTGTGAGTCCACTTGACGCTAAATCTATTTTGAATTTATCTCTGTCCACGTTATAACGCTTGCACACATAGATGATATGCGCTGGGGTCTCCACCTTCCCACACGCACATCTCGTCGTATCGCTCAGGTTAAATTCCGCCAGCGTAATCCCTCAGTACACGAGCAATCGGTTTACGAGTTTTCACTTATACGAGATGCACAAATTAATACCTGTTTTTCAATTTACCAGCCAATTTTTGCTTATACGATCTCCTTCCTCTCGCAAACCGATCGTTTTTCTCGGTACCTATTCTCAGCTTTCGTCGGTTCCCGAATCTTCTTGAATGCATAGAACGTCACAGCATCCCAACTTTAATGATGTAACTATTGTTTATAAAATTTATAACATGGGATATATTGGGAAATTAATTTTCGCCTGATGAGCAGTTTTCGAGGAACAAATGAAGCTCGTAAACTGATGGATTACTGTATGTTGACGTGCAGCTGACAGCGTCGCTTTCGCCATTTAGATTTGTTATCCCGTGGGTGCAAGTTGTGTCTCGTTACTGTACTGCTCTTCATAAACAAACTATAAACCTTCATCACATAAGCACTACTTTTTTAGCTTTAAATATCCATTGAAACGAACGTATATGTCAAAAAATATTTCGTATTTAAGCACTGTTGGACTTACATGGTTTTCAACTTTCACGGCGACCTTCGGAACGAATTAACCATGTAAGTTGGTGACTTACTGTATTGAAATTTTGAATATGGCTGAAATGCTATGTATATTGCATCATTTTTTTTTCTTTTGAAGAAATAATTCACTGCAAATAACTTCAAAGTAAACTCTTTATAAATTATTTATTGGCTTTCACTCATTTTATAATTTACCAACCAAAAGCGAGAAAATAAAATGCACAACACCATAGATAAAAACTAAGAAAATAAAAATATGATAAACTTAGCATTTATGTGATACATACCTTATGTTCATCCTTCAATGTGCAAGGATGAAACCTGGTCTCAATACAATCCTTCAGATTTTCTACTGTTGGTCCAATGCTGTCAGAAGTATCCACAAACAAATTCAATTTTACAAGGAGGGTGAAACCTTGACCAAATTTCAGCTTAAGTTGTGGTACTGGTCCAAAACACACAAACTGACCATTTACCATTATGGCCAATTTGGTGCACAATGCTTCACACTCTTCCATGCTGCCAAATAAATTAAGAGGTTTTAAGAGGTTTTCCATGGGAATGTGTAATTCTTACATACTATAAAACAAGAATGACAAAAAAATAAATCCTTAAGATAACCTTTTCTTGAATTTTTGGGACATTGGATCAAAAAATATGACAATTCTCTTTCTGCATTTTGGAGACAACTTTGGATGCATGGAGTTTGTTAATCAGTCATAAGTATGGACAAATACATGATAAAATACTTATTAAAACTACAGGTTGTCCCAAAAAAATATATACACGTTTTGAATCTTGATTTGAACATGTAAAAATGTAATTAGCAGATTGTTACTATGTAATCATTTACAACAATAGTCCTAGATGGCATGAGTATTATTATCACATTGTTTCTAGGTAAGCAATAAAATAAAATGGTAAAATATTGTTTTGTATTTCAGCAATGTATGTGGATTTTGAAGTGTTACTGGAAAACTGAGAATATTAGCGAGGAACAAAAAATTGGAGAAAGGAATTCCAAACTGAACCATCAACACACATAAACTAAGTCCTGTAACAATGGGCTGAGTGAATAAAAATTAAGCAAGTGCTTTTGTTTGATTTCTAACATTTTTTACGCAAATGCTTAAATTTGGATGAATAAAAAAATAGTATTTGCTTTTGCTTAAAAGAATAAGCATTTGCTTATTTTCAAGATCCTCCTGTAGCATTAGCTTAAAAATGTGTGAATTAAACTGAGCATTTGCTAAATCTTTTAAGCATATGTTTAAAATTTCTTAAGTGAGATGAAGGGTATCACTAAAAAATTTTTAAGTTCTTGAAAAACACTTGTATGCAAGACCCATGAGCAATCTCCTAATGGCACTAATCATGCCATCAATTCTCTAATCATAGCATAGCATAATTATTTTTTACAAATTCCCAATGTATAATTTTCTCTGTCACAAATATCTACCATATTTACTGCGCCCTTGTGTATCACCCCTATTTTTGGGCCAGTCAGAGGAAAAAAATTCGTGCTGGAATAAATTGACACCTAGGATTTAAAAAAATAATAAAATTAAGTAAAAAAATATTTTTAGTGTATACACACTTTTACTTGCACTTACTTACTACACTCAAAGGTAGAAAATAATTTTTTCCTGGAAAAAAAAATATTATTCAAAAATTTGTATGCTTTGTAAAAGTTGGTGGCATTAAATGAGTATATGTTAAGTAAGTGGCCAACAATAAGAACTAATTTATGTGGTAGATGAAATGTAAGAATTAGAAGAGAAAAAAGTCACCCACTTTTACAAAGGATACAAATTTTTGAATGATATTTTTTGACCAGGAAAAATTTTTCTACGTTTGAGTGCAGTTTTGAGTAAAAGTGTATATACACTAAATATGTTTTTTCACTTAATTTTATTTTTATCTTTTTTGTCTTATATCTGTTATTAATAATGCATTTTTATACACGCATGAGAAATAATTATGGAATGTAGAATTTAATAAATTTGGAATAATTGTTGCAATGCAGGACAAATGCGTAACAAAAAATTTACCTGTTTTATCTGACTGATAAACTTTTCACTACATAATATTTTTGCTCTAACAAAACTTCAGATGACGTGAGAGTATGTAACTAAAATTCAAACTTATATTATCACACTAAAATTTCCAAAGTGAGAACAATTATAACTTAAACTTAAAACAGTTGCATATATTATTCCATGAAAGAGAATGGATGTATATTTAATATAATAATTTACGAATGTTGTTTACTATGGTTCCTATGAAAATAATTTCCCTCACCTTCCTTTCTCTCTGGTATTTCAAGTATTCTAAGCATGTTTATACCCATAAGGATTGAAATAACAATATGATATCGAGGTGTAACAATGAAATTGGTAGGCAAGGCAACATCCCATTAAAATGACAAGATTTCCCCAAAATATGTGAATTAAACGTTTAACATGAGCAATTTTTTTCAAGATTTCTTTCGTCATCACCTTAAAATACATGTATCGAGCATTCCTAGAAAATTTAGAGCTTCTATCTCTATTCTTTCTAGAGTTATTCACATTTTTATAGCGAGTGAGTTTTGATGTTTGACAAATAAATAAATAAATATGAAGGGAAGTTAAGTAAAAGTGTGTAAAAAAAAATGTTGTCCAGCAAAAGTATAGGTAGAAATTAGTGATGCACCCAAGCTCAGCTTCGGCCTCGGTATTCGGCCAAAATCTGCTATTTGGCTTCGGCCTCGGCCGTTGGATGGCCGAATAGCTGAATACTACATATTGTTTTGATAAAATGATAATGACATAATAGAAGAATGCTGACAACACTAAATAAAAGCATAATACATTGAGTTGTTGCCAATACAATTCACATATCTTGGATTCAGCCTGACAATTATGTGCTACTCGTTTTTATGGCATACGACATTTAATATATTAGTGTATTCCAATATGTGGACAATTCGTTTATTTAGAATACTCCGCCTCATTAGTTGGAATTTTTGATGTTTTACTGTACTGTGTAAGTAGCAGACAACCTCTGACATCTGGTTCACGTTTTTGCATGACATAATATGACATAAACAGTAGCGCCATCGTGCCAAAACCAAAATGACACAATGTCGACTTGAGTTTTCGTTTCATTTTTGAATTTCATAAGTGCAGACATTTTTATATAACAGAATATATAATAAACTTAACAAGGCTGCTATTCTTTGTATATATCTTCATATTAACAAAGAATTTAAATAGATTTCTATAGAAAACATTAGTGTTCATTAGTTGGTACTTCAGATTGGTAATGTTTTAAAAACGATTTCGGAAATTCCCCGGGAGGAATATTCTTGCGGTTGTAACCAACTTTTACAGTCAACATTGGGGATGTGTGCAGATTTTTCGTAAACTCAGAACTTATTAGTAGTATCATTTTTAAATTTAATAGGCGAGGCTAAGGCTCAGTCCCACGTACAACTGACGCGGGTGGTGCGAGCAACTAAGCGGAAAAATAATACAATGTAATGTTACGGTGGTGTCCCAAGTTCTGGTGTCAATGCGTGTACTCGTGCGAGCGTCTTCGAAGCAATCAACACACATTGTTTTCGCAGCGAGCGACCAGAACTGCTGTTGTGGCAAATACTTTGTATTTCAGCGTTTTCTTTGTAGTTTTATCGCCGTTTTAAATTGTGTTCTTACACTGTTATGGAAATGAACGAAAATTTAATTTCCGAGATCCAAAAGAGTTCCATCTCATAGAATTTAAAAGATAAAAACTATTTTAAAGGCCGAAGCCGATATTAGGTGCATCACTAATTTATGCTAATGGAGATATTCGGCCTTGGCCGAATACTGATTTTAATATTCGGCCATTCGGCATTAGGCCAAAATGAGTATTCGGTGCATCTCTAGTAGAAATTGATGGTAAACTTTTATTGACAGAACTGCTTATTTTGATTAATAATAATAAACTTAAAACTCATTTAAAAGGTACAGCTTTAATATTATAAAAATATAACCTCATCTCAATCCTCAAAATGACCATTGTGAACTTGAAGATGCACTTGCGGCAGAATAAACCACGCATTTAAACCCTAAACGTATGCTTGGTTATATAGATACGTATATACGTCGTAGAATTCTTTGTTTTCTGCGAGAATAAATTTAGACGCAAATGTGTTGCAGTAAATTTACTACAAAAACTTGCAATTTATGTATCTTGTTCAGAAATCTTCATGTATGACATGTAGTCCCCCCTTTTTTCACTGACATTCTGGGACAAAGGTACACAGGGTACACAAGTAAATATAGTATTATGTACTGTATTTTTCGAATGATAAGATGCACTTTTTTCCAGAAAAATTACCCCCAATATCAGCCTCAGCATCCTCTGGAGTCAAACCTGTAACCTATTTCAAAATATTTTTAGTCATAATGTAAAGATTCATTAACACTGAAATCCTGAGAAATTTCAGGCTTCTAAGTTTATTTCTAATCGAGTTATTCACAAAATTAGAGTGTTACGCATGACCATGATGATGACAATTATGATTTTCTAATAGAGAGAGATAGGGCAAAATGCAATAAAATATTTAAATAATTGCACAAATAAACACTGCTCTACAGACAAAGATGGCGACGCTGCCGAAACTGTTGGCTGGCAGGCAGCGCCACCACGCGGTAACTCAAAATGTTCGTTTGTCATTTCGCTGATGTACGAAAGTCCGAATTCAGCGTACGAAAGGCGGTTCAGAGGTGTCAATGTATAATGTACGAAAGTGTGAGTTGTACGAATGTCGAACATACGAAAGTCGAGGACCGCCTGTATTCAATAAATGATTTTTCTCATTTTATTAAAACTAGGAGCTCTGCACCTGACACCTCTGGCACCCAACCCTGTGCCACGTTCCACGCGATCTTATCGGACTATGAAGCATGCCGCAAACTTAAAAGCCGTATAATCATATAATAGAATTTCTTCTGATAGAGGTTTCTGTTTAGATTGCTAAGAAATGTTTGTTTTCAGCTACTACATGAATCGGAAAGGAAATACTGCTATTATTAACAAAAGCTGAGAGTAATAAACGTACCTTAAATGCAGCGGAAATGAAATCTTATTTTAATTCTTCAGGAATATTCTTTTTAGTAACTAATATAATCGGACTATGCTCTCAAGTCGTATGATCATATAGTTCAATTCAATTCCTTACGCTAGAGGTTTCTTCAGCTAAAGGGGCTCCACCCCTGGCTGCAGCACAGCTCAACCCCATAAAATTGGCAGAAAAAACTAAGCGCATCTTTCTAGCTCTGTTTAATGGCTTGCGTGTTAAGTCCGGCACGAGGGTGAATAACCCATAAGTCAATCAGAAATCTACATTTTAAAAGTCATATTAGAGAGGAAATTAATATGCTATACAGTAATAGATCGCAAACTTTTGTCTTTAATTTTCTTTTTATTTAAATATATGCCCTTTCTTTTTTATATAACAATCAATGCAATTATTTAGATTAGCTATGAAGAGAAAAGAACTACGTAACTTTCAATATGTTTTTAAACAAGACAGGAAAGTGTACAACGTATCACAATTGGGCACGTTTCATGCAATGGAGTATTAGAAAGAAATTATCTACCTGTACGTGAGGGAAATAGCGTTTTAAATTTCTTTTCTTCATCATAAATAATCCATTTTCTTCCTATTTAAAAATAGTGCATGAACACATAAATTAAACGTTTGTTTGTGAGATTGTTTATGTTAGCAACAATGAAGTAACCATGCAAGAAAATTTCTAAGTTCAACTTGAATTAAGACATTCTTATTTGATTTTCTCAATAACGGCTACTCCTACGATAAAAATGTATAGGAAAGGAAACACTCTTCTTTATTAGTCCTACAACTTTTATTTGACAAATATTTTGATATGAGCAATACTTCACGAGATATGACAAAAATTTAATTTTTTGTCATCAGTAAAGTGGTACCCCTGATTAGCGTACGTGATTTATTTTTGCAATTTTCTTATTATATTTTATTGTAAGTCCTTAATATCAAATTTCATTAAAATCCATTTGGTAGAAGCCAAGATCGAACATGCAGATGGATGGACAGACCAACAATAATAGACGCTCACGCTGAAAGCGAAACGCGCCTAAAAATAACAAACGTCCCTATTCTCATATAATTTTAAATTTAGGCGTGAGCCTAATTGCATTAATAAGCATTACAGATGTATAATATAATGATTTTACTTACAAAAGTGTAAGATTCTAGCATTCAAATGATAAAATGAAGATTCAATTGTTTTGATTTAATCGTTAGAAATGCTTCCCATACGCAGTAAACAGAATAATAATCTGGAAATATTTACGTTGCTATGTATAAAGTTTGACGTTGCCACAGCAATGATTTTGATGCTTAAACAACAGCTAGAAGTGAATAATACTTTTCTTTCATCTATTTGAAGGTTTAATTGCCACTAATTGAATCGGAGACAACAATAACAGTCGCCTTGGCAACACCAAGAAAGAGTATGAAATATCCACAAAATATTGAAAACAATTGCGTATTTCTGAAATATTTGACCGTGTAACATGTAAACATTGCAAGAATAAGACAACATAGAGTTTTAGCTGTTGAATAAAGCAAAAACAAAGAAAATAGGTCCATATTTACGTATTATGATGAATGAAGGAAAAAAACCTTGCACTCTGAAAAATCGAAAATTCAGAGTAAACTTATGGGAAAATATAATTGTCACCTGGATTCAAACCCGGGACATCATAGTAAATGGAAATATTTTTCCAGGGACCTCCTAGCTTGTAGAAACAAAATGCCGTTTACTGCATATCTCTACGATGAACGGTTCTCCAGAAATATGCTGCTGTAATGCTTCACGTACGTATGTACATACGGTTAGAATTTTAATATTATAAGATGTCTTATAAAAGTATAATTAGCTTCTGAGGAAACAATACAAGGAAAATAGGAGATGAACATTAGTTGAGATTCACTTATATTCTGAAAGAGTCGATTAATTTTTTCCTAAACAAATTACCTGTGAGAAGTAAGCACAACGGCTGCCCCACTTGACCGGGCAGAGTTTACAGCATCCCACATTCTGCGACGGGCTATGGGATCAACACCAGCCATGGGTTCATCAAGGCATATCAATCGGCGTTCTCCAATCAGAGCTATTGCTGTATTTACTCGACGAAGGTTTCCTCCACTATAGGTTTTGCAAGGTCTATCTGCCAGCTCATTTAGATCTTTCAGGTAAGAAAAGAAATAAGAAATGCCATTCAACTTCTCCCAATAGAAAGGTAACTTTTTAAAATGCTCCACTGACAAACAGTTGCTAGTGTTTTATTGATTTCAACAGAATGTTTCATGAGATAAAATGTCTTCTCAACATTTTCAGACTTTTTTATATTATCTTTTTAAAATATTATATCCATAATATATGCAAGGAAATACTTCCCCTGAAATTAAACAAGTAAAAGCAAACAAATTTAACCACTTACCCAAAGTTTTTCAAAGAGGTATACTTAAGATCTAGTTATTTCAATGACAACATAAATAAATGAACATTATAATTACAGTAAACTCCCGATTTACAAACACCAAGAATTCCTGAAAAGTAGTTCATAAACCAAAAGTTTGTAATCAGGAGAGATTTTCCCATAAATGCAATGTTAAAATCATGGGATGTGTTCAAAATCCAAGTGCAAGAAAAAGGAGAACGAAACAAATTATAATAGATTTGAACAAATGCATCTAAATCATAACTTATTCATTCGTCGAATTTGGCATCATTTTCCACATTAAGGGGAACTTTAGGGATGTGAGGGCATAGTAGCATGCATGATGTGATAATGTGGAAGAAGGTGCAGAACTTTCAACACAACACAGGAGAAAAGAAATATCGGCGGTGTCCGAAACTAGACACTCCCCTTGCAGTACAAAGACTGATGTTAGATGCCATCTAGCGGAAATATGTGAACAATCAGTATATATACGAGATCCTGCAGCAGGAGCATTATTGCACTCCTGGCACTTTATGCGAGAGCTGCAAGGAGCACGATAGCGCTCCTTGGCACTCTAAGGGTTAACTAGAAATCCCCAGCAGCATTGCCACCCAACAACACAGTCAATCTATCCTTAGTAGGTTTGAAACCAGGCACGTCCTTTTCTTCTTTGGTGATGAAAGTCCTAGTGGGCATCTTCTTCCAGAAGAGGTCAGTCTCATCCACACCGAATACATGCATTGGATCATAGGCCCCTTACTTACTTACTTTAAAAGTTTCAAGATAATTTTTAGCAGCCTCAACATCTGCACTGGCAGACTCAACCCAAATCCTAATGCCATGCAAGTTCTCACCTTGAATTTTGAAAACCAACCATCACTAGCCTTAAATTCTAAATCCTTCACAACACTTCCTTCAGACTGCTTCGTTCTTAAGTCTTCAAAAATTATCTTACAATTAGCCTTGGCTTGAATCATAGCAGTGGACATTGGCATATGCTTAGTCTCCTGGTCCTGAATCCAGAGCAAAAGCAAATGTTCCATTCTAACAAAAATCTCCTCCCTATTCCATTGAAATTTAATTGTTCCAGGCACAGATTTCTTTGCTAAGTCTTTATATTTCTGTTTCTCATTTAAAATTGTCCTTACCATGGTTTTAGTCATGCCCATATCTCTTGCAATGTCGGAGCCAGATTTTCCACTCTCAAATTGATTTATAATCTTTAATTTCACATCCAGAATTATAACAACATGTTGTCGTTTAGCAATATTACCACTAGAAACTTTTTTATTCACCTTGGGAGTGATATTTAATTAATTAAAGGCAAAACAGTCTTTAAAACATTTACAGAAACCAACACAGATTCAACAACCAAAACGGCACTCTAAATCCAACTGACGATCAAAGAAAGTGAGGAACAACATGCGTTGCGCATGGATTAAAGATGAAAAGAAGACGAATAGTGAACAAATGGGTAGTAATAGAGATGCACCGAAGCTCGGCTTCGGCCTCGGTATCCGGCCAAAATCTGATATTCGGCTTCGGCCTCGGCCGTTGGATGGCCGAATAGCTGAATACTACATATTGTTTTGATAAAATGATAATGACATAATAGAAGAATGCTGACAACACTAAATAAAAGCATAATACATTGAGTTGTTGCCAATACAATTCACATATCTCGGATTCAGCCTGACAATTATGTGCTACTCGTTTTTATGGCCTACGACGTATAATATATTAGTGTATTCCAATATGTGGACAATTCGTTTATTTAGAATACTCCTCCTCATTAGTTGGAATTTTTGATGTTTTACTGTACTGTGTAATTAGCAGACAACCTCTGACATCTGGTTCACATTTTTGCCTGACAAAATATGACGTATAAACAGTAGCGCCATCGTGCCAAAACCAAAATGACACAATGTCGACTGAGTTTTCGTTTCATTTTTGAATTTCATAAGTGCAGACATTTTTATATAACAGAATATATAATAAACTTAACAAAGCTGCGAGTCTTTGTATATATCTTCATATTAACAAAGAATTTAAATAGATTTCTATAGAAAACATTAGTGTTCATTAGCTGGTACTTCAGGTTGGTAGTTTTAAAAACGATTTCGGAAATTCCCCGGGAGGAATATTCTTGTGATTGTAACCAACTTTCACAGTCAACATTGGGGATGTGTGCAGGTTTTTCATAAACTCAGAACTTATTAGTAGTATCATTTTTAAATTTAATAGGCGAGGCTAAGGCTCAGTCCCACGTACAACTGACGCGGGTGGTGCGAGCAACTAAGCGGAAAAATAATACAATGTAATGTTACGGTGGTGTCCCAAGTTCTGGTGTCAATGCGTGTACTCGTGCGAGCGTCTTCGAAGCAATCAACACACATTGTTTTCGCAGCGAGTGACCAGAACTGCTGTTGTGGCAAATACTTTGTATTTCAGCGTTTTCTTTGTAGTTTTATCGCCGTTTTAAATTGTGTTCTTACACTGTTATGGAAATGAACGAAAATTTAATTTCCGAGATCCAAAAGAGTTCCATCTCATAGAATTTAAAAGATAAAAACTATTTTAAAGGCCGAAGCCGATATTAGGTGCATCACTAATTTATGCTAATGGAGATATTCGGCCTTGGCCGAATACTGATTTTAATATTCAGCCATTCGGCATTCGGCCAAAATAAGTATTCTGTGCATCTCTAGTAGTAATTGGTGGCGGATGAAAGATCGAAAGGACGAATAGCTGACAAAACAATGAGTGACCACTGTATAACCACATGAAAAATAAAAACATGCTAATTTATCCATGTTCATGGATAACACACTACTTGTTTATGGTTAACATTTCAACATTAAGAGTTTTATTATAAAAATTCATCATAACTTTGTGGGCTGCACAAAAACCCTTCACCGGTAAACATACCAAATATAAAAGATTTAAAATTAAATCTTATGTTTCCATTTGGCTGCTTTATACATTTAAAAGAACCAATATAAACACGCTCTCATATATTTTGTAAGGGAATTAATGGATTCATTCACTGCAGTACAATTTCTCTTTACCAATTTGTATTAAAACTGACACTTACCCATTTGATTCAGCCACCTTTGAACCTCCTGGTCAACAATTTTCTTAGGAAATCCTCTTAGGCAACCATACAAACGTAATGTTTGTCTTCCAGTAAGGAAACCCAATGTTGCATTAAACTGAGGGCAGTAACCAATTTTGACCTGATACTGCAGGTTTTAGAAGTGGTGTTAAAAAGGGGTAATTAGCTTCTGATCATTTCACAAACATGATTATAACAAATCAGTTACTATAATTTTCAGCTATTTGAGAGAAAAAATAAATCTACAAAACTGTGAACATTTCAGCACACTGTTAGCTTTTAAAAATAAATTATTGAGATTAGCATATAATAAAAACAGAATTTGTTGTGATTTAAACTTTCACATCGAAAAAGATTACTTGCAAAATCTTTTAAATTAATATCCAATAATTTCCCAGCATTTGTAAGGGATACATTCCAAAAAATCAATCCAAACCAACAAGTTATGAGAGTAATGGGAAAATTAGGATTCCATTCCCACAGTAATGGGAGTGAAAAATAAACTTTGGAACATTGTAATAGATAAACCTATAACTACTGTAACCACCAACTGCTTTGCAGATTCTAGAGAAAAATATCATCCATCTTTTTTTTCATGCTCAAATAAAATTCTTAAGGCAAAAACAGACATGCAATTGAACACAATGCAGTGCCTTTTTATTTTCTTCCTTCCTAATCAACAATGAATTTCTCACAGTTAATTAAATTAATTACTCCGCTGATTTTTAATATAAAAAAACCATCTAATTTTCTCTCTTCTCATATAAAATTCTTATGGAAGAAAACATTTTCAAAAAGTTCCTTTCAAATGAAACATCGCAAACTGAATAATACACAGTACCTTTTGATTCCTTCCATTCCAATTCGCAGATCTTTCTCCCAAGAGAAAGGATGTGCCACCCGAGATTGGATGTGATCCTGTTATCATTCCAAAAGTACTAGTCTTTCCAGCACCATTGGCACCAAGGAGACCAAAGCAGTCTCCAGAATCTACCCCAAATGAAACACCTTTTACAGCCTTCACTCCACGTCTTGGCCAACGAAACCATCCATAATTTTTCTTCAGTTTATGAGCGATAAGGGTATCCTTCCCTTCTGGTCTTGAATCACCTAAGATTAGAGAAAAATTAATCCATCAACTTCGTTGTTGTTGAGCGTGCTGAAATACAACTACCCCTGCATACTGAATACTTTTAAGCAGTGCTGGCAAACGAAAAAAAAATCGATTCATTACGTTTTTCGTTACGGCCAAAAAAGCAATTTCGTTTTTCGTTACGATAAAATCTACATTTCGTTTTTCGTTACGTTTAATGTTATAATGAAATAATTGCTTATGAGTACTTTTTATTTGATATTTATACTTCGTAAGTTTTTCATTTAGAATTATAGTTAAAAAATTTTTGTAAACATATGTTGCAGATAAGGAACATTTTTAAGTTTTCTAAGGAGTCACAACAGATTTCGTTATTTTTTTGATCATGCATACAAATTAAGATTTTTATATCCAACATTTAATAATCAAGGTTAATTGCCTTAACCCACATTAAGTACAAAAATAATGTAATAATTATAATAAAATACTGCAATCCTCATGTGGCATTGTAGAATTTTTTATAAGTAACTCGGAAAGTACACCGGCTGTACCAATTCTAATTCTTGCAACAGACCTAAAATTCGACAAAAATGAAGAAAATTGTCGAAATTTCAAGTTTTCCTCTCTGGGGTTTATTTTTTATAGCTTTCTTCCTTCTCTTATACCCTATAAGAAATACATGTCAATCATCCCTGGGTTTACAATATTGCATTTAATAACATTTTAGATATTAACAAAATGATTGTTTTATTAAGTACATATATGAAAGAAGAGAAAGAGAAATGTGCATAGTTTGATAAAGTTTTAATCCACTGTTAATAACCATGAATATAGGTAATTTTTCAGGTAAAACAGAAAAATATGGAACCTTTACCCAATGTGAGCTGGGCCGGTTTCAGGCGTAAGTGACATAGGCGGTCGCTTACAGGCCCCACTTCAGAGGGGCGGCAAAATCAATATTTTGGATTTTGACATTTTCATTTCTTCCAAAGGTGTATTGCACAGAACTTCAAAACATAGCGAAAAACTATATTTTATGCCATGATAAGTCATTTACATTCAGGGTTGGTTCAAGGTGTAAGAGATGTAAACCTACCATTTACAGGTGTCACTTAAGAAGGACGGCAAGACGAACGTTTTCAAGTTTTACATTGTCTAAAAAACACGCTGATGCACTGTGAACTTTACTTAACCTCTTCAGAGGAATAAAAGGGGGGAGGTTTCAAAGGGGGGGTTTAAAAGGGAGGATTTCAAAGGGGGGGTTTCGAAAGGAGGGGTTTCAAAGGGGGGGTCAAAAGGGGAGGTTTCAAAAGGGGGGGGATTCAAGGGGGGGTTTCATGTGCTTTTAGGGTTTAAGCATTGTAATTTCAAATAACCTTCCTGCCCCAAATACAGCAAACCTTCAATACTAGAGATTTTGATTACTCAAGGGTTTGTCTCTTTGTGCAAAAGCGTGATCGTAAAGTTGCAATATAAAAATATTCGGTAATATAATCATTACATAGCCATTTTGTTATAAGGTCAGTGAATGTTTTATTTCTATTTTCTGAAAATATTCAGCTGAATATACAGTAAAACCTCTATATATCGAAATGGAAGGGACCAGATTTTTAGGCATTTTGATGAATGGAGGTTCACTATAAAGAGGTTTACCATAAGACCTTCATATTATTATTCATAAATGCACAAACTGGTAATTAAAAGTACTATTGTCTTTTTAATTACTATATTAGTATATTTATATATACACAACATAAATAAAATATATTTATAATATAAATACCAACCTAACTGAACAAAAAATGAATATGTACTCTACCTATTGTTTACTGGAAAAAAAGCTGGTAATTTCAGTCTGTGTCATCTTTTTCTTAAATTCATTGGATACAACATTTTCTATTTTATTTAGTAGCAAGTGATTATCACCACTGCAATCCTCCATATACATAAAAAATCTTTCTAGCACACTCAAAGCCTCTTGCACTTCACTCTTTTTTGGAGATTGAATTATTTCCTCTTCATCATTTTCTTCTTCTTCCTTATTAGTCTCTGCTATAGTCTCCCTTTCAACTTCTATCTCCACTTCTTCTACCATTTCTCCCTCAGTTGGTGCACAAGTTAATAGGGAAGTGTCAACATTAACAAAATCATTAAATGATGTTTGAAGATGAATTATTTTATTGATTTCATCCCATTCCAAAGGTTCATCATCCGATACTTCATCTTCCTCATATGTTGCCCTCATAAATCCTGCCTTTATGAAGCATTTATTAATAGAGGCTGATTGAACATAATTCCATGATAGGCAGAGCCTATGCATGGCCTGCAATATATTCCATTTACATTTTGTAAGATCATTTGTTTCATCCACATTTCTTAAAATATAGAGCACCAACTGCTGTCTGTAATTTCTCTTAACACTAGAAATTATGCCCTGATCTAATGGTTGCAGTTTACTTGTGGTATTTGGAGGAAAATACATTATTTTAACATGTCGCAACACGATCCCCTCAACTTTATGAGCAGTGCACTGATCCAGAAAAAGAACTATTTTTCTGTTCTTTATGCCCATCTTTGCATCAAGCATGCTTAGCCACTCACTAAATAAAGCTGCAGTTATCCATGACTTTTTAGAATTTCTGTATAAACAGGGAAGTTTTTTTATATTCTTAAAACATCTGGGTTTTTTATATTTCCCAATCACAAGTGGCTTTAATTTAATTGTTTGCAGAGTGTTTTTCCACTCTTCTACCACAATTGTACTTACAGAAGCTTCTTCCCCACATTTTTAAAGTTCTTAGGTTCTAGTGCACTTTAAACTTCTGTAGCCATCCATTTGACCCTTGAAAGTCATCTATTCCCATTTTCAATGCCATTTCCCTAGCCTTCTGTTGTAGAATAGGCCCAGACATAGGTATGCTTCTGGCTCTAGCTTCCATCAACCAATCAAACACACATTTATCTAATTCTTCATTTTTCACTGCCTGAGATCTTTTATTGATGAAACCTTGATGTGCTGCTACTTCAGTTTCTTTACGTTTATTTAAAATAGATGTTAAGAGTCGACGGTGGTATGCCAAAGGTTTCTGCCACATCTATTTTTCTTTTCCCCTCATCAATGGCTTGGAAAATTGCTAACTTCGTTTCTATTTTCAGCAGCCGTCTTTTTCTATGATTTACCATGTCCATTATGGATCTAAAGTTAATTTATTCATAAACATATTCATTAATTACTTGTGTATTATTTGTAAATATTGCACTTAATATTATACAAGGCATAATGAAGTATATTGTTATACACCTAACAAACCTTAATTATAATCGGAAAATTAATGCATTAATAATTACATGAAAGTTGTGATATAATAAATAATATACTCACGTGATTAAGGACAAAATTAACGTTAAAAAACACGTATTTGTAGATTATGTATCCACTATAGCTTAATGAAACAAATCAATGTGGTATAACCATTAACTTTGACAAGCTCCTCGTATTAGGCAAACATAAGCACTACACGCTCATACAAACTTGACGCATACCGGCGTATAGCTGGACGCCTGCATGAGGGGATAAACCGGGACGCGTGAGGGATTCACCAGGCGAGAAATCGTCGCAGCAGAAGCAGTACCTATCGTAAATATTATGTCTATGTAACGTTATAGTCATGTATTCACGGTTCTTTTCAGATGTGGTAAAAAGTGATACGTACGTAGCAGTGGTGCGTTGTTAACCTCAGGACCGCGAAAGAATTGACTTAAATATTGTCTTTGCAATGTTACAGTTATATATTCGTGGGTTTTTCAGAGGCAGTAAAAGTAACATGAGAATCACGAAAGAATTGACAATTAAATGCCTTTGCAACACTGTAGTCATATTTTCAGGGCTCTTTTCAAAGGCCGTGAAAATTAATAAATACGTAGCAATGGTGTGTTAGCTGAGGATTGAGAATTAATTTACGTTTAAATGATATATCTTTGCAACATTGTAATAATATTCTCGTGACACTTTTCACGAGTGATTAAAATTGATACGTACATAAGTAGCAGTGATGTGTAACTTGAGAATCACGGAAGAATTGACTATTGGTGCTTGCCGTTGTTTCCTTTTAGAAGGGGACCGTAAATCTGAGCGAGTTGAACTCGTAGGGCCTGGCATACATAGGTAATAAACTACGCAACCTAACTTCAACTTAAATTGTGCATATATGTTGCATTATGATAATATTTTGGCTACTTTTTCGAGAGGCCACTACGGTGGTTGCTTCAACGGGATAACCTTGTACGTACGTATGCATATACCATCGACTGATTTCTTTTGGTTATTCACATGCAAATTTTCATTGCAAACTAGCTTAATTATTTTATCCGTAAACAGGAATACATTATTTTACTATAGGGAGGTTGTTTTTTATCAGGGGTGCATTTTCCCATTACGATATACGGAGAATTACGAAAATACGGAGGTACGATATTAAGAGGTTTGTCTATACCGTAACATACAGTTTTGGCGGGACCCAAAAGATATTACGAAATACGGAGGTTTACGATAAACGGAGGTTCACTAGATAGAGGTTTTACTGTATTTTTGAAAAAACAAAACTGAGTAAAATAAGTTTATTTTCCTATTTTAATATATAATTAATATTATTTCATGCCTTTGATATCCAGAGGGGCGGAAAATTTTTACCTCGCTTACACACATTTTTTAACAAAAACCAGCCCTGAATGTGGGTATTCAATCGCTTCCGTGAGTAAATACCTAGTCTAAATTTAAATCGATAAAAAGTTTATGAAATTTTTATGGAATGCTTTCAATGGGATACAACTACGTTCGTAGAGGTTTTTTCTGTAAACTACTTAATTGCTGTAAAATTAATAACTATTAATAACTATCTTTTTTATAATTAGACCGGTAATAGCATAAACCACCTAGTCCCGGGTTTAACTGGGAATCTATGAATTCAGCCGGTAGTGTTTGAATCGTAAAAGGACTGATTGTGAGATCTTTCTCCAACAGCTTAAATAGTTAGACTGATGAACAAATGACACAGTTCAGGATCCAGGGGTGGAGAGGATGAGACAGTAACTTGGAGAGCACCGACCTCTAAAAGAGGAACTTGAGTATAACGAGTAAGTGGAAAACCTCAATCCTAATGAATATTGAAAACAATAGTTTGAAAGGACGATATACTGGGAGGGGGAACAGCGAATGTGAAAGCAGCACATACATTTAAGATCAATGCTTTATCTTCCTCGTTTCTTCTCTTAGGCTTCCTGAAGGAATCCTTTCTTTCATAAATATGGAAAAACCCAAAAGGACAATGGGTGATGGGCGGGGTAGGGCTCCTTTCGCGACAAGGCAGTAGAAATGGCTCAGCGGGTGACAAAGGGTTTTAGCCCACTTTCACTCACCCAGATGCCGTGTATGAATGTCCCTACAAGCTTTATAGCCAGCTAGAGAAGTAGTAATGAATCTGTTAACGAAATAACAAAATTAAATTTTTTGTTTTTGTTATGTTTTTTGTTACTGCTTTTTTAAAAATTTCGTTAACATTTTTCGTTACGTTAACTCAAAATTATTTCGTTATTTCGTTACGTTACATCTAACGTTTTTCAGCACTGCTTTTAAGTACTCTCATTATCTACATTCTCTCTGTATAATCAGCTCTACTGTGATTTTTTATCATTCAAAAGCATTTTAACTAACAATGAATAGTAGGTATGGCTCAAGCATTGAAAGGAATTATTCATCCACTGTAAATACAGTTGAATGAATCATTCTCAGAAAAATTAAATTTGAAGTGACCATTGCATAGAATAAACAAAATATTGCATATACAAACTCCTAATAGAAAGAAATAAAGAAGACGAAATACACACACACACACAAATAATCCAATCTACTTCATCTATACGTTATTCTAATTGTCTTTAAATAAAAGCAAACAATCATTCGATCATTAATCCAACCACTTACTTTGCAATACAAAATCCAATCTATCTTTTTCCCTGAGAACATCTTCATCCTCTGTGCATCTTTCAACCACTTCCTCAGAATTTTTCTCACATTTATACATGAGAAATTCCACAAACTTCTCAAATGAGTTTGAAAGAATGCCCTTATCAATACAATATAAAATTCCAAAATAAATTGGACATAACAGCCCCAAAGTCAATAATTCAACTCCCATTCCTTCAGGCTCCCACTTTGTAAGAGTATGGTTGAATCCAAAGGAGCCCAAATGAAAGTAAGAGATAGGCTCAAAGCAAGAGTCTGTGATATTGCACAAATTCTCTGTATGGATAAAGAAATAAGAGTAAGACAAATTAAAATAATAAGAAAAAGTATAGATATAAAAAGGAAACTTTCTATACATAACTACATACAATGATGTGTTACAGGCTTTAATTATAACTTATCATTCAATCATATTTTTCAAATTTATCATTAAAATTCCGGAAAATAATGAATTTAAAGATGCAAATTTAAAAAATGTTATTTCTCAAATAAATTCATGAAATGAAAAACTTTACAATGAGAATGGTTTTTAATACATGTAAGAGCCTGTGTATTCAGCAAACGCTCACAGATTATGTAGTGTTCACCTTGTGAGACCATCATCATTTGTTTTGTATAGTTATCTTTACACGCTTTTGGTTTAGCGAAATTCTCATTTGAGAGAAGTAACAAGAATTGCATAGCCATCAATTACATTTTAGGAGTTATTGATTGAATCAAATCTTTCAGTTAGTCTGAGAGTTTATGAGAGAGAATAAAACAATTCTGAATGCAATATAACTTAATTGTTTCCCGTTGAACCCAAGATGGTGCTCAAATGTAACCATATGTATTTCTATGTGGAAATATAACCTGGCATGTAGGAGACCTGGTTTGATTCCCAGTCAAGTTCAGAATTTTTGTCGTCCAACTTTACATTTTGATTAGTACCATAAAAGTTACTTTTCCAAATACATATTCCATCTTGTTTGGTAATGGAGAAGTAATTGTTTTGCTTTACGAAATTAGGTTACAGACAACCTTTCAGGAACATAAGTATCTCTTTTGTTAAACAAGGAATCCCTGTATATTATTTGGAATATGCATCATACAAATGGAGGAACGTAACAAATCAAATGCTAATGTCTGACAAAACACAAGCCTTTATAAAGTACTAATATTCACATGCAGCTCATGTTGAGTCTGGTCAGCAAGTTCAATACCATAAATTAGTATATGTGTAAAGATTGGTGCCATTATATTATGAAAATTATGATTAACTTTAAACTTCCATGAACAAATTTTAGCCATAAAAATAATTAGAAAAGATAAAGATTAACACAAAAAGCAACTGGTATTGAAAAAGTCACTGGATAATAAGTTTAAAAATTTTGTAAAAATGAGAGATAAAGGGAAAGTTGGTTGAGATATTGTTTTCCTGTCACATGTTATACGTACACAAAATTTTCATCCAGAGATTTAATGATGTATTTCATGCTGATTTTTTTGTTTTTTATTTATTTTTATTGAATAAAAAATTAATTTAAAATACTTTTTAATAATCAACATAACTAGCACTTAATTATTGTATACATATAACTTGTTTCACTGCAGACTTATGCAGCAAAATTGATCAAACACTAATAATAAATTGAAGGTTTTTACAAAATTACTAATACAGTGAAACCTGAGTTGTACATATTTCAAGGGACCGAATGAAATATACGTATAACTCAGAGTTACGTATAACTCAATGCATGTTTAAATAAGGTCGACATATGAAGAATAAACAAGGCATTTTGTGACTGCATGAGAGGGATGTATTTATAGAGCAAAAATGTTAATACATATTTAACTTGTTGAACATAGAAATATACAAAATAACTCACAACCACAATCTCTCACTTACTTATCACTCTCACAACCACAATCTCTCACTCACTTATCACTCACAATCAGCACGTGATTTTAAAAAATACTCTTTAAACAAATTATATTTTATTTGAAATGAAATAGTCTGTTATTGTCTTTTGTTTCCTTCTTTTTGTGGAAAAATGGTACAGTGCACTTTCAAGTTGATTTTCCACCAACATAATCTCCTCTTGCCCCTCAAAAGAGGAAATGAAGCGCTTCACCATTGTAGAAAAGGCCTGTTTCGTCTATATTGTAAATATCGGTTGGTCTGTATCCCGCAATCAACATGCCTAACTGTTTTTCCTTCCAAAAGGCTGCAGAAACATTGTCAACCGAACTTGACTCCCCCAAAATCATGCGTCCAGTGATGCCATGCCTTTCTTTAAATCCTTGCAGCCACCCTTGTGAAGCCTGAAATTCCTCACATTCATCTTGGCTGCAAAACTCATTGCCTTTTCCTGTAGTATGGTGCCGCTTATAGGGATATTTTTTGACCTCATCTCTTTAAACCACATAAACAGATTTTTCTAGATCAGCACATCTTCCCTCCTGGACACGTCTTCTTTTATGTGCATTCGGGCCAGCGCTTGCATAATTTTCCCTCACTTGGTCGGATTTTGCCAGAATAGTGCACAGCATCGTATATGAAATTTTCAGTCTGTTAGCCAGTTCTTTCTTCGACATGTGTGGATTTTCTTCAGCCTCATTTATAATTTTCATTTTATTCTCCACTGTAATTCCTTTTCTTTTTTGAGACATGTCGTGTGTGAACAACTGAAGTGAAAGAAAATTAAGGCTGGCGAAACAGTGAGGAGAAAAAGAACACTGGAAATCTTCTTCCATTGAGGAGAATGTTCGCGACCGATAAAATGTGGCAATTTTATTATGGTACAAAATAATGCGCCGCGTGACACACCAAGCGTTTATTCCACTAAAATCCCATTCCTACTTGCTGATACAGTGGCTTCCAGTGCACGACTATTTTTTCTTTGAAGCCAATGACTCTCGAATTTGCAACATTGTCATATAAGTTATTCCTGCCTAGAGTAGGTATCAAGTCTTAAGGATAGATTGTCTTCTATTTTATTTTGCCTTTGAATTCCCATTCATTTTTTTTGTTACATAGTATGAATTCTCTTTGCGCCTATGTGGTGTGGCAGTCGACGAAGATTTATGACATTGCTTAACTTGAGATGTGCCATCCTGTATCAAATTCTGTTTCAATCTGCCGTCAGATGCCGCCTATATGGCAACTATGTCGGTGCCCTGGGAGGATTCTGAGAATCTATCTACCACGAGATCTTATAGAGCGTAAATACATACAACTGAGATAAAAGTAGCTGTCAGGATCGGATGAATGCTACATATAAAAGAGGTTTACGTATAAGTCAGTTACGCATAACTCAGTATTTTAATACGTGTAACCATATGGCATTTTGCCAGGACCAACCAAAAAATACGTATAAAGGAGTATTACGTATAATTGGGTTGTGTAACTCAGGTTTCACTGTATATATATATTCTGTTTGAATAATTAGTTTCAAAATATGACACCTGAAATTTCTGGTTACATGCAATTTCAATAAGACTTATATAATCCATGAATTTTCTATGAAATTTTCCAGGAAGTTTTTGAAATAATTTATTTCTATAAAGCATCCAACGAAAATGTTTATTTAATTTTAATATTACTCACCACAACAGCTGACATCAGTTGAATTTTGTAACACAAATGCCCAAGAACACAGTCTTTCCTTCAAAGAAGCTGACATTGTTGAGCATTTATAGTTATAAGTTGTTATTACTGAGAATTTTTTAAGGCTCATTGAGAGAGAAAAGTAAGGTACCCAAAGACTTATAATTTGAAGAATATGGGTAATTGTAGGTACATTTAGAATTTCTGTCACAGTCACTACTGGTCCCATTATCCAACCTAAAAATTACAAAAATGTACAATAAACATTAAAAACATTGCAGTGACAAACTATAATTTTATAGGAGTAATTTTATATATACTTACCATAAAAAATACAGATATTCACATAAAGTGAAAGGCCACTCTCGATGCGCTTCTTGCTATAGCTGATCAAATAAGCAAAGGGGATAGTACTTAACCCAAACAAAAGAAAAATAACAAATAGTGCACCTAGAAAAGAATAAATAAATGAATGAGTCAAACCAAAGTCAAATTTTTAGCAAAGGTTTATACTAACAATAATTTGTTATTTTGATTTATAGCAATGAAATCAAAGATATACAAACCAAAAAGTTTGGTGAAGATATCTCCTGATAGGAGTTCAAAACACTAAACAACGGTTCCTTAGAGCAGGGGTCACTAAACTTTTTACTGAAGGAGCCACATGAGGCTTTATGTAAAACTGTGTGGGCCACGTGAAAATTTCAAAGAGCAAGTTTTGACAATTTTTAAAATTCTCTAATATGTCATACATCATAAGTATTTTGCATCGAAGTACTCAGAAAGTCATTTAGATATAAAAAATGATATGTAATGAAAACCTTTGACGGTTAATACACAAAACATCAAGAAACTGATGGGTAAGGTGGGCCGGATGAAATCAATGTGCGGGCCGGATGTGGCCCGCATACTATAGATTAGAGACCCCTGCCTTAGAGCAATCCAAAAGCATCTAACAGATATCTTACTTAATTTTGTTTTATGATGTTTTCCAAAAAATTTTATTTATTATTTATTTATTTTAAAAAATTATTAGATCTAACGTGTCGGATATTTCAAGTTAGTAAACATTTCTCTCATTAGAAGCAACGACTGTTACCAATTCAAGACCCTTCTTGAAATTGACAAAGCAAATAACCTTTAAACCTGTAGTTTATACCTAGTAAACTGAAGCAGAGAATTGTTTTTTAGAAGTTGTTTGTCACTTTGAATCTAGCAACCATTAACAGGCAAGGAAAACATTTTCTGTTTGAAAACTTTCGCCAAAAGTTTCTCATATACAAGTTTACTAAAAAAAATAGTTTTTATGTACTAAAAATTATTCAGACAAACCAAAATAAACAAAGTTTAATGTAATCCTTCAGCCAGCAAATTACAACTAAAATGACTGATAAAAGTAGTCAGAAAACAATAATGGCAGAATTGTCTCCAAGTAAGAATGAGAGTACTTCTTCAACGTAAAAACCTTTCATTATGCAAACTCACCATAAAAATCACTTTCATAAGGGTATTCAGCTGCAAAGATTGGAAAAATCATCAAAATTAGCAGTACACAAATAAGATAGATGGCCATATCAAACAAAAAGGACAAAATCCAAAACAGCGATAAAGAGGAGGACATGGTCATGAGCTGCAAGTGACGGGCACCATGGGCTCCTTCCAGGACTGGTAACATTATAAAAGCAGATGTCAATACAAGCAACCCAAAAGGTGGTCCCATCATCCAATATATAGCATTGATGAACTTATTAACTCCACCAGACAAGATATAGTGCTGAAAAAAAAAAACAAATTTGATAAAGAAAACTTCAACAGTCACTCGTAAATTATTTAATTTAGTTAAAAAAACATGGTGGTGTTGATACACTCATCTATTGATAGCAGAGCATTCATTAAATTTTTAAAAATTACAAATATGAAAAAAATCAAAGGAATAAAAAATCACTCACAAAATTATAGTTCGGAAATGCATGTATGGTAGTTGTGATGGATGCATTCATATCATTTGTCAATAAACGGAGAAGAGTTGTGGTTGCAAGATTGAGAGATGTTGGACACGAATGATACAATACGGTTGAATAATATGGTGTCACAGTCAAATTATCAAATGTGGCGGAAACAACATAATCCTCTCTGTAAGAATATTCGTTATTTGCACCAGCTTCCAAGAGAGCATTTGTGACCTCATTCCAAGTAACATTTGTCACAGATGTACCTCTTTCTGACAAAAGTTTCATATATATATCTTCAGCCTGAAAAGGAGCCAGTTGAAAAATAGATTCAGAATCGGTGCTCACTTTCTGATATCTTTTGCTAAAACTTCTAGCCAATAAACAAAACGATTTTTACGAGAATTTAATAGCAAGGATGTAATTTTATATTTCATTATTAAAAATTAGGAGAAAAATTGTACTAATTGGTAGAGTGGGAGAATGGGTCAAAATTCTGATTATCCAACCTAAACTGAGAGAAATCGCAGGTATGTAAATGTAAATGTAGTGATTGGTTGATGATGTGGAGGCACCAAAAACAGTTCTCTACTTTCTTCAGCCAATTCTGCTGATAAACACACAAAGCAGGCTTCGCCAAATATCATGGAGGTATGGTCCAGTACATTTAAGGTCAAATTATTGGCAAAAGTTAATCTATTTGGCCAGCAAAGGGTTATGAAATTGAGAAATTCAATAGATCAGCAGATTCCTAGACCCAAGAATGCTAAAATTGAGAGGTTTTGTCAGATTCTAAAAATCCTGTCATTAAGTTTCATACCAAAAACTTTAAAAGTACACATATGCATATAACTTAGATCATGCACTGTATTATAGGCATACGTTGAACTCCATAATATATATTTTGAATTAAAAATACACACTTCAAATCCAAAATTTTTGATGCTACAGGTCAAATAATTATGAAACTGAAAATTAATTAAAATTACTCAAAACTTAAATACAGCAAAACCTCTACCTTATGAACTCACTTAGAACGAAGAACAGCATATAACAAAAATTATCGCTGGTCCCGAAAAATCCACTAATAAAACTATATAGAAAACCTCTATATTACGAACCTCCGATAATTACGAAACCTCCCAATTACGAAATAAAAATTGCACCCATTCCACGAAAAACGCAGTTATATTAGATTGTTACGATTGGTAAAGCAATAACCGTATAATTTTATTGTACATTAAATACATAAATAATTTAAAAATTAAATATATTCAAAGTGTATGCCACACTAGTCCCTTCCTCGTGGCACACAAATATGCTGCGACACACCAGTTGAGAACTACTGCTCTAGAGCCTAAACGGTAAGGCAAAAATGAATTAAATCTCATACTTAGGCATTTTATCATAGAGAATAGAAACTATGAAGAAATGGTTGACATGCACAACAATTAAAGGTAGTTTACTCGAGCCAACTTTAAGAGCAATTTGATTTTCTCAAGAACGGCTCTAACGATTTTGAACAAATTTCATACAGTAACTTGAGTTTATGTCTGCAATAATACTATATAGTTCATATTTATCAAAAAATGAATATAAGGCTAGTTTATTCTTGGACAACTTTAATAACAAATGGATTTTCTAATTAAAAAAACAGCTACTATTGTAGCAATTTTTACTTTCTCATACAAAGTATCGAGATAGTATTGTTATCGCGAAAAAATTCAACCTCGAGATTTTTACGGAAATATACATTTTAGGTGTCGCTGAATCCAAAAAAGTGATTTTTGCAATGCCGTCTGTCTGTTACTGGCTCTGGAGCCTAAACGGTAGAGCAAAAATGAATGAAATCTCGTACTTAGGCATTTTATCATACTGAGCAGAGTATATGTAGAAATGGTTGACATTGCTCAATAATTAAGAGTAGTTTATTCAATGCATTTTTAACAATCCAATTTTCTCAAAAATGGCTATAATGATTTTGATCAAATTTCATACAGTTACTTGAGTTTACGTCTTCAATAATACTGTATAGTTAATATTTCTCAAAAAGTGAATATAAGGCTAGTTTATTCTAGGCAACTTTAACAACAATTCGATTTTCTCAAAAACGGCTCTAACGTTTTTGATCAAATTTCGTACAGTTACTTGAGTATACGAGTACATCTACAATAATACTACGTATTTCATTTTTCTCAATGAATGAATATAAGGCTAGTTTATTCTTGGGCAACTTGAACAAAAATTGGATTTTCTAAAAACAGGCTCATACGATTTTCATTTTCTAAAGATAACTAAACGACGCATTAGTACCCATATATGAGAAAGTTTGTACAATGTATGTTGTACCGATTTAAAAAAAAATAAAGGCTGTTGAAAATGTTTTTAAATTAATTTAATGTAATTGCTGACAATTATTTCTGAGAATGCTGATGTTGAGAGCAATCACATTCATTGCTCTGTATGGACAAAGTCACGTGCTGGACATATTTTGTCTTATCACAAAGAAAATTCAAGACAGGCAGATATAATGGGCTCATTCAAGGGTAGAGACGGGATACAATATACTGAATTATTGCTCTATCTGCCTTCCACGACTTTGAATCATGGCAGCAATGTGTTTGTCAGTAAGTCATTATATGGTGATTCTTAGAAAGAATATTTTACAAAATTCAGAATGGAGTGGAGATCGTCCAATAGGAAATTCCTTTTTTCCATACCATTTTGATGATTTGGAGCAATATTCCCTCCAAGTAATTTTCAAACGAAAAAATTATTGAATTGAAAAAAATTTCTTACAGGACGTCATAAATTTATATGTAAAGCTGAAAAATATACTACATTACATCATCCAATAGGAAATTCCGTTTTTCCATACCATTTTGATGATTTGGGGCAATATTCTCTCCAAGTAATTTTCAAACGAAAAAATTATTGAATTGAAAAAAATTTCTTACAGGACGTCATAAATTTATATGTAAAGCTGAAAAATACACTACATTACATCATCCAATAGGAAATTCCTCTTTTCCATACCATTTTGATGATTTGGGGCAATATTCTCTCCAAGTAATTTTCAAACGAAAAAATTATTGAATATGTAAAGCTGAAAAACACATTACATAGAAGTAAGTTAAATAGAAATATTTTTACAATGCTTATACGTACAACACATTAGTTGGGGTTCACTAAAAGAACCTTAATCTGAAAAGTATGTTATTATGAAATGCGTTGTAATGAAATTTTACTGTAATAAGATGGCACATTACTTACCTTCACACCACTTAATTCATTTCCAGATGTAAATGCTTTAGAATTTTTATAATCAGAAATGGAGAACTCCAATCGTATATGAGATGAAGGTGAATAATGGGGTGATGTATTTACTATAATCATGAGCACCAAAAATATTCCAAAAAAACACTGAAATGGAAGAAATTAAAGTTTAATCCTTTTCATACAAGTAATGTAAAGTCTATTGAAAGAATTTACATTAAAACTTCATTGAGAAGATAAAGTATAATTTCAAATACAGTCACGCCTTGTTTTGACGTTTGTTTAGCACAATTTCAATACAGTAGGGCCTCACTGTAGAAAAAAGGAGAAACTGCTAGTGTTGTAAACTGATTGTTAATGTTCTGTTGAATATATGCCCCTTAATCAAGCAGTCATCTGCAATAAAGTCCTTTTTCTATTTTAATGTTTAAAAAAAGAAGGGGATGGAAATTCTTCTGAAACAATACCAGTTCTGGTTGGTTTCAAAATATTACTTTAATTATGTATTTGTATTGTTGTTAGTAATAATAATTAATATTAATCAACTAACGTTATTTCAACAATATTCACACATATTTATACATTTTTTGTTTATTTAATTTAAAAATATAGTAAAGTGAACACTATTGTTAACAAAACCATATTTAGTACTGAGTTATTAACTGTTTATTTAGCCACAATAATGCACATCATTGTAATTGTCAATGTTATTTGCCGCTGAAACACCAAGTTCTAACTTTATTCAATGTATCAGAAAGTAAACATAGAAATTATCTGTACAACATACCATCAAAAGAAGCTGAATCCACATGGCCTTAGCAAAATGTAGTTTTTTAACACACAAAGCTTCTACTTGTTGGACCATTAGTTGAAATCCTGTAACCCTTTCAGCATTAAGGGCTGAAATGGCAACAAGCAGAGAAAATTCCAATCAAAACTTTTCAACAAAAGGAATTTAAATCAAGAGGTAAGAGCTTAATGGATTATTAGCACACTTAAAAGAAAAAAAATGTGCTCTATCTGTCCATTTGTGGAAAATCAAATTTTTTTGTTTTAAAAGATATTTGAAAAATTCTTTTCAAATGAGATAGTCCTCATTGATCTACGAATTGGATTTTGCAAGTAGTTCATAGATTTTCTGCTAGGTGGCTTCAAATTCAGAAAATTCATAATTTTGAAATGATATTGTAGCGGAAATACTGAAGCTACACGAACAAAGTTTTACGCATGGGAAGGTCTAGTGAGGCTCTACAGTCTGACGGTAGAGTTTTGTCCCTTCAATGGGGAGGCAAACCAGAACCCTGAAAATTTTTAAGAAAAGCGTGTTTCTGCCTCTTACTTTAGCAAGGATATCTTACTTGTTTTTAATTACTTTGAGCTTTAGTTATTTGTATATACATTAAACTGCACTAAATGCTATTAATAGAGACAAATACATATATTATTGAATTAAACCATCATAAAGATTGATCGTGATCACAAGGTATAGTAAGTTTCAATAGTATAGTTAACAGCTGTCATCAGTAGAATTATAGGAAACTTTATTTAGTGGGTCAAGCTCTCCAAGAATAACAGTTTCTTATTGGTTGAAATTAAAACTATTATGATCACAAAAATTTAAGATTTGTAAAAAAATCAGCCATTTTTAACATTCACTTATTACCGTATTAGCCCGAATATAAGGCGACCCCGAATATAAGGCGACTCCTTATTTTTCCCAATGAAAAAATCCAAAGAAAAGCAACTTCTTCATACTTAAGGATCCGAATATAAGGCGACCCCCACTTTCCTGAAAGATAATTTTTGAAAAAAACCTCGCCTTATATTCGGGCTAATACGGTACATCAATGAAATGACACATTTCTGCATTCATAATGAACAATTCTATTTTAAAATTAATAAATGTTGTTTTTATATTTCATTAACAGCAAAATATAAAGGAAAAATAAAAATATAAAATACAAGAGAAAACATCTAGAAAATACTATTTATCAACAATTTCATTTGACAGAAGTGTTCTCCTTAATAGAAAAATGATCAAATATTATCACATATATTAATAAATATATTCCCTAAAAAATATATCCTATATATAATTTCTGAAGTGTCCGTCCGTCCCCCCTCTATCTCGAAAACCGTTTGCAGTAGAGATTTGCAGTAAACTGCGTTTTGTTTCTACAGGCCAGGAGGTCCCTAGAAAACTATTCTCAATTTCTTAAAGTCTCGGGTTCAATTCCAGGAGATAATTATATGTTCCCATAAGTTTACACGGGATTTTCGAGTTTTCAGTGTGCAAGGTTTTTTTCCTTCATGCGTTAAAATACGTAAATATGGGCTGATTTTCTCCGTTTTTAATTTATTAGACGGCTAAAACTCTAAATTATCTTATTCTTTCAATGTTTATACCCTACAAGGTCAAAATTTTCGGAAATACACAATTGTTTTCGAAATTTTGCCGATTTTTTGTTCTTCTTCGGGACGTTGCCAAGTCGACATTAATTGTTGCCTCTGATTCAATTACCATCGATTAAACGTTCATATTGATGTAAAAATGGAATCCTTAAGTTAGTAAGATCATTATATGCTACATTTTTGCTTTAATTAAAGTTTTATTGTTATAAATATAACAATGGATGAATTCATTAAGATAATGATTTAACTCGAGAACATTCAGTAAGATTATTTTCTGTGACTAGGACGCGTTTATCGTAGATTGTGGTAGAAAAGCATATTTATTTTTTTAAATACTGTATCTGAGTATTCAACCTTTTGAAAATACCAAATGTTTTTGTTTTCGTGACTGAAGCGACCAAGAATCAGTGGAAATATGCGTAAGACTCTGCCATTTCATTACGAAGGCTTTGGTGAGGAGGAATCTTCCTAAACCCCGGTAAGTTTATACTCCACATTATTCTACAATCAATTGTTTCAGCGCTTACTTTTTTAATACTTTTGCCTGGCTTTAGTGGATAAATAATTATTTTTTGTGGCGTCGCTTTTACAAGAGTTATGTTTTGTGATTGATTAAGTGGATGACATTTCCTGTAAATTACAGAAAGTTCACATCTTTATTTTCCCAATATTTGCTTTCTTTGAGGTGTTAAGACCCAGTCTGACTCCCGGTCTTAGCAGTTCTATTCTTCTGTTTCCTCATTTCACATCACTACAGTTTATGCCTGTCGCGTAAGAATCTTCCGATCACTAATCATTTCAATTTAATTACTGTGCCGCATCAATTTACTCTCTACCATAACTTATAAAATACAGATTTCTGATTACCTACGGATAACATTTTTTTAAATATGCGCACACTGCCTTTCCCTCAGTGAGATTCTAACATGCAAACCTTACATTGGGAGTAAAATATCTAAGTATCCTATACTGTGTAAATTCATTGCTAGAGTAAAATACGAATTATTAACATCAACTTATTTTACAAACATTATTTTTTTATGAATCAATTTAAAATTAAACACGCAAATTTTGCGTGGGCTCAGCTAGTTAACATTAAAATTGCTTAGAGCTACTCAGACACAAATGAAAACTACAAATGTAAGTTCCGCGATTCGTCTATTGATAAAATCCTTACCCAATACCTCAGATCTAGAAGATATGTGATATTTGACCCAAGATAGTCTCAATTGAAAAGTGTGCCTTTACTTTAGGAAGATAGACATGTGTTTTATTTCTCCATCATAAATATATTACATCCCTACCATACACGGGCATCCATGTACAGCAAACATATGGGCAGGCACACAGGGCTGGCAATAAATGAATTAAGAAGAAAATGGCTTATGATTTATGATATAGAGATCGAGACAAGCATCCCATGTACTTCCTCACCACTGGAAGGGCCCAGCTCTGAGGGGCAAAATTTCACTAATTAACCTAGTAAGATGGACACTGGATGATAGGTGAATAACTGCTGTTAACTATAAATGCTGAATACTAAACATTTTTCCCTGCTTACAACAATTCTGAAACACTGGTTACTCAGACCAGTTCTGGCAAGGAAAATGAATAAAGCAAAACAAAGAGGAAAATCATGAAGTTACCTTCTTGTTCTAAACTGGAACTAGAAACATCTGATGCAGCATGGTCCAGAGTACTCCCTTCTGCCCTAGCCTCTTCTTCATCCAACTTTCCCACTCTTGGTGAAGAAAAATAAATTCCAATTAGATCATGATTGAAATAATACTTCATACACTTTTGCAATCAGTAAGCAAAGAACAATTTAAATGACACCAAGAATAGAACAAAGAAAGCCACAAGTGAATTTTATAGTTTTTCATGCAGACATTTTACTTGTATACTTATGCATCTTCCTCATTGTTTCAATCAGGTCGAAAGCCAGGTAGTGAGAGAAGTTTACCATAATGACTACATACAAAATATATATAAGAATATAAATGAATACTGTTCCATTAAAATTATTAACCCAATTAGTATCATACAAAAATTAGTGTTATTAACACAGTGATATTAACAGAGTTAGTGCTATTTACAGAGTTAGTACTCTTTGCAGAGTTAGCATATTTACAGAGCCAATCCGGAGTTAGTAATACTCAGAGCTTTAGTTGAAATCTCTTCTAACAATGCTCTTAATTACAACTAACACTTAAATTTTTTTGCCTACATCTGCACTCAGGCTCCAAACTAAACCGATAACATGCTCGTTAATCTTTTTCCATTGATGTTTTCTGTTCCAACTGGGCAATGGCCGTACATGTTTCAGTTCCCTCTAAATGCCCCGCCAGGATTCCATCAGAGATTAACTTCCAAGCATTGATACTTAAATATCAGAACTGATTGGCCGGTCTCGACATTTACAAACCCAATCACCAGACAACGGGGAGGGATACTTTGGTTCCGGTGAGGCAAAAGGTGCAGCAGCACCCAGAGATGACTACACATTAAAACAAAGCGAGCCGAAGGCTCGTCAATATATCCTTTCAATGTTATATCCTCTTGACTGTTGCACCGCAAATGGAAAGATATATTGATGAGCCTTCGCCTCCTTAGTTTCAATGGGTAGTCGTCTCCGGGCATTACTGCACCCTTCACCTCACCCAGAACCAAAGTATCTCTCCCTGTTGTCCGGTGATTGGGTTTGTAAATGTCGAGACCGGCCAATCAGCCATGGGTTAGCAAGCTTTAGTGTAAAAATATGATGGGATCCCTTCGAATCTATCTATCTATCTATTTAGAGGGCTTTAAGAGGGGTCGGGCTATTGTACAAAAGAACCCATGTTTCTTCCTCTCGACACCCAATGTGTTTTGTTTTTTCTGATCATTTAACTTTTCCATCTTCCATTTTTCTTCATATGAATTCTTATTTTATGTCTTCTTCACTCCAGTTGCATGAAATTTAATGATTGTTTCTACTCCTCTTGGACACATTCCTCCAGGTGTTCTCAATGACACCGACAGCTCCACTTGAACACTACATTTAAGTTCCTGCTTTGCATCCTACATCTGATTATCAATGCATTTACCTATTTACCTAATTACAACATTTTCACTGCCTAGAACAAACCAGACTCCCAACTAATATTCTAGGATATAAAATTATTCTGTGATTAACTATGTCCTTATAAACAATCAATATTTAGCAACCCTAGTGCATGTTTCATACTTACCTACTGCTACTCTACAAGAATCTGGTATACATCAAAAAGTAACACTAAAGGAATTCATTCTTATTGATTACTAATAAAATGCTTTAATTTAGTTGTTGTTCAAGCCTCCTCAACACAACATATTATAATTTATCTCTGCCAAAATATAAAAGTGCATTCATAATCTATGAGTTTTCAAACACTGACAATACATCAACCAGTACCTTAAAAGAGAAGCTTGCCAGTAAAGAATGTTTCATTTGGAGTATGGTGAGATGAATGGGATGAGATAGACTTCAGGAATTTTCCACAACTGATCATGATGCTGAATTCTGAGAGTAATTCTCAGTCCTAGATTTTGCCCACAATTCTGAGAAAAAATATGAGAAGTATATAGTATAAATTACTGAAAAGAAAAATATCTTCTACGAGTGACAAGGCTTCTACTGTATCTGATGAATAGTAAAACTGTAATCTGAAAATTAGGGCTGGTAAAAAAAACTCCCAATGAAAACTGGAGGTGAACTGAACAAAAAAACTGTGAAGACTACGGACATCAGAGACGAGATATTTGCAGAAATTCTGAAAGACGTATGTTTGCAGAGAGTTGCAACTGCCTCATTTGGTAATTCTTTAAATCCTACACCATTACATTCATTAGTATATATGCAACATTTGCTTGGAAAACATACATCAAATGATATAGGTTTAATGAAATACTGCCATAAATACTCTCTTACAAAATATGCTCCACTCAAATAAGTTAGCTTGAAAACAGTCCAAAATTGTCATAAACTTAAATATATGGAAAATACTTTTGAGTTACAAAGCTTTACTGAAAATGGGCTATTGTGCAGTGTAGCATCTCCCATATCCATCAATGCTCCTATCTTTGTTAATATAACATACAACTACAGCATCTACCAGAACATACGTTGGACTTGGATAAAAATTTTGAATTAATAATCCATTATTCAGCATTTTGGAGATAACATTAATGAAATCTTTTCCTCAGTCAATTTCTTTGTAATTTTGGAATAGGAAGATACCTCTATGATCTAAAAACATAAATAAAGTGGGTCTTTATCTTTGTAGTACTACATAAAAAAAATAATGAACAACAAGTAGGATTTATCTACACAGGAAGCAGAATATACCGTGTATTGCAGCATATAAGTTGACCCGGCATATAAGTAGACCTTGACTTTTCTGCCTGAAAATATATGAATAGGCATATATTCACTGTACAAGTCGATCCCCATTGTTTCACTTAAAAATACTTCTCATGAAACCGTTTTCAGACAAAATCAAGATTCTCTACAGGATGTCCCACAACTTAAGGTCGTAACTTCAGAAGATGATTCTAGAGGCCATTTGAGTGAAAAATGTAATATCAGCATGTGTCCAATTCTCAATGGTTACCAGGCTATGGGCATTTGAATTTTGCTACACTGGAAGGTAAATGTTATAGGGAAAGTTGTATTTGAATACAGATTGTATTACAATGACACTGAAGAAATTAAAAGGTGATTACATTGTATAGTTTAAGTAGTTTAATTCTACAGTGTTTGCTCAAAATGTCCAACATTTGCTTGAATGCATAGCCTAGCTCAATGGACTGTGGAATGTGTAACCTTCTGCAGAACAGCAGCATTGTTAACTTGTTTTACTGCATCTAAAATCCGCTGAAGTAGTTTATCTCTTGTGTTTACTTTCTGTTCATACACAATTGTCTTCATGTGACCCAATACGTGGAAATCTAATGGATTCAGGTCGGGTGAATGCAGAGGCCAATTTTGCGTACCGTCGTGGCCAATCCATTTGTCACGAAACTGATGATTAAGCCACCGCATGATGTTCCTACTGAAATGAGGAGGTGCTCCGGAATGCTGGTAGTACATTTGCAATCATTTCTGCAGAGGAACACCTTCCAAGAGAATCGGTAACCATTGAGAATCAGACACATGTTGATATAACATTTTTCACTCAAAATGGCCTCTAGAATCATCTCCTGAAGTTACGACCTTTAGTCATGGGACTCCCTGTACAATCCAGGTTTTAATAAAACAGAAATAAACACTAATAAAAATATGTAAATATTGTTTAGAGTCCATGCTATTCTTCTTGAGCCTTCCATGAGACAGGTGTTTTAATTTCAACCAATAAGAAACTGTTATTCTTGGAGAGCTTGACCCACTAAATAAAGTTTCCTATAATTCGACTGATGTCAGCTGTTAACTATACTATTGAAACTTACTATACCTTGTGATCACGATCAATCTTTATGATGGTTTAATTCAATAAATAGTGCGTATTTTGGCAGCTGTAATGATGCTTTTGATAACTGCATTTTTCCCCATTTCAAAAAAGAAAATGTTTTTATAAAAATCAAGATTTTTCAGATCATTTTACGAATTACTCCACCGTGTGTGGGTCAAGAACGAGAAACCATCATCAAGTCATTCAAAAATGCAGAATATCGAATTCCATGGTTGGGAGGAACTCGAATATTTAGAATCTGATACAGTGTGATCCATATGAAGTAATAAAACAAAAAACTGTGATGTGAATTTTTCATTAACTGCCATAATTTTCTGTATATAATAAGCATTAATTTCATGAAAAATCAACGAAAATTTAGGGTGCATATTATACATGGTAACAAATGCATACAACTTTTTCCAATCCGTAAATAACTGATATTTCCAGAAGTTTAAATAATAAATCGTACTTGTAATTGCATTATGACAGTATTGCTTTAAAATATTGATTAACCAAAAATAATAATAACTTAATTACCCCTAACCGTCGTCATCATCAAAGCCTCTGAATTCTGTATCACTGTCCTCAAGTAGTTCTTCAGCAATCTTGTTCTCTCTCATCATCTGAGTAAATGACGTAGCCACGAATGTTCTCTTCATCCTCGCTATTTGAAATCCTCATCCTATACAATGTATTCAGAACCATCTGTGATGTTTGTGAGGCAATACTTTTAAAAGTCATATTTATATTGTAAACTCTCACACATATCCTGCTTGTCGGTAAGGCAAGAACTGCTAATAACTAATAACCAAGTGAAAAATTAAAGTGATTCTTTTACAAAAAATGAGGTGCGTATTATACATGGTGATGACAATTTTCACATTTCACTTGCGAAAACATGGGTGTGTATTATAATCAGAAAATTACAGTGTAAAAATTAATTATTTTAAATCTTCTAAAATAATTGTCACAAAATGTAAACACTGGAGCAGCTGATGCAAAATGGTGATCATCTAGACCGAAAGATCAACTTTCTTCATAAATATCAATGTTATTCATCTGTAATTTAAGGTTCACATTTTTATATTCAGCAGTCCATTTTAAGTTTTAGAAAATTTTTTTAAACTTCGAAGATCGACTTATACGCCGCAATATACAGTTCATAAATTAGGTTTTATCCTATCTAGATGTTTAGGAATGGAAATATTAATTTGATTTGTCATATTATGGCAACCCTGATGGAATGATATGATTCCAATAGGGTATTATCTAAATGTATCTTTAAATATTCCCAAGTGCCAAATTTAGGTAATTAAGCTGCATCATGGAATTCAGTGGCGTAGCATACATGTAGCAAACCGGTGCAATGCACCGGGGCCCCCAGCCAAAGGGGGCCCCCCAAATGACCCTGATATCCTGTTTCATGATAAAATTAATGATAGGGGCCCCAAAATCAAATTTTGCATGGGGGCCCCATAAGAGTTTGCTATGCCACTGAAGGGATTTGATTTTCAACTATTTTTTCAAGTAGTACTGCATCCCATACTGAGCGACATGACCAGAGCATGCCAATTTATATCAATATATTCATACAAGTGAAATATGGTATTTCATAATGATTGATATAACCCAGGCATCATTTTTATACTGTTTCAATAAAAGTCCCCAACATAAAATGGATGCTTCCACACAATAGAGATTTTCGATGCTCAATTAAAACTCAATATCCTCGTCAACTAAACATCTCCTAAAATATTTGTTACATTCTATTCTGAAAATGAATTATAATCTTGGATATTTTAAAAGTTAAAGCTAAAAGTTCACTTTTCTTTCTGGTGAAGTTGAAGCCCTCAGCGAATGACTTGAATTTCATTTTTTTCCCTCCTAATTCAATAAAAATCTTTAATGCCAAATTTAATCAATATGTCCCCAGAAATTAAATTGAGAACAGTGACACAGACATAAATAGGATAAATCTTTTCTTTCAAAAAATGCTCCTAATAAACCCATATACAACAAGAAATTGGATTTTAGATGTTATCGCAAGCATTTCATTCAATATTTAATAGAACATGCAGATGAAAAGAGAACACCCATAAAGTAGCATGCTTCATATCATAAATCGCATAAACTGAATGGTGCTCATGATGCAACTTTCATAACCACATAGCATCATGCTTCATGTCACAACAGGCATAAAACTGAAGGGTACTGATAGCACAGATTTCATCAAAACTTAAATATTTGATTTTCATACCATAAAGTAATTTTTGTATGTCAAATCTGTATGATCTTTATGGGAATCAATAATGCAATTAAAAAGATCCCCGATAAAAATCATATCCACTTCCCATTTTGTGCTCCTTATAACAGTAAAATACAATGAAAATTGCTCACTTTAAAAAAACCTCTTCAAGTGTTGTGACAGACAGAGTCAAACCATTAATGCCTAAACTTTTCCCTTCCTTATCCAGCTGTACAAAAAGTGATGGAAAAGATTCTGTGGAAGCCGTAGGAAGGGTAAATTTGAGCTCATTTCCTGAATGGTGCACAAACTGAGCACCAGGAACCATCTGCTTCACTAGATCTGTCACATTTGACTTTACCTCCTCTGTATCTGATCCATTTGTTACATCACTATCAATCAGCAATGTGAGATGATAGCCAGTACCTGCGTGTAGCCACCAAAAACAATCAATCATAAGCAATAATTAAACACAGAAATAATCGAGGAAAAATTAAGTCAAAAACCAGACACAAGCTTTCCAAATGGCTATAATAGCCTCCCATAATGGAGAGTTTCTTCCTTGGGCCCCTTTGGATTTATCTTAACCTTTAAATGCAGAACGTGCCAAGATAGTGCCACAAAATGTGTTTGTTCATGGATGAATGTACCATATGTGTTCTGCTTAGTTCCAAGACCACTTACAGAGGTCGTATTTGACATGGAGTCAGGGGCTTGGAGAAAGAAAACCCCAGTAGAATAACATCACAGCAGACCGAGGCAAGGTTGCCAATGGTCAAAGGCTTAGGGAAGGAGAGACCTTGGACAAACGATAAACAGACACTTATCAAGATCTAGGCTGAGTCTCTCAGACCCACTTCCACACTCAAGAAACCATAAACATAACATGGTAATGCTCTCCCATTATTTTCTTCTTCCACTTGAGCTTCTGCATTTGTGAGTTGTCTTATTCAGTCTTCGAACTAGAGCAGTAGTAGACTAATGCAAGTGAAATTTTCATAATAATGATATTTTTTTGTAATATCTTTTCCAAAGCATTTATTCCCTTCAAAAAACAGAAGAATTTAATTCTTCATTATTTTTACTATAAAATGTTTCTTATTTCAACATTTATTACCAACTAGTGTAATGCCCGTTGAAATATCAACGGAAGAATTACAGATAGATTGATTATTAATATTTGCATTTAAAATAATTATTAGCACACTTTTACATATGAAATATTTTGTCATATATTACATTTCAAGTGAGTATTCTGTTGTCGTTTAGTAAATGCCTTTGGTTTTTATTTTTGGCTATAAAATTCTGTTCTTCTCCCACCTTGTTCTCGTTCAATGCTGCATATAAATGTCGGTGAGCAAAGACTGGGAAATAATTATATGTATACATATATAACATAGGGAAAATAATTAAATTTCGTGCACTTAACATTATGATTGTTTTAAAATTGTACTCTGTACTTACGAAGAAAGAAAGCTTACTCGAATCCTCAATAATATTCTCCGTCGTTATGTATTACATATTTAAAATAAAACTCTCTAAAATATTTAAATTAAAAACTAATTAATCAATCACCGGAATAATTTATTTGAATACAATCTGAACAAAAACAAATCAATTTATTTCAACATTGTAAACTGTTCCCTTGACGGTTGAATGGATTGTTATATTGGAGATCCATATTAACAAAAAAATAAATTAATTGCTTATCGTAGAAACCGTTAAAATAGTTTTAAATTGATTTTTGCTTTAAAATATACTTGTCAATTCAGTACATACTGTAAATTCCAATTCCTTTTATAAAAACAAATCAATTCATTAAAAGATTCACTGTTGTTTCTTCAAAAATTGCCTGTTAACAGTTTTAAATGTCCTTTTAATTTTAATTGAATTTTAATTTATGTTCGTTTTCAAACTACGGCCGTTACGAAATTAATTCGAGGAATAACAATATAAATTCGTAAGCACGTATAGTTTACGAAGAATTTAATTTAAGAATGCTTTTTCATTTCCAATTTTTCTAAAATGACACTGTTGATACTTAAAATTTTATATTTATGTTAATATACTTATTTTCCACAAAACATGTCAATCTCTCCCCTTCCTTCCCCTCTCTCTCTCTCTCATATTGAAGCACTCAAGGCACGCTTATTCCCAGAAGGATGTATACAATAATGGTAATTTGAGGTGTAATAATGATAATGGTCGACATAGCAACATCACATTAAAATGGCAAGATTTCTACAAAATATGCAAACGTTTAACATGGAATATTTTGAATGGTGGGCGAAAAAAGACAAACGGAATAAGAAACTTTATAAATTTTTCTTCAAAATGGTTCAAATCCAAAGGCTGTCTGTTAATTTCTTCTAATTTTAATTTCCAAATGAATAAAAGCCTGCACGTCGAAAAATCGCATTTTACATGTAAAGTAATGGGAAATGGAAATGCCTCTCTTGGAGGCGAACCAAGGAATTTTTTCACGATTTAAATTCGTCATTCTCTGAAGAAGTGTTAATCAAGCATCCCTACCAAATTTCGATTTTCTATCATTATTATTTCTCGAGTTATTAGCATTTGCATAGCGTGACCAACCAACCAACGGACGACGGCTATTATTATATAAAATACTTCATTACACATGAGATTTGGCCAGAAAACAAACAAACTACCACAAAATATGGCATTTAAAGGTTAATATCAAAAAACAATAGTAGTATCATATGAATACAGCAAAACTTCCTTGAATAGGGCTTCTTGTAATGAAGGTTTAGCTTTACGCAGACCCAATGAACTTATATGAACAAGTTGGCATTATTCACTTTTACAAGGCTCTACAGTGAATGGTCAAATAGCAAAAAATTACAAGTATTATTAGATTCTGGAAGTTTTCTCCATATAGCCCTTAACTGGCCTGGTACAGATCAAATAGCTCTGCCATCTTGAAAAGCAATGATTATATTTGTTGTTGTAAAATAGTTTTCTCTAGCCAACAGTACAGTTCTGGACAAAAAAACTGCACCACCTTACGAGCGCTCCACCGGAATTTCAGTGAACTACTAGTCTCGAACGAGCTGTCATGCGATATGGCAACAGTGATAGTAGAGGAGGGGGTGAAGGCTCTTTTTCTTCTCCCTCCCTCCCCTTAGAGAGTGAGTGTTTGCCAGCTAGGTACAAGTTCGGTCTTTTTCCCTCATCCGCTTCAAGGAATTCCGAATGGTGAAATTTTGTTGCGAATGAAAGATTTCATCGTTCGAAAGGAAGAAGGAAATCCACATCTCAAGTGTTTGGACTCGTTTGTTCCTAACCTTCCAATATTTACTCAGGAGACGATGTGCAAAAAAACTCTCCATCCGCGTAAGGAAGTTCCCGTCCATAGATGAACAAATCGTTCGCAAAGCTCCACATCGATGCATAATATTACGTCAAAAACAGTGAAGTGGGGACGAAGTTGTGTAATATTACAACAAAAACAGTTAAGGGGTTAATAAAAGAGGACTATCGGTGAAGATATTTCTGCTAGTATCGTTATAAAAAGATCATCTAATAAATTGCGTCAACTAGAAGGGAGAAGATGCTTAACACGAGTGGAACGGGTGACTAAAAAAAAACTTATTCTGGCTCAAATTAATTTTTTCCCTCTGAACCGGCCCAAAAATAGGAGTGCATGAGGTACACGAGTGCGCGGGTTACATGAGTAAATACGGTAGTTAATATCAATTCTGTTCTCTCATTGCTGTGTTTACACAGCAGCGAAATAGTTATTGATTTTAAAAATCAAATGAATATACGATTTTAATCGTATATTTTTGTTGCATTAAATTGAGCACTACCGATGCTTTTGTGTCGTTGAACAATCAAAACCTTGAATATTTACTTCATTTTATATTTGAAATAAAATTATAACAACCTAACTAAACTTTTTTAAGAAATAACTCCATTTGATCTGTGGACAATAACGTCGTTGGAGTAAAACCACAAGAACCTCCTTTTCTGTGAAAGCCCTCCATGTGGTAAATAAAAGCCACCTTGAGAAAAACTTGAGATAACTCTATGTTCTTCTCGCTCCATGTAAACACTCCCTTGGGCATCTCAACTAACTTCAAGACTCGGTTTATAACTTAAGACATTGTTTGATTCTTCTTCGAGAATCTTTGCCCAAACTCTCTGCCTATTCCTTTTAAGATTTCTCAAAACTTCACCAAGATCATTACACAGCATCGTAATGACAATACTAACACCATCTTTTAAACAGTCCATCTTATTCAATGTCTTCAGCACGACTGAATGGTTATTTTATAAAACCAATCCGGCCCTTTTCTAGAACGCCATTGCGTTCAAGATTTCACGACCAGTTTATAACCGATAATGCGCGTGAAATCACGACCACTTTCTCGACCCATGTAAACGTGGCTTAATAGATTTTTATTCTAAATCGGAATTTATTCAGTTCAATTTTGAATGGGAAAATAAACTTCGTTCTTTTTGACATCCATATGGGTAATGCCCGAGTTCGTGTCTCCATTTTAATTCATTTTAAAATGTATATTTTCGTTCACTCAAAATGCCCGTACACAAAATCCGTGGAGGAAAATGTTTCATGTGGCAACTGTAACAAGAATGAGAGAGAAGAGGAGGGTGAGGAAAAAGAGCCTTCACCCCCTCCTCTAGTATCACTGCTGCCATATCGCATGACAGCTCGTTCGAGACTAGTAGTTCACTGAAATTCCGGTGGAGCACTCGTAAGCTGGTGCAGTTTTTTTGTCCAGAACTGTAATATTGGCTAGAGAAAACTATTTTACAACAACAAATATATTAGAGGTCACCGTATAGCTGCACGCAGAGTTTTTCCCACATTTTAGTCAGTTAAGTGCAATGGCGGATAAGGACCGTCTGATGGTTGAACAGAGTTGTCATCTTTTTTGCCAAAACAAAGAGTGTTACTGCTACCCAGAGAGGATTTCGGTGTCATTTTCAAACTCGTTGGGCACCTGCACGAAACACAATTCTTCATTTGTACCGGAAATTTGAGGAGGAAGGCAACGTGAAGGAAGAAAAACGACCTTGCGCAAAGAGTGTGCGTTCGCCGGAAAACGTCGAAGTGCTTCGGGTGGCCATGCGGCGGAGTCCAGGAAAATCGACACGAAAGGCTTCACGTGAGTTGGGAATATATCGATGTTCCATTCAACGCATTCTCCACAGTGATCTCAGATTGTTCCCGTACAAAATTTCTGTCCTGCATAAACTTTCCCAACATGACAAGGAAAGAAGGCTTCAATTTGCAACATGGGCAGATGGGGAAAATGCAACACTGCACTATATGTGGTTTTCTGATGAGGCGTATTTTCATTTGGATGGGACTGTCAATAAACAGAATGTATGCTTTTGGGCAAGAGAACATCCACGCAAATTTTATGAATGAAGCTATGGAGCAAAAGTGACGGTTTGGGTAGTCATTTCCAGTCACGGATTAATCGGACCAATTTTCTTCAGTGAGACAGTGAATTCTCAGAGATATCTGCATATGCTCCAAAATTACTTTGTACCGCAGCTTATGGCAACTCAACTGCCTATCGAGACTCAGTGGTTTATGCAAGACGGCGCCATGCCAGACACAGCTAACGTCGTGTTGGATTTCCTGCACAACATTTTTGCCTGTCGCGTCATGTCGCACCATTACCCAGAGTGTCATGATTGCGGACATTTTTGGCCACCGCTTAGCCCAGACTTTAATCCCTGTGATTTCTTTTTGTGGGGATTCCTGAAGGATAAGCTGTTCTCAATGAAACCTGGTAATGTTATGGAAATGAGAGCAATGATTATACAGTTGTGCAGCGAGATTGACGAAGACATGTGCTGCCAGGTCATCACAAATATGCGTGTTCGACTTAGAGAAGTTATTAAACAAAATGGAGGACATATTGAACAAGTAATATCATGAATAACTTTCACAAGGTATTAGAAATCAAGATATATAAACCTTATTGGAATATTAACTGTAAATAAATTTTTCTGAATGACTAAAATGTGTCAACTACAAGGAATTATAAACACAGTTATTGTTTCATTTAGCATGCATTACTAGTTAGAGTACATATATACTATTTTCAGTTTTGGAAGCTAACTCAATTTTTCCTATAGATTTAATGATTCCTCCAACAAATTCCTGCAATGCAGTCCTTGCATTGAGGAGGTTTTACTGTACATTGATTCACTTGAATTCAAGATTAAGTTATTAACAAAGAAAAATGTCATTTTATAGTTCAATTTCCCAACAAACATTCAATTGAAATAGACCGAAACCAATGTTTTTAGTTATAAGTGAGCACTAAGTGACCAGAAATTTGTATAACTACTAACCATAAACCTTTTTAAGAAATAAGCTAGTGCCATAACATTTCACTTTTCCATGGTCCATTATAGCAATGCGGTCTCCAAGAACATCTGCCTCTTCCATGTAATGTGTTGTAAGAAGAATGGTACATTCCCCTCTCATTCCCTAGAAGATGGAATTTTCCAAAAATTTTAGTTTGATATAAATAAACCTAAGAGAAGACTTTCAAAAATAGATTCAAGATTAGAACTTTTGTTTTTCTTTGACAGATCTGAAAAAAAGCTGCTTTTCTAATTTAACTTTAGGGATTACAGAAAATTTTGAGGGTTTTACTGAGAAGCAACAAAAAATTTTCACATGTTCTAATCACCACTCATTAATGAAAATCTTTTCTTTATAAAATAATTTACAAGATTCCATATGCCTGTCACATTTTTATGCACTTCAAAATAAAAATTAAAATATGAAATTTGGAATACACATAAAAGAGCAGTCAATGTCTAGAGAATTTGAAAATATTGGAAAAGAACCAAGCATTTGAATTTCACAGCAATATGAGGTATATAGGCACTAACAGAAATTCATGCAGCATATTCCTTGTTTTCTTTTTCAAAATGAAATATAAACTTGAGACAATGTATGCATGCAGAATATAAGGAAGTTTATTTTTACATCTATGAGAAACTGAATCCGTTTCAAATAAGCCCAAAAAATTAGTTTAAATCTGTAAAATGACAATTTTTGTGAGTTTTTAACTAGGAAAACTATCAGCTACCATGTCAATATCTATTTTTACCACACCCGATAATCCAATAATCTTATATTTTTTAATTTCTGGAGACAATTTCGGATGAAGATGTGAATTAAAATTCTTGGTTTGGAATAAATACTTGCATAAACATTCTTCAATAAATTATTTAAAATAATTTAATTTTTTTTCTTTTTCTATTCAAATAGTTTTAGCATTTCTGATAATTTTTTAAAATGTTCTGGAAATCTAGTCATTCTTTTTAAACTTCAAAATACATTGGGTCGATCCGACCCAACGTGAATACTAACATATTTTTTATTCAAGTACTCGAGGGTTAAAGGAGCATCAATGGCTCATGATGAATATGGCAAACACAGAAACCAGATGCCAACTCATTCCAGCAAAAGTATAGTTATAAACTGATAGTGAACTTTTAATGAAAGAACTGCTTATTTTGATTAAGAACAATAAACTTAAAAATCATTTAAAAGGTGCAGTTATCCTATATATTATGCACGTAGTGAAGCTGCGTCCGTGCGTATGAAGCCTCACATAATTATATCGGCGTATTTCTCGAGAACTGTTCATCGTAAAGGTATGTGGTAAATGGCATTTTGTTTCTACTGGCTATGAGGTCCCTGGAAAAATATTTTCATTTGCTGATGTGTCCCAGGTTCAAATCCAGGAGACAGTTATATTTCCCATAAATTTACAAGGAATTTTCGATTTTTCAGAGTGCAAGGTTTTTTTCCTTCGTTCATTAAAATAAGTAAATATGGACCGATTTTCTTCTTTTTTGTATTATTCGACGAGTAAAGCTCTATACTATCTTATTCTTGCAATGTTTACATGTTACACAGTCAAATTTTTCAGAAATACGCATTCTTTTTCGAAATTTTGCAGATTTTTCGTACTCATTCCGGGCATTGCCAAGGAGACTCTCATTGTTGCCTCTGATTCATTTAAGGCCAATTAAATCTTCAAATAGATGAAAGAAAAGCGTTATTGTTATTTTCTCTTCAATGATAATCTAAATGCTTGCATTGACGTCACCTTTATAGTAGGTCCTGTAAGAAGTTAAAAGCAGTCATTGATAGACACTTGAAGGAAAGCAATTGTTTGTGAGTTCGTCTATAAGGGTGCAACGATAATCATTGGAACTAAGGTAAGATAGACTTAAAAATTTTTCCCCTTTGAATATACCACGATATTAAACTAGCATTGAGTAACTCTGTGACACTGTGAACACGTAATTGCTCTAATATATTGCTGTAAAATTGCAGAAAATTAAAAAATGCCAAGGGGTAGACCAGTGAAAAGGAGAGCTATTAGCCCAGCTACAACTGCCAGATAAAGGCAGAGGAGCCAGAGATCAAAGGAAGAGTATTGTAGGAAAGAGAGAGAAAGAGATGCAGAAGCTCATATGATTGCCTGTGCAGATGAAAGAAAGACAAAGAAATAGGGAAACACATCAAATGAATAGGGAACAAAGAAGATCTAACCCAGGGCAGTGTAGCTGCAATGGGCTGCTAGTAATATTATAAAAATATAACATCATCTCAATCATCAAAATGTCCATCATGATATTGAGGATGCACAAACAGCAGTATAAATCACACATTTAAACATTAAACCTTTGCTTGGTCATATAGATACATATAAACAGTGGGTCCCCATTATTCGCAGGGGTTACATACCAGAAAATGGTCATGAATACCTGGGAATTTTCTCCCATACAAATACATTATATAAAGGGGAGGGAGTTACATTCCAATTTGCCACTAGTCACTCATCTGACAAAAAAAGGGGAATTTTCTCTTATAAGATTCCATATAATAATGGAGATTAGGTTTAAGTCATTGCCATTGTACCCTATGACGTCCAAAGTAAGAAAACAAGTCTGTTTACAGGAGTTCCGGTCATGAAAGGGTTAATATACGGGACAGTACATACACCGAACACTGCCTGCTCTTAATATAAATGAAAATAACTTAAAATTACTTAAATATGAATGTAAAACACACAGACACACATAAATAATTCACATGCACACACACAATTAATACACACACTCATAGATATTGTGGGGTAAAACTTGCAAAAATCTCAGATACAATATTCATGGCACAAAGCACGTGATGATGGTGCGTAATAACACCCAGATGGTAAGACGGTGTGTTAGTTCAATTCCTTACACTAGTTAAACGAATAAAAAAAGTAAAAAATAATTACCATAGATGGCTAGGAAAATCGCGGGGTCCTGTGCAAAGTGTGCACGTGGGGCCTCTAACACATCAATTTTTAATAGTAAACTAGCAGGCCTACGCAGATATTCGGCATGTAAAGATAGAACCAGAACATCATTGAAGACTTAACAGTGTTATACAGTCTGGATTGTGTATCTGGACCTGAAATTTCTGCGCAAACAATTTTATCATTGGTTTTCATCTGCACTTCGTACTTTCGAGGGGAATCTATTATAGCACCAGTATTGGTTTCATAACCTAACAGAAACAGTTGATAATCATCCCATTTGGTCAATACAAAATCTACAGATTGTGTGCGAAGTTGTAAGTGATGTGCCACAGTAAAAAACAAATGCATGGAAACAGAATTAAACAAAGAGTTTCCATTGCCTAGAATAGAAATTATACTAAACACTGTTTTCATAAGTAAATCTCTCATATGATACACCTTCCTCAATTGCATTGCTCTTTTTTACCACCTTTCGTTTCTTATCAGATTCTTTTCTTCCAGATAAGCTTCGTTTTCATCTTGGGGCCATTATATAAAAATAAAAACTAAAAACAATTTTAACTTATTAAATCAAACCAAATAAACAAATTTGTAACTGAAAATTCCAATATATGTCCTTTCTTTTTTATGTAACAATCAATGCAACCGTTTATGTAGATTATCAATGGAGGGAAGATAACCATGTAATATGTTAACAAAAATAACGTATGTCCCTATTCTCATTTAATTTTAAATTTATGTGTAAGCCTATTTGCATTAATAAGCAGTACATATGTATAATATAATGGTTCTACTTACAAAGAGATAAGATTCCAGCATTCAAACGATGAAAGGAAGATTCAACTGCTTAGAAATGCTTCCCATACTCAGTTGTCCGCAATTAACTGAATAATTATCCGTAAATATTTATGTTGCTATGTATAAATGATCACAATGCTACAGCAATAATTTCAATGCTTAAAAGTGAGAAGCGAATTCTTTCACCCATTTGAAGGTATAATTGATAGTAATTGAATCGGAGGCAACAATGACGGTTGCCTTGGCAACGCCCGGAAAGAGTACGAAATATCCGTAAAATTTCGAAAACAATTGCGTGTTTCTGAATGATTCGACTGTGTAACACAGAAACATTGGAAGAATAAGATAGTATAGAGCAAAAATGAAGAAAATCGGTCCATATTTACGTGTTTTAATGAACGAAGGAAAAAAACCTTGCACTCTGAAAAATCGAAAATCCTGTGTAAACTTATGGAAAAATAAAGGGTACACGAGTAAATATGATATTCTGAATTAATGCTTAATGTCTATATCTTGAAATAATTAAATTTACTTTAATACTTCTCAATTTTTGTTGGATGATTACCCAAGTGAGCATAAAAATCTATCAATACAGAAAATATCACAAACAACAAAATTGAACCAAAACAATTTACCCGCAGCATATCCCAAACATGACGCCGTGACTCAGGATCCAATCCAGAAGTAGGTTCATCAAGCATCAGGATCTGAAAACCAATAAATATCAGGCAATTTTTTTTCCATTTAAAACAAAATGTAACAATACTTTTGCATAATCTAATAAAAATATAATAAAATAGAATATAAAAATAATACGATTTACTATAGAAGTTAGATTTAAAAACACATTTTAAATAGTTACGAGTATAGAAAGTTCAGATCCATAACACATCCAACCATTATTACACATATTCATTTAATGCAGTATGTTTCAAGAATGCACCTACTGCATTAACCTATACTATCTAACAATTTCTAACTGTAAACTAAAAAATAAAATCTTCATTATGAAGTTTCATTTATAAAGATATCTTGTTTCCTAATGTCTAACTCTAAACTAAAAAATAAAAATAAAATTTTCATCATGAAGTTTAATTTATATAGATACCTTGTTTCCTATTAATTCAATAATGCTACTTCAACAACAGTGTTGAATAAACATCAACCAACCTTAGATTTTCCAATAAGGGCCATTCCAAGGGCTAGTTTTCTCTTCATTCCACCAGATAAACTGCTAGCCAGTTCATATCTTTTGGCCTCCAACTGAAGCTTGGATAACAAAACTTGGGCTTCACTTTTAGCTTCCTGAAAACTGCTTCCCTTACACTATAAACAATATTTGTCATTATTTTTTAGCAGAAGATAGATACCGTATATACTCATGTATAACACGCCCTTGTGGACCTACACTTTTTGCAGAAAAACGCTGACTTTTTCTTATACCCCATATATAACGCAAACCCTTGATTTTTGTGGGGTATAAGAACAAAATTTTAGAATTATATCGTCATGTTAAGTATTAACTAGAGTACAATAAATACATACGTTAAAACATTAAATTATCGCCAGTTAGCAATTTTAAAACACTTGAACTTGTCCATAAGTATTACGTTCAATAAGATCCACATTATGTCTTAGAGCAGGGATGGCTGATGATTTTTGTGTCGTGTGCCAAGAAAGTAATTTGAATCATCAGAATTTTTTTCTCCTGCCCTAATTTATTCTTTCCTCTAACAAACTCAATATTTTATACAGAAAATGCAAGCTTACATGTGACAATTAAAATCACACATGTGCCACTTCCGACACGCATGACACGTATTTGCCATCCCTGTCTTAGAGATACATCATCTTGGTTCTCTCTTTCCTATCTCATTCTAAAACTGTTTAATAGAAGGAATAACGCGAAAATTTTACAAACAAATCTGGAAACAGGAAATGCGACAGTTAAGATTAAGTTCATACGATTCATTCTACGGGTTTTAAATTGCTTACATTGTTAATTGTAGAGGCACCCCTCTCTATTCGTCCCCCGGATGTTTTCTTCTTTTCGCTTAATTTTCCATAACCAATTATAACCAAACCCCCATTAATTCATCCATTCCTTCGCTTATTTATCCATCGAAATAGCTGGGACCTATGAAGTGGGACTCTCAGACGATTACTCATCAAACAATGAGATGCTAAGGATTTATCGTTCTCAGCAGTATAAACTTATAACCTTACAATCAAGGAATGAAAACATCACATACGTTGTCTGTCTTCCCCTTGTGATTGCGGCTAACAGCAAATTAAAGCACACCACTGAGATGATTTCATCATCACGTTGAGTTTAGGAGGAGTTTTGAGTGATCTGTTTTAGTATTCGTTCAACCACTGACTCCACTCATCTCAGCTACTAGGCCTTGCTCCGTGTTGTTATTTGTTCTTCCATAGTTTGCATTTCGGCACTATTTTATATTGTTGAGTGCGAATTTGAGCTCTGTGTTTGTGATTAAATCGATCAATTACGTGGCGGCCGCATTTGTAGTTGCGTTTACATTGCACCTTCGCAGGCCGCATAAAATGCTCCCGCAGGCCATAGGTTCCTATAGATTGTGTTTATAGTACCAGTAACTCCATAAAATAAGGTAATATCAATATTTTGCTCTGCTTTTTGGGTTTTCAGGAATGAATTACACATTTATAACATTGCGTCTAAGGGAAAATAACCTTCGATATTAGTCTTTTTGCTTATCGCCCAGTTTCCGCAGAATCAATTAAGGACGAATATCGAGGGACGCCTATACATACTAGAATCATTCAAGAAATAAAATTATTTTACGTTTTTTGTTTTTGATGCGTGTTTTGCGGGAAGTCTATCTGGCGATTTTGCAAAGACTACAGCAATCAGCTGAGTTAGTGAAATGCGGAATATTTGGAAAGGATGGAATTATAACTGTATAGAAGTAATTAGGTGTTCTATACATATAACTAATATATGTATAACCTGGATTATCGATAATTATTGTGATTTTCCCCTTAATTCACCCCAAAAGCAAGAATCTGGTGCGAGGTAGGTTCACTTTAATTTCTGATTTTAAGTGCTCAAAAATGTTACCCATGTATAGCATGCACCTCTAAATTATGACCTGAAAATCTGGTCTTCAAACTGTGCGTTATACACAAATATATACGGTAAATCATAAAAAATATCATTACAAGGAAAAAATATACAGTACATGAAATGAAGAGAAAGCAAGGTGTATTAGCATTGGTACCTTAGTTTTTTTATTATAATTTAGTGTTTTCTTATATGAAAAACCTAAAATGCATTATGAAATAAGTGTTAAAGCATAAAATATCATGTTAACTACCCATAATTCTAGAAGTCTTTTTTAAACAGAACACAGGTAATTTGCTATCTAGGTGCAAGCCTGCAACTGACATGTTATCTAATCTGTGGCCCCGAACATGCTGGATAAAAGGAATTTTACTGTGTCTGTGTGTGTTAATATAAACAAAATACTTAAGTGTTTACATTTCTGGATCAACTTATTTTCTTTTCCATATTACGTTGATGTAAAATAAAAATTTTTGTTATTTAAAAAATTTCATTTTGTCATTGTGCAGGAAAGATCACCGGAATAGATACAAATAACTCAAAAATGGTCAGTTCACTTATGACAGATGTTTATATCCATCCTCCATGACAACAGAATGGGTTAGAATGTACACTTTCTCCATTTGATTAACATGTTAGTGCAGAATATTTTTCATTCACACTTTAAAATTGATCATAATATAATACATACATGATCTTGATATTAGAACAAATAGGTATAAAAAATGAAGTTTATTCATTTTGTAGCTGAAAAACTAGGATTATCTCTGAATTACCTAAAAAAATTCAGAATAAATATGACAATTTTTTATGAACAACAATAAATTTTAATTGCCATGACTACTTCATCCACTACTGCGTTTAAAACTACGAGGGGTGTTTGAAAAGTAATGAGACTACTCACATTATTCAGTATCTGAGGTATCCTCAGGCTTGGGCATGGTTTCCTTTTCAAAGTAATATTCTTCACATGGTATACATTTTCTGCATCTCTCCCACTCCATATCTTGTGAAGGGTAGTGGCAGTGGTTTGCTTCACTTCTGCTTCAGAGCCAAATCTGTTTCCTCATAGCTCACGTTTAAGCATCAGAAATGCCCAGAAATCACACAGGGCAAAGTCAGGACTGTAGGGTAGGTGTTCTACAGGTGTTCCACCGATTGCCGCCACCACCTCCATAGTCACATGTGCTGTATACAGCTGTGCATCGTCTTGAAGCAAATACCACTGTCCCATCAAGAACTCCAGTCTTTTTCTGATTTGCGTACCGACAATGAGTGTTAGTGTCTTTGCATAATATTAACCAGTCACTTGCTTTTGAGGTACCCAGTGCTGAAGAATCATGATTTTGGAGTAAATTTCTTCAGTGCAGGCAAGTTTTTGTGTATCTAAACGCTTGACTGCTGATTCGATTCTGGGTTGTAGTGTCTAAACCAAAACTCATCACAGGAGATTATAGACGATAAAAAATCAGAGTGTGTTCGACAACAGTCAAATTTTGATGACAGGCTTCCACACGCATTCGTTTTTGTTCATCACTGAGATCACGAGGGACCCAACTTGCACACAATTGGCTCATGTTTAATGCCACAGTAACAATGTGGTGAATCCTTTCCAATGACACACTTAAACTGGCAGACAATTCCCGTAATGATAATCTTCCATCATCTTTCATCAGTCGATCAGCTTTCTCGATAGTCAGATCTGTAAAGGCAGTGCTTGGTCTCCTGCCTCGAGCATCGCCAACCACGGTTTTTTTCCAGCCTTTAAAATGCTTCCACCATCTAAATACTGTTGCTCTGCTCATTGCTTCTGGTCCATAGGTATTCCATAACATCTCTTGACCACTTTTCCAAGCTTCACACAAAATTCTATAACATCTTTTTCTTAAAAGGTACAAAATATCTCAATTGTAAAAAAGTTTCATAAAACAGCTAACAAGGGAAGGGTCTCATGATTGGGAGATGGATTTCTTTGAAACTTGGTAGGCATGTAGTACTCTTCACCCCCTTTTGGGCGTGACTTAGTTTAAACAATAAATGGCTTTATTTATTTTAATGTATTTTAAGTACACTACAGTACGAGTTCCCAACCAGTCCTCACATAGGTAAAACGTGTCAAGTGCCTGACTCCTATACGTAGCTTAGTGGTTCGAACCCACTTCATGACTTTTTTGTTTATTTTTTTTAAAGGTTAAAACGGATTTACTCATTCTTAATTTTAGCTTGCCGTAATTTTCCGATTATAATATGCACCCTATATAATACGCACCCATGTTTTTAAGAGTGAAATTTGAAAATTGTCTTATCACCATGTATAATATGCAACTCATTATTTGTAAAAAGATCATTGTAATATTTCACTTGGTTATTAGCAGTATCGAGACACTTCTCGCCTTGCCGCCAAGTGAGATATGTGTGAAAATGTTTTCGAAAACTTCAAGTCTATATAGTTTTGACTCTCACTTTAAAGATCGATACAATGTATAAAAACATGTCTCCATGTTGCACTGTGTAATAATCTGGTCAGTTAGAATAACAGTTCTCGCCTTGCCACCAAGCGAGATAGTTTACGTGAATATCACATCTAGTTCTGACTCTGCCTTCATGCAAGCTGGTCGAGGTATGTAAAATAATAAGGATATATTAAATGATCTTCCCTGGAGATCTGCATATCTGCATTTTAACTGCACGAAAAGTTGTGGTTCAGGTCGGATAATGCATACATTTTTGCAGATGCGGGTCGGATTCGGATATCAAGCCTGCGGGTATGGATCAGGGCATCGAACCAGAACTGAACCCAAAACCCGAAACGAAAAAAACTGATATTTTTGTCCAGGGTGGAACCAAACCCGAACCGATAAAACTAAATGTGTTGAACCCGAACCGAAAACCGAAATTTATTACACTCCTTTATTTCAGTTCGCATGAACAGTGTAAGCGAAATGAAGAATTTTCTTACCGCTCAGTAACCTTCCATGTTCAAATGGTCATCGTCTCCCTCACGCTACCATACCCTGTCGCCATGGGGTCCAAACCCTCACCAAGTTCACTAATCCTCAAGTCCCTTGGTTCGTTCCACGAATACAACCTGAAGTCTTTTCTAAGATAATATCTACTGACTTCCGGAAATTCTATGGGGAATTCCTTGAACCTTATGAATGGCTAGTGGGAGAAGGGAAGTTTTCCCTAATGTTTCCTCTGCTACATTTGTCCACAACCTTTCATTCCTTCACATGAACTAGCATCCATCTGTCTAGCCTTGCTAATTATTGAAGGATAGTTCCACGTTTTTTGCTTGTGTGTATTTCTGCATTAGTTGCCTTTGTTAGAGGTTAGTAACTTAAATAGGTATATAATGTAAACTCGGAATATTCAATTTTATATTGGATGTTAATCGTTACTGAAAATAGGAATAAAAATTTTATGTATATGTTATCTCCATCAAAATATTTAGCCTATTGGTGTGAATAACAAAGTGTTGCCAACATTAAGGAAACAATAAATCATCCAGCATGGAATAAGTAAGTCTCATTTTCTATATATGTACTTTAATTTCAAGAGAATATTTGGTATAGTGAGAAATTAATTCAATATAATTCATTGTTGTGGCTTTGATGCAACTACTTGCGTATTTGATAATGATATCATTGAAATCAAAGCAAAGTTTCAAGGGTCAAATTTGTTTTAAATGCTATTTTCATGAATCTTCCATTTATCCTGTTGCTTTTAAGTTAGTGTCAATGAATATTTTCCTATTATATTTTATTGAAAGTCCTTAATATCTAATTTCATGACAATCCATTTGGTAGAAGTTGAGAACGAACATGCAGATGGACGGACAGACAAACAGACGGACCGACCGACGATAATAGGCGCTCACGCTGTAAGCAAAACATGCCTAAAAAACAACATAAAGAGGGCTCAAGCCACAGACCTACACTTGACCAACACATGGACTTGTTGGTAATGCATACTGTAATGTACTTAAAATAGATTAAAATAAATAAACCTAATTATTGTTTAAACTATAAGTCAGTTATGCCCAAAAGGGGGATGATCTTTCATCCTGGTGAAGAATACTATGTGCCTACCAAGTTTCAAAGAAAACCGTTTCCCAGTCATGAGAACCTTCCCTTGTAAGAAAAACACAATGGAACACAACAATGCCCATTGCACTACTGACTTATTGAATGTCAAGTTGCAAGTTGAAGCATGCGCTTTATCGAACGAGGCTGTTACAGCTGAACAGTGTTATCAGTCTCATTACTTTTCAAACACCCCTTATACACTCAAAAATACATAAAAAATATGCTAATGTAAAAATTGTAAGAAATGGAATGTAAATTTAAGAAATATTTTTAAATAAAATGGTAGACCTACCATGGCAAAAAATATCAGGTGCTCCCAAACTGAAAGATCTGAAAACAGCATATTCTGCTGTGGACAAAGTCCCAAGTTTTCTCTTATGGTGTCCATATCCTTTTCTATATCATAGCCACCCATAAACACCTTGCCTCCTGAGGCAGAATAATGACCTAGAAATAAAATTATAATATACAATAAACTCCCAGTTATCCGGAATGCCCGGAGAATTGGATTTTCCAGTTAAGTGAATATTCCAGTTGCTTGAGAGTTTTATTGGATAGGCTTCAATAACATTTGGATACCAAAATAAGGAACAGATGCAGAACTGTACATTCACCTTGGAATTGCTAACCAGTAGACTAGGTAATCTACTCACAATTGTTCTTAAATAATTCCTTGACATTTGAGGAAGTAGTGAAACTCAAAGATACAAGTATTCAACATGTTTAATTGCAATATTTTAATCATATAAATAAAAGCTTTAGAGCAAAAGTTGTGTGTAATGCTTTTTGAAGCTTAATATCTTGCAAACGACTGAACTGAATTTGATGAAATTTTCAGGATAGCATTATGATATAATAAAAAACGTTTTACTGTATCAGTAATATATAAAAGCCTTATTCTGTCCCTTTGTCCTTTTGTCACTCCCTCTGTCACGCTATGAAAAACAGAAATATACCTGGCAAGAGGAGACTAAGGTTAGCTTTTGAAGCACAATAGATACTCGCAGCGAGGGTTCCGAACCTTCGCTCAGATCGAAGGCAACCCTCTCAGCAGGAGGTATGATTTCAGGTCAAAGAAAACTGCCTCAATTTTATTTCAGAATAGTCGATCATCCCCATCATTTTTGAAGGGCATTACATTTGACTGCATTATATCCTATGGAATTTCTCGTATGTCTATCACTATTAACTTCTCCTTTGTTCTAATAACAATACAAGGTAAGGGTTAACTTTGTCCAACCTTTAGGATTTTACAACAACAAAAATTGTTTCCTTGTATGAGAAAAGTAGAGAATTATCCACACGCAACACAGTGTATTAGCACAAATTCTTGAGGCAAACTGATATTAAACGAAAGAGAAGCGAATAGTGGCATGCAATCATGACACCATTACATACAGTGCAGTTAGTACATATTAAAATAATGCAATTAAACATTTTGGATAGTTATATATTCCTTAACTAATGTTTCAAAAAATTAACAAAATTTATCCACAGCTTCTTGGTGGGCCGATTTCTTATCACCCGAAACATCTAGACGTCTGATCTTAAAACGTGTTAGCCATCCATCTAAAAATGTACACGGTTCACTAATCTCCATTTGTTCATAAAAATCTTTGACCTTTTCAATCAACATTGGTCCAGAAATAGGGGCTCCCTTGGAACGCTTTATAGAAATCCATTCATAAATACCAATATCCAATTGCTCAAGTTTTTGCTTATGAAGAGTGCACCGATATTCAGCTCTTCTAGTTGTCTCAGAAGACGTAACGAATTTCATTAACTGTGGTTTCTGTGTCTTAATGTCATAAATAGTGGAAGAACTGAGATTGAACTCTTTCATTAAGACATGGTGGTTCTCACTTTTCTATAAACGTTTTATTATATCAAGTTTCTGGGTTAAGGTTAGCACAACCTGTTTCCTTTTAATACCTTTAGCACATACTGAAGTTTTAGGAGGCATTTAAAAAGGGTGTGAGAAAAATTTTAATTTAACACAAACACCGAGTTCAAGAAACATTGCGATTGCTGAAAACACAAATTTTAGTGGTAACATTCAGAGTCAGATGTAAACAAAAAAATTGTCGAAGGTGCCAATTTTATCAGTAACATTCCGAATTAGATATAAACAAAAAATTGCCAAAAATGCCAATTTTATTGGTAGCATTCTGAATTAGATGTAATAAAAATGGAGAGGCAGGAGATGCCGGTTGCTTGAGAATTCCGTTTGCATGAGTGCTGGATAACTGGGAGTTTACTGTAGAAAGAGATTACAATTTGGAACCAGATCTGTAAAAAAAATTAAGACCATAATGTTGGACCCAGTCCGACAAAGAACCGCAAAGAGTGAAAATTTTTCAGGATCATGGTTTGCCTCTTTTGGAGAGAGAACAACCTGAACTGTTGGAATGTAGATCCTCACTAGACCTACCCATGCACAAAAACTTCACTCCTCTAGTTTCAATAGTTTGGCTACAATACCATTCCAAAATTTTGGATTTTAAGACTTTGAAGCCACCTGACAGAAAATCTATGAACTACTTGGAAAATCCAATTAGTAGAAAATTTATAGAATGATAAAAGCTACCTAATAATAGTCAATAAAATCATTAATCACTTAACAAATAACTTGCGTACCTGTGAGAATAGATATCAGAGTCGTCTTTCCTGCTCCATTGTGACCTAGCAGTGCTGTAATTTCCCCTTCAAGTATATCCAAAGAAACACCATCTATAGCAACTGTTAATCCTCTTCCTCCGAGCCAATTTGACCGGCCAAAAACTTTCCTGAGTCTGCTAATCTCAATTCCACTTTTACCAGGAGGAAGTGGTTCAAATTGACCTTTGTGCTTGCTATCATACGTTAGATCTATCCCTTGATATTCATCATCTTTGTTCTTCCACAACAACCGTCTTGCCTTTGAATATACTTTCTATGGAAGAATGAAATAAAATTTATCACATTTGAGTGGTAGAAATAAAAAACAGTTAGGCACGATTTTATAGAAAAAATAGACCAAGCTGAAGTACAAGGCTAATTTCAATGTAAGAACGTAATGCCAAAAATTTAAATCATTATATGCCATGAATGTGTTTACACATTTTCACAGCATCTAATGGGTGGCTTGATAAATTCAAAAATAGACATAATGTTGCGTACAAAACAGTGTGTGGTGAAAGCAGAAGTGTGAACGCTGAGACGGTTGCACACTGGAAGGAGACAGAATTGAAAAATGTACTTAAGGAGTATCTGGCTCGCACTACCTAGTTCAACGTTTAGCCGCTAGATAGCACTTCTTATGCACACTGTTCTGCCTCCCAAGAACTTCCTATTTTGGCCATTACGTGGCACTGTGTGGATTAGTCACCCAGATGCAATGTTTCTTCCGTCCTCATTCCAGGCAGAATGGGATTTTCCCGAGTGCATCTGGCAGTGGGTTTTTCACTACTCTTTTGTTAATTGTGAAGGAAAATTGGTGGCTAAAGTGCAATATATCCCCATTGACTGTTGCGCTGCAAATGGAGCCTATTTAGCTTGCAAACTGGGACTGAGGGATAGGTTCCATTTCAGGCATCCATCACAACTTTCACGCAAAACGTAATTGTGATGGTGCTAATGCCACACGTCAGGGTTTCAAAAGAATGGTTGGGTTGTGGTGCTCTCCGGACTCGGGAAAATTCCATTCTGCTGGGAATGAGACCGAAAGAAATATAGCATCTGAGCGACTAATGCACACAGTGCCATGTAATGGCCAACATAGGAAGATCTTGGGAGGCAGAATGGCATGCATAAGTAGTGCCATCTAGTGGCTAAATGTTGAACTAGGTAGTGCAAGCCGGATACTCCTTAAGTATCTTGAAAAAATTACTAGACAGATTTGAATGGAAAAATATATTTAATGTGAATGAAACGGGACTATTTTATAATGTTTTGCCAGCCAAAACATTGTAATGGAGAAAATTGTCATGGCGGCAAATTAAGTAAGCAGAGGCTTACTATTCTATTAATAACAAACGCTATTGGAAGTGAAAAATTGAAGCCATTAGTGACTGGAAAATCAGAAAAGCCCACAGTGCATTAAGAATGTTAAAATTCTTCTCACCTAATACACGGTGAATACAAAGGCATGAATGACTTCCAAAATTTTTGAAGAATTCTTATGATCTTTAGACTCAAAGTTGTGGTCTCAGAACAGAAACATTGGTTTATTCCTCAACCAGTGCCCTATACATCTGCCAAATTTATAGCTACAAAACATAGTTTTAAAAAATTTCCCAGCAAATTGTACGAGCGAGTTACAACCATTGGATTTAGGGATAACCCATGTGTTTAAATGCAATTACAGGAAAATGATCCTGCAAAAAACAATCTTGTCTTGATTGTGCTAAGGACCTTAAGGATATGAAGATAAATGTGCTACAGGCCTTGCATTATATCTCAGAATCATGGAAGAATATCAAGGAATCTACAATAACTAACTGTTTAAAAAAGGCAGGTCTTTTTTGTTGAGTCACATGCAGTAATTCCTCAAACCACCTGCAATGATGATATAAATAGTGACTGGGAACAATTGCAGACACCCTTCAGTTTCCCCGACTTTGTTGATATGGACTCCAATGTGGTTACTACAGAAGTCCAGACAGTTGATGCCGTCCTAGAAAACCATCTATGTAATAGTGATGAAGAATCTGAGAGTTCAGAAGACAAAGTACTAAGGATTCCTTCATACAGTGAAGCAGTAGCTGCAATGTAAAACCCTTCGGAATTACATTTCTAGTGGAAATAGTGATGAAGTAGAGTATAAAAACAACTGCATGACATTAATAAATTCAAAAATCTAAAGTAGAAGACAATATCCAAGTTTTTTTTTAAATAAAAAAAGTTCATTATGTGTTATAGCTCCTGTATTATTATTTTCTTGTATGTATGTATGTACATATTTTGACTTCATGTTTTTCTAATAAATTTTATATGTATAAATATTTCTGACTTTTTCATGTAGATTAAAAAATATTTTTTGATAATCATCAAAGAATTGATATGATATTATAGTATTCAAACAGTAATCCTGGGCATGTAGATAACTGAATTTGCAAAAAAAATCTTTTCCTGCAATTTATAATTTCCCACATTTTACACCTTTTTTCCTCATCATCATCATTTTCCCCTTAACCAGTTCCAACTGGGTCGGGGTGTGGATGGTACTTCTCAACCTTCCTCTCTCTCTCCACCACTACTCCTCCATCATTGTGTTCCAGTCCAGGTTTCTTCTTCTTACACTATCCCTGATCGAATCAATCTATCTCGCTCTGGGTCTACCTCTGGCCCTTTTCCCCTCCATTTTAGTTTCCATTGCCTGTTTCGGTATCCTTCCCTCTTCCATCCTCTTCACGTGACCAAACCATCTTAATTTATTCTTCTCAATTTTTTCATTCAACTTTTCTACTCCAATTTCCTTTCTAATATCTTCATTTTTCAATCTATCCCTCCTTGTCTTTCCTAACATACTTCTTAGGAATTTCATTTCATTAGCCTGTATTTTACTCTCCTCCCTCTTTGTCATTGTCCAGGTCTCGGCAGCATATGTTAGTATGGGTGCATAGTACATTTTGTACATTATCTCTTTACACCTTCGTGGGATTTCTTTCCTCCACATTAATTCCTTACACTCTGGTAAAATGCACTCCCCTGTTGCATTCTGTTGTTAATCTCCCTGTCTAGTCTTGCATTTTGCATTATTTCACTTCCCAGATACTTGAAGTTCTTCACCATTTCAAGATTCTGACCCCCCATTGTTATAATACCTTTCTCTTCTCTTTCCCCTCTTGTCATTACCACTGACTTACTCTTTTCTACACTAACTTTCATACCATACTTCACAATTTTTTCATTTAACACATCCGGTTGTTCTTGTACTTCATTGCTGTTATTTCCCCATACTATGATATCATCCGCAAATAACATTATCTTCATTTCCATGCCACCATACGCTTCTTTTGTCTCCTTCATAATTTCATCCATAACCATTATAAATAACAGGGGTGACAACACGCTTCCCTCTCTTAGCCGTTTCATTCATAAACCATCCTGTTTTCCCTACTTGGGTCTGTACACAGCTGTAACACTTGTCATACATTGCTTTTACCATCTCTATTGTTGCTTTTCCAATTTCCTTTCTTGTCATGATTTCCCAGACTTTTTCTCTGGAAACCCTATCATACGTCTTTTCTAAATCTAGGAACGTCATCTCCATATCTTTTCCATACTCCCATTGTTTCTCCATTCTTTGTCTCATAGCAAAAATGAGATCTACTGTTGACCTACCACTTCGAAAACCATACTCCTCCTGTAACTGCCTCTCTACTTTCTCTCTCATTCTCCTTTCCATTATCTTTGCTACTTACGAAATAAGTGTGATTCCTCTATAATTATTACATACCTATTTGTCCCCCTTCTTAAAAATTGGTATTATTTTTCCTCAGTCGCTTGAAAAGTGTAAATAAGGGGTTTTACTGTACTTGCTTCAGCTTATAAGAAGTTACTCTCTGCAGGGACAGCTATTACCATACACACACAAACTCAATCACAAATACCCTTGGTGCCCGTATGTAAGACCTACAATACATTTGCCCATGTTATCATTGGTTGGATCACAAATAAACTTTAAGAAACTTGATACAATTTGTGTGAATTAATATTGTCCAATAATACTTAGTTTTAATTTACTAAACAGGTGCAAAATAAGCTCAGAGAGATTAAATTGCATGGAAAGAACATGGCAGATGATCACTACATCAAAAAATCTTACCACATAGGACTAAGGGTTATTGCACAAATATCAAAGCTTACAGCAGAACCCAATTCTGAGACATAAATAAGGAATGAGCAGTTGATTTCCATTAAGCATGGCCTAGTATACAATCATGGATTATCATAGATTTGCAAATGATTAAGAAAAAAACTGCTGAAGCAGAGAGTAAATTGTGGTTTTTAATACAGAATGTTAAAATTTATGTATACAAAGTATGTAGTATTATTATTCTGAAGTAATAACATAAAAGACAATTTAATATAATTAAGAAGAATTATTAACACAAAACGTTTATAAAAAATGAGAAATTTATATTAAATTCTTTTTACCCCATCCTGCTGGTCACTAAAACCTCCAAAATAAAACAAGCACAATGTGGCAATTTTTCTTCTGACATAGCTTTTCCTCAATACGCTTTGACTCAGCAGCACTTCAACGAATTGCACATATGAATGAGGCACATTCGAGTCACGACGCTATTCATCAGTCACCCGTATTCGCACGTCGCCCAGCTGGATGGCCATACTCCGACCTCACCGTGCTCCCCCTAATATCACCCTTCCTTTTATACTCAAAATATCCTCTCCCTTTTCCAACTTTTTCCCTTCTTTTCCCTTACATAGTCTCCCAAATGATTTAACCAAAGTACAGTTCTGCAGGGTTGCTATTCAAATGGCCTGCCATGACATCATTCCCCTCCCTTCCAGCGAGACCACTTCTCCATTCTATGTCATGTGACCAAAAGGTTTACTTTACTTCCTTCCATGGCACAAGACAAAGCTGGCGGAAACGCTACAAGAACATCAGAGAACAGTTGAGAAGGCATGACTCAACAGAAAAGAAATCTCGCTCTGCACATGGATGTTTCTTTAAGCAACGGTATTCCTTATTACTATTGTACTGTGAATCACGAAGCAGCTTCAAGAGCATGTTATAACTATATGTTATGTATCTGGTTTTTTGAACACAAGACAAGATACTGTCTCATATTGTGTAAATTGTAATTAATAAATTCCAAGGAATTTGGCTCAACTCATACTAACTCATATTAATGAAAAACACTTGGTTAAATTCCACAATTTTTTTATTTTATGACTGGTTTCGCTAAAAGACTAGCATCATCACCTGATGATGCTAGTCTTTTAGCGAAACCGGTCATACAATTTAAAAAATGTGGAATTTAACCAAGTGTTTTTCATTAATAATTGAACTTAATATTATGCAAATAAATATTGAAAGTGGTGTATGGCTTTACTTCCATAATACCCCTTAGCATATAGCACATCAGTTAGAATTATGCATAGAGCAATAGGTGTGCTGCAACAATGAGACAGAATACTGAATCAATTGGTGATAAAACTAAGTCTCTAGCTGCTTTAGTTCAAACATTAGTGTTACAGACAGAGTTGGACCTCCACAAGAAAATGAGCAAAACAAGAGAGAGTACTAAACGGATTGGCAAATAGATGAAGTCATGGAGATGTTAGCATGTAAGACAGAAGGACAAATTGAATGTGTAAGTGTCATTTTTGGAAAAAAATGCTAAAAAGGAAATTTAAATGAAATTTTTAACCCCCATTCTGCTGTTCACTAGAACCTCCAAAATAAAATGTGCACAATGAGACAGAATACTGGATCAAATGACAAAAAAAACCAAAACCTCTATCTGTTTTTGTTTAGGAAGAGTTAGCAGATCAGACAGATAGACGGACAAAGTGAATGCATATAAGTAGATTTTTAGAAGAAAAAACAGCATAGCTGTTTAAGGGATACGCTAAACTTAAAGTAGAAAGAAATCAAAAACCAAATGGCTTTTAGCACAATATAAAAATATACAAGGAACTATATCTTACCGAAATAGGGAAATACCAAGGACGTGCAACTCCAAATTTTCCAGGCCTCACCCTATCCAGGTACCACACCACAATTACAGAAATAACATTACTAACCACAAACATTGTGAATACATTTCCCATTGACAACTCATCTGATTTTCCTCTTGGCTTTGTCCAGATGTTATTCCAATGCAAACCAATACCTGAAAATTAGAGCAAAATAATTTGCAAACCATTTTCAATTCAAGTGGTTTCAAACTAATCTAGCAATCATGGACAAATAAAACTTGCAATAATATAGAATAATATTATGAAGTGCCACATAAAACCTCATGAAAGTGCATTTCAATGGACTCCAATATAAAACACGAAAATTGGTATATTAGTACCACACAGATATGCCATATAAAATTTTTTCTATAGATTTTTCTCAATCCTGCTGACAGGTAACAATACTGCTGTTTGTCCCGGGTGTAAATTCACAAAACATTTAATTTTAAATGTAATACAGGTGACTCCCGAGATTCAACAGGGATGAGTTCCTGAAAACGTGGTCGACTCTCAAATTGTCCGTTTTTCCACAGACTTGCATGTTATAATTGGGGGATACGTTCCCACCATCTCGGCTCACGTGAGTCGGACCGGGCTGTCTGCAGCACATCCCTGCATACATCTATCCATACATACAACTATATATAACAGCGAAATTAATATAAAAGTTATTAAAAAGCACAAAATAACTTAGAGCCTCGCCAGTTAATTTAAGGTTATGCAAACCAGCCCTTCTCTTAAATCTGTCAAACCAGCCATCAAATTACGTGAATTTATCACATGTTCTAGAATTTTCTCCTTCTGTTTCACATAAGTGCTAATAGTTGAATGACACTCTTTTATTTGATTCACTTGCATTATCACTATTACATTTCCTTTTAGATATCATGTCAAGTGATAAATTTATAAATAAATCAATAAAATAAATAAATTTAAATACAAGATTAACAGAAAAAAGAGTGAAATCAGCACAAATTCAAACAATTAGAGCAGAAATAACTATGTCTACACAGAAACTAAACCTCACGTGGTTGGTCGGGATGAAAATTACTTCGCGTCAACTACCGTATTCACCCGAATCCAAGACGACCCTGAATCTAAGACGACCCCCCATTTTGATGATTCCAAAATAGAAAAAAGCTCAAATTGACCTTCATGACTACAAAAATTATAAATCTTGTGAAATATTTATTTTCTCTTATACTTTTCTTGAATGTCATTGTCTTTTAACATTTTAAAGTCATAAGATCACATCACAAATAGAACCATTCAGGTTTTCAAACAAATTAAATGGTAGCATTCATTTTAAGATAACATTAAAAATAAAGTAAATACATTGAAAGAATACACTCATTTCAGGACAACAAAAAAACATTTCAATCCAAGTGCTGCATAAAATCATTTTATTGTGTTAGTCATCATCACTGTCAATGCAACTTTCACTATTTTCCTCATGCTCACTATCTTTATCACTCTCAACTTCATCATCAGTCTCCCACAAAACATCATCCTCACTCCCATCCATGGCATTATATAAGCAGCATTTCTTAAATCCTTTCACTATTACTTTTGCATTTATTTGTTGCCACGATGCCTTGATCCATTGGCACAGCATTGCAACTTCAGGTTTCTTAAGATTTCCTTTTGGTGTTAAAGTGTGAGTTCCACTCTGTAACCACTCAGAATACAAAACCTTTAAATTATTTTTAAAACACTTATTGACAGCAACATCTAAAACTTGAAGTTGCGATGTCATTCCTCCAGGTATTACAATAAGATCAATATTCATCGCACTCATTATGTTTTTAATTTCAGGAGGTAAGTGTCCTTGAATGCATCCAGTGAAAGCATTGCTCTTTGTTTCAGTAAAGCTCCTGGCCGTCTATTCCACACCACATGTAACCAATCTCTCATTAGTTCTTTAGTCATCCACCCCTTTTCTTGACACCTATTATTCCACTTGGCAAATGTTTCTTAGGCATTGTTTTCCGCTTGCAATGATATATTAAGTCCTCTAGTAATTTCATTAGCTTTAAGTATAATACTTTCAGTCGAAACAGGCATACCGTTCTTCCTCATGGTGCGCACAAACTTGACTACTTCTTCTTCAATGCCATGAAATCGGCCTAATTTTGGACCACTGAGCGACTTCCTTGTGGCTTTGGCTTTTTCTAGTTCCTGTTTTGAGAGTTTCCATCGACGCACATTTGCCTCAGATACACCGAACTTTCTACTCGCATCACAGTTATTAGTTTTTTCGGCGTAATTTATCACGATCAGCTTAAAATTTGTATCTTAGCTCCGTCTAATTCCTTTGTTAACTTTCCCTTTGCACTCGTGCCACGTACTTCAACATGATCTGTCATTTTAACTTAAGGGTTGTGCATTTAAATCAAGAATGCACAACTCAAATTACTGTTACACATCGCGGTGCGTCGTTTGAAAGGGGAATCCCAATGATTTCCGCTCTCATTTGTTTTGACATTGCGGTTGACATTACGTGCAAGATGAAAGTACGTCGTCTGTGTTATGATCGTCGACGATGATTATTAGTCTAAATAATTATTATTCCCGTCATGTTTTTCTTATTGTTATTACTATTTGTTTATTTCACTTCTTTATGTACGTACTTGAATTTGCTGTTGTGAATTGTTTACTCTAATATACCATTTGTTGTAAAAACCATTGATTAAATGCTTAAATATACTTCGTATTCGAATGTAAGACGACTCTTGATATTTACAGCTGAAAATTTGGAAAAAAAGGTCGTCTTAGATTCAGGTGAATACGGTAGTTCCCAATTTGATCGGCTGTGTTGAAATCTCGAATTTGTCAAATCTCGAACTGTTGAATCTCGGGAGTCGCCTGTACTGGTAAATAAGCAACAATTGAGTTTCCTCAAATGATTTTCTTATGAAAAATGGGAGATTTTCATGTTTAAAGGAAATTTGTGCATCAAATCAACTTTATTTGAAAACTGACAGTAGGAAAATGAATTTATTTTTTTATTATATGATATGGGATTTTGGCACTTAAATAAAACTAAATCCTAAACACTGAAACTTTAAACCAAATAAATGAGGTTGGTTATAATGCATGAAATATGTCATTTGGAAATGTTTTTAAAATGAAATTAACTTTATTTTATCCTTTTTAAAAGTGGCCATAAAAATATGGTTCTACGAAAGCTCTTCGAGTTCAGTTTGTTGTGTGTCAATTCGTTGCTGGATAAAATCATCGTGAGACAAATTGGAAGGCGAGACCATGATTGATGTACTGCAGGGGGAGATACTTTCCCATACCAAAATTTTTCTTTATATTTCAATAATACCAGGATGAATCTGGATTAGAATTTAGTGTGAGTAACAAACCAAACATACAGTGAGTTCTGTTTTTCATCACATCCTCCAAATATTTTCCTGTGCCGATTCCTTTGCTGTCCATCTTGTTTCACCTATGACATTAATCTGTTGGAACTTTGTTCCTTCACTTATACTTTCACATCCATTCACTGATACAATTCCCTTAAAAATACTGCAAATACTGCACAGGAATTATGCATCTGGAAGAATTTCCTTCAAGCACCAAAGTTGTGGAATCTATCATGACAAGATATAAAATGTGGGTATAGCACCACACGTGTAATTGCCCTGACACTTTTTCACTTAGCCAAGACATGAAGCCATTATACTGACCTCACATGTTTGCAGCACTGTCCATTGAATTGGCAATACAATTTTTAATGTTTAACCCATTATCTTCTATAATAAAATACAATTGTCTGTCTGTCGGAATGCTTCAGGAATGCAGAAATGTGACTTCTTATGCACTTCCAGATATATCAGCTTTATCCCTTCTGTTTGGAGGCAAGCATAGAAATATACCTGGCAAGAGGGGACTAAGGTCAGTTTTTGAAGCACAATAAATACTCGCGGCAAGGGTTTCAAACCTTTGCTCGGATTGGTCTGCAGATATTTTGACAGCGGTCCAATGTAATGAAAATTTTTTATATTTTAAGTCAAATCATTCCTTACTAAATGGTACCAACTCTCCTCTTAAATTGTTGTTTCATAACGTTCAAAGTCTGCATAACAAGTTGATTGATATTGACTTTCTTCTTAATTCTGATTATAAAAATGTCAACCATTTGTGTTTTGTTGAACATTGATTAAAAAATGAGGAGATAAAGAGCAGTAGGATTCCTGGTTTTGTTCTTGCTAGTGCATCATGCCATGTTAATTATAAAAATGGTGGTACATGTATTTTTGTTAGAGAGGACATGGCCTTTAAACCTCTGTTTTTTAATGATATACAAAGTGCTGACAAGGCCTTTGAATATTCGATTGTCAAAGTAACAAATTTAAAATTATTTGTTGCCTGTGTATATAGGTCTCCTGATGGGGACTTAAATGTTTTCATGGAAAATCTAACTCTTCTTTTAGAAAAAATAACTGTTAAGGGTTAAAAATAGCCTTATGCGGCGATTTTAATTTTGATTTTAGTAATGATCTGTGCGCTAAAGTTAAAGATATGAATGTTTTATTTAACTCTTTTGACCTTGTAGTTGCAAATTATACACCAACCCAGGTGTCCAAATTAAAGTCATCAGTTATCGATCAAATCGTAACTAATCTAGGTACTGATGAGTTTCATGTGAATGTCTTTGATCCAGGATTCTCAGACCACAAAGCGATTGGTATGGACCTTTTCCTCCCTGATCTTTCCAATGATAGTTGCAAGTTTTCCTGGACTTATAAAAAGTACTTCACAGATGATCTTATTCATTTATTTTGTTTCCATCTTAAAAATGAATGTTGGGATGAAGTTTTTTCTTTGGATAATCTTGATGATAAAGTAAATGCATTTGTAGATAAATTTGTTTACTACTTTGAAACAGTTTTTCCAGTCAAAAAGTGTAAAATAATGTTGAGTGAAATGAATAAACGAAATTGGTTAACTCCTGAAATTGTCAGAATGAGCGAGCAAAAGAGGCAGTTGTACAACTTGGTTAAAAATAACAAAAATCATACTGACCTCAAAAATGATTATCTCAATTTGAATAGAAGTTTTAGAAAAATTGTTCAAGAAGCTAAATCTAAAAGTAACGATAAACTTATTGCAAATTCTAACAACATTTCTAAAACCACGTGGTCTATCATAAACAAAGAGCTTAACAAGAAAGTAATCCCATTGAATACTAACCTTGAGACTGTTAGTGAGGGTCAGCTGATTTCAAACCCATTAGATGTGGCTAACATTTTAAATGATTATTTTGTTGAAACCCCTAGTAGTATTGCTTCTGGAATTAATTCTAACCAGGATAGTGGCTTAAATATCTCTGATCTTCCCCAAATCTCAAACTCCAACATCCTGCCCTTTCAATTACATCCTGTTTCCCACAGTGAAATTCTTGAAATTGGCCAATCATTTAGTAGCAAATTGTCATCCGGTAATGATAATATTCCTGACAAAATTGTAAAAATTGCTATACCACACATTGCTCATATATTAGTATTCTTATGTAACATTTCTTTATCAGAAGGTACCTTCCCTAGGTTTAATTTGAGCAAGGTTAAGCCCATGTTTAAAAAGGGTAATACCACTGACGTTTGCAATTATAGACCAATTAGTCTACTCTCTGGGTTTTCAAAAATATTTGAAAAGGTAATGCTAAAACGCTTACTTAATCATCTGGATATGAATACCATTCTTAGCACTCAGCAACATGGCTTTAGGAAAAATAAGTCAACTTCATCAGCTTTGTTTAATTTCGTAACAGAAACCTTAAATGCTATTGACTCCAAACATTTGTCTGTAGGAGTATACCTAGATTTAACTAAAGCATTTGATATTGTGAACCATGATTTAGTATTGCAAAAGATGGCTCTTTATGGCATTTCAGGAGTGTCTCTGAAATGGTTTCGTTCTTATCTTTCTGGTAGATCTCAACTGGTTGAGGTGCCCTACTTTCACAATATTTATAATTGTAAACAATTCTTTTCTTCCAAAACAAGAGGTCATAACTGGTGTTCCCCAGGGATCAATTCTGTGCCGTTATATTTTTAATGCTAATAAATGATTTACCGAATTGGCTGCCGGATGCAAACTCAGTATTGTTTGCTGATGATACTAGCCTATTAATCCAAGCAAAGAATCTTGTGGCATTGCAATCAAAAGTTAACAATACCATGTCCAGTTTAGAAACATGGTTAAACAAGAACAGGTTAGTTACTAACCTTAAAAATCTGTATGTGTATCATTTAAAAATAGCCTTTCTCCCAACATTCATTTGTACAATGAGGAATTGTCCTTTGTTGACAATGTTACATTTTTGGGCACCAAGGTTGATAAATTATTGAAATGGAACTCTCATTTAGACTATCTGGCATCTAAGTTAAGTAAAGTTATCTTTCAACTTAAGACTCTTAGACTTAGTACCAGTATAAATATTCTGAGGTGTGTTTATTTTTCAAATTTTCATTCATGTCTGTCCTATGGTAACATCTTTTGGGAGGGCGCTTCTAATAGTATTTCAATTTTCAGATTGCAAAAAAGAGCAATCCGAATTATTTTGAAATTGAACTCCTGTAAATCTTGCAGGGGTCATTTTCAGGACCTTGGTATCTTGCCACTACCAGCGTTGCATATTTATGAATTAATTTTGTATGTAAAAAAGAAGCTTATCCGACTTAAATTCTAGTTTGCATAACCATAACACAAGGTCAAAGGATGATATTCATGTATTACAAAGACATTCTGCTCTTTGCAACAATGGTCCTCATCATCAAGGCACTAAGTATTATGACAGTTTGCCGCCAGCATTTAAAAATACTATAATCGATTGCCTCATTTAAAATGCAACTTAAGACCTTTATGTTAAAGCACTCTGTTTATAGTGTTGATGAGTTTCTCCTGTTATGTAGTAAACCTGGCATATTATTGCATTACCGAATATTTACAGGAAATTATAGTGTTTTTTTATGTTTGTGTATTATGTGTTTGTCTTTTTTCTGACGGGTCCTATGTCTTACTGACCAACAGCATTAATAAAGTTATTATTATTATTATTATTGAAGGCAACCCTCTCAGCAGGAGGTATGATTTCAGGTCAAAGAAGACTGCCCCAATTTTATTTCAGAATAATCAATCAAGATATGTATTTTTTGATGAATTATTAGTATTCTCTGTGAAAAACTACACCAAAATAAATTTTTATTTGCGTTCCTGCAGTATTTTTTTTAAAGAAAACCGAGCTCCAGCTATATCAGATGAACTAGAAATTTGGCACAGTTACATGTTTTTGGACAAAACCAATGGAAAAATATGAAATTGTAAAAATTCCACAATTTAAAAATGTTAACCAACTCTGTATGTGCATTGTCCGAATGTATGCCCACTCAATACATTTTTATCTAATGTGCACCGTGCCAATAAACCAAATCACTCCCTGTCATTGCTGACGGGCACTTATACTAGTTATCAATAAATTCCATAATTAGACCAACCGGCCTCGCTGAAAACTTTGTTGGCTGGCCTACCGGGAAATCTCCCAGTGTTCCAGCAGCCCAGTCCACCCCTATGTATCCCCCTTAGGGCTGGTCAGAAGTTTAACTATTAGAGACAAATATTGTGGGATATAATTGGGTCAGTGGCATGGACCTGGTTGCATCAAGATCTGGTAGATTTTTTTCCAGTCTGCCCCTGGTTTTCATTCATAGAAGCGTCGATAAAATAACAGCAGCATTTTTTACTTAAGTGCACAACAAAAAAAATTCCCTGACATATTTCATACATTTTTATGTACAAAATTGTGATGCATTTCATGAACTTTCACCAAATTATAAAAAAAGAAAATATACTACATAAACTTACCTCTTCCCTCAAATGTAGCAATAATATTGTATCCATAAACAAGGGCACTATTTGGTAACAGGCTTAAAATCAGCATAAAAGGAAAGAACTCTCCATGGATATGTAACAAATGTGGCAGGTTGTCACTAATCATCATCAAAGCGACTATTGTAAAAATTGCCAATGTGCCTTTATGTAAAAGACAACAAAAATATAAGTAAAAGCTTAAATTACACAACTTTATAACATAAATACTGATATCAAAGGAAATAAAATAACAAATCATCAAGTTTCCTATTCAATGTTAGAATCTAAGCAGATATAAAGGCAAATATTCCTTATCACCCTCACAACTATAAATAGTAAGGACAATTATGATTAAAATTCAATATACTACTTACCCTTGGAAAAAAAGTCAGCAATTACAAAACAGCAGAGAATAGTTGTAAGACAGTACAGAAAGAGGAATAAAAAGATGAGATAACCATTGCTGAATCTTAGAATTGGGGTGTCTTCAAATCCATATACAAGAAATAACACAATGATCAACAAATTCACGAGAACTAATATCAAAGATGATGACAACCATCCAAGCCATTGCACTGCCTTGCTCATTCCCATCATGCACATAAATTCCTGCAAAGTAAGTTAAAGTACATATTTTCAAAACAAGTTAAATTACTATTCAAGAAATGGCAAATATTTCAATACAATTAAGATAAAAGGATGAGCCTTGAAAAATATCTTTCTTAAACTTGATTTCATTGCCAATAGAAGGGATACATTTTTAACGTTTTTTTAATGTGCTTATAGTTTCACTTTGGCATCCCTCCATATAATTGCTTAAATTGAAATTGTGACGAAAGCATTAACAATAGCGAGCTGAAATTTGGTAGGTCTTTTTAAAAAAACATGCTTATAGTTCCACTTTGGTATATCTGTCTGAGCACTTCATCATATTCAAATTGTAACAAAACTGTTAAACTTGAAACTTCTGTACTGTTGCCATTTGTTTTTCTTTTAAATATACAGCATCAGATAGGAGCCTATTTTAAATATTTTTGTTTTAAAAATCTCTGAAGGTACAAAAGATGGAAAGCTGACATTTTAAGCATACATTTCATTATTGATGCCACTTGCAAACTGGGCTCTAGTGACTGAATATGTGGCAGTACAACCACATAAAAAATAAATTAAATTAAATTTACGCATATGATCATTTTCCAAATTCTCCTTAGATCATCAATTTGGTTGATGGGAGAAATCATCATTGTAAAATAAAGTAATACCCCGATTTACGTCAAGGATGCATTCCTGAAAATCACGACATAAATCCAATCAATGTAAATCGAAACCGTTTTTCCCATAAGAATCAATGCTATAAGGAGGTGATGCGTGCAAGACATTGGAAAATTTTCCTTGAATATTACTTATTTGGCCTTATTACAATTTTTCTACGATATGATATATGATAGTACAATAAATTACTCAACATGCCCTTATATTGTGTATCTTTTAGCTATGCTGTAAACTTGGTCTGATCTCGATTGTTTACTTCTGTCACCAGTTTTGAGAATTTCATTCTTCTATTTTGTTATATTAATTTCTCACTTCCTCTTTTTTCCTTTACCTTTAAGATTTTTTTTATTAAATCCTTGGCTCCCTTTTCAAAACCATTAAAAGATTTAGCTTTTTCACATTTTGCGATGATTAACAAGTTTTTTTAAACAAACCAACATAAATGGAAAATTATGGTGCCATCCTATCGTCTCATGTATACGCATACTGCAATCTAAAGTAAGAATGAAATAAAACATTCGATATTCATTCATATTTAACACAGTGGAACAGTTAAAATTAAAGCAGTAATAACGATGCTACAATTTCACCAAAATATCACAAAATCTGAAACTATCGAAAGCACTACGAACGGCACAAGGAAAATATTGGACTATGGGATTTTGTATCAGCCGGGAATGTTTTTGAAACCACAATTTTCAGCATATACTACCAGCCTACTAGATAGTAGTCCATGACCAAACCTATGGGTTGGTAGCAACCGATGGGTAGTAACTTGTTTGGTAAACCTGATAAAGAGACAGTATCGCAGTCATATTAATTTTATTATTCTGTTGATTAACTAACTTATTGTTTGTTATGATATTTTAAAATGTAATTCAACGTAAGTACTTCTAAAAAGTAATTTCATATAAAATGAAACTACTGATCACCCTATTGAAAATTAAACAAGATACAGCTCAAGAAGGAAGAAGATGCTATATTTGCACTTAATAATATGGCAAAATGAGATGCAATTGATACCAAAATGCCTGGTATAATATCTAACACAAGTATAAATATAAACTTCAAAAAACAATATCTCACCAGCACTGAATCTGTGCCAAATTCTAGAATTCCTTCTTTTTACTTTCTTCTCTAATTTACGAGTAAATATAATTGTTTTCTGTCTTGATACTTTGAAAATTTATATTAATTAAGTATTGTAATTCAATAACAGGTTCAAGAAAATGGAAATGGAAAAATCTGAAGATTTTCCGATTTTTTCTCATTTTCCGAAAAATCTGAGATAATGGTGTAACTTCGAAGCAAACCAACGTAAATCGGTACACAGGAACTAAATGATCAATGAAGTAACTTCAAATCAATGTAAATAGAGGATATGTAAATGGGGGTATTACTGTATAACACAAAATATCATTGAATTTAATAATAGAATAAAAATGTGCTAATTTTATCTATATTCATTGATAATACTACTAGTTTACATATTAGCAATACTCTGATAAACCAGATATTTCTTTCAGTTGTAAAGCAGCATGATATTCAGTAATAATTAACACATAGAAGATTCCGATAGAAGAAATGCACCTCTGATTTTCCAAATTTTTTTATGGCTGTAGAAGCTATCTAAATTATGATTTAAGTTATCGCCATATACATGTAGTCCCTGTTTAACATGAGTTCCTTAGCATGAAATTCGCTTTAACATGAGGTACCAATTAAGGAAACTATTTGCATAACACGAAAAATTTCTCTGGTTTAACACGATTTGTGACACAATCCAGGCCCATAAAAAATTCCCGAATTTGAGAATTAAATGTGGCCAGCACCAATATTTTTAATCACTAGAGTGTAAAAAATTAAAACTATAGAATAGGTAAAATACTAATAAAAAAGTCTTCGGGACGGTGAGAAAATTAAAAACAGGTATGGGAAGAATACACTAAGGAAATATACAAAAAGCAGGCGGGATCGGCACAAATAGAACTTGAAGAGGACGACTTGGGACCAAGTATTATGAAAAGCGAAGTAGAAAAGGCGATACTGGAACTAAAGAAAGGAAAAGCTACAGGCAGCGATGGAATACCGGCAGAGGTACTTAAAGTCATGGGATCGGAAGGACCAAAAGTGATTACGAAACTAATTAACAAGATTTACGACACGGGAGAGTGGTCTCAGGATTTCTTAGATGTAACAATGATCCCTCTAAAGAAGAAGCCAAAGGCAATGCAGTGTAAAGACTACAGAACGATATCCCTACTGTCACACACTTCGAAGATCATCACGAGGATTCTTAATAAAAGACTAGAGAAAAAGGCTGAAGAAATGCTAGGGGAAGATCAATTCGGCTTCAGAAAAGGACGAGGAACCAGAGATGCTATCGGTGTAATGAGAATCATATCAGAAAGGGCAACAGAGTACAGTCAAGATTGCTGTGTATGTTTCGTCGACTGGCAGAAGGCCTTTGATAGAGTAAATTGGGTACTGCTGATGAGGATATTAAAGGATATAGGTGTAGACTGGAAAGACAGGAGACTGATCAGGAATCTATATGTGAATCAAGTTGTAAAGGTAAGGTTGGAGAATACGGACACCAGCGGAGTACATATCCGTAGAGTAAGATAGGGCTGCTGTCTATCGCTGATTCTATTCAATATATATGGAGAGAGACTAATGCAGGAAGCGTTAGAAGGCACAGGAGATTTCAAAATCGGACAAAAGATTATAAGAACAGAAATATGCAGATGATCAAGTACTTCTAGCAAGAAAGGAAAAGGAACACTAGAAAATGATAAATAGACTAATGATAACAGGTAGAAAATACGGTATAGAAATTAATACAGAAAAATCCAAGGTTATGCGAATATCAAGTAAAGAAGAAGAAAATTTGAACATAAGTATTGGAGGAAAGCCATTAGAACTAGTTACACACCATAAATACCTTGGAAGCATCATAACAAGAGAAGCAAAATGTACAGATGAAATCAGGACTAGAATAACAAAAACAAAAGCCGCTTTCAGAAGAAAGAAACTCCTGCTAACGGGAAATATAAAGCAGGAAATCCGCAAGAGGTTGATAAAATGCTATGTATGGAGTATAGCTTTGTACGGAGCAGAAACATGGACGCTAAGGAAAAATGATATTAAATACTTGGAAAGCTTCGAAATGTGGACATGGAGAAGAATGCTGAAGATAAAATGGACAGGTAGGGTGAAAAATGAGGAAGTACTACGAAGAATAGGAAAGAAGCGAACGATTATACAGACTATCAGAAAGAGGAAGGCGAACTGGATTGGGCATTGCCTGAGGAGAGAGTGCATGATTAAAGAAGTGCTAGAAAGAAAACTGGATGGAAAAAGAGAAAGAGGTAGGAAAAGGTTTCAGCTAGTAGACAACTTGAAAGGGAAAGAGATCTATCAAGACATGAAGAAAATTGCAGAAAATAGTAGTATATGGAGAACCAAGTTTAACCTAGAATAATCACGGACCTGTCAACGTACAGACTACCTATGATGATATATATAAATACTACGGAAGAGGAAAGGTAAGTAAGGATATTTAGGGCAACTAGGTGTTGAAGGAAACTCAGTGAATATATATATAAATACTACGGAAGACGAAAGGTAAGTAAGGATATTTAGGGCAACTAGGTGTTGAAGGAAACCCAGTGAACACTTACCGGAAGTAGAGCCGGTGGGGTGTTGGAGAGACACATTTGTAGAGGTTAGAGCATTCGGGATGACCCCTTCGTCAGCACAAGAGAGACACAACACCTAGTTGCCCTAAATACATATATATATATATATATATATATATATACACACAGGGTGAGTCTTAATTACATACCTTAAATATAAGCATTGTGTTCTGCACAGACAAGCAACAAAGTGCATATAAACATGTGGTCGCAAACGCTTCATTAGCGAGACATGGCAATACTACATGTGGCAACAACTTTAATATAAATTCACTATTTTGCACATATCTTGTTAAGTTGCATTTGCTGAGTGAGCTAAAGCATCAGTTGGCAGGAGGCAAAGCTTGAGGAAGATTTTTTTCGGAAGAAACGACGCATCTATCGAATTGTTAACTAACTTTCTCCAAGAGATCAAACTCATAAGTTATTTATTGTAGAGCAGCATTATGAAAACTTTAATGAAAAATGGCCATTATGATGCACTCTAATTACCAAAAGTAGAATGAAATTACTTGCCGGTAAAATAGATTCGATTTGATGCTTAAATAAGCTAATGAGCTTTGTGCGTTTAATTTAAAATACAATAAGAACAACGACATGACAGTCAGGAAATGGCTAAGAAACAGGACTGTCCCAGCGAAAACTGGAAGTACGGTCACCCTACTATTAAATAAGTGAAAGGGAGTCACCTGTTTGGGGTGCTGTATGCATTTCGTGCGTGAGAAATGAAGAATAAAAACGTGTTGTAATGGCGCACAAACCTTCTGCTTACACATACATTAAGTACAGAGGTTTTGAATTAAATGAACTGTTCATGAGTCACCGTATCAGATCATGACTTCGAATTTCATTGTAGACTTAATTCAAATATCTGTACCAAAAAGTACGCAAAATCCTATGGTATTGGCCGAAGTCTGATCTTAGCTTCAAATTACACCATACTCTGAATTATCTGGGATCAAAATAAGGAGGTTTTACTGTATAATACTTTATTGAATATAAAATATTACCTTGGCTCCAGTTGCCTTTTCTTCAGCAATCCTCTTCACAACAAGTACAAAAAATATAATAAAACTGCCAGAAGTACAAAAAGGCAAGAATTCAAGGTAGAGAAATGTACCGGCAGAATCTTGTGTATGTGCTGGATAAGGAAATCCTTGGAATACAAACTGTAATAGAAATTCACCAAAAAAGAATTACATTTAAAAGATTTACTATATCATAAAAATACACACCATATTAACATTATGATCAATGAATTTTAGTTATCTAAGTTTGAATAGAATATTTACAAAAAATAAAGTAGATTTAAAAACAAAATCAAATAACAGAAAACGTTTTGTTTCTAATCGACTTTAAAATTACGGCATTTATGAAAAACTTACTTTTTACCTATCATAATTTTAAAATGTTTTCATCAATGTGGGCATTTATAGGCATACTTAATTCATTGTATACACATAAAATCATGTTAGCATATTTTCTACCAGATAAATAATTCACAATCTACTTCTCAAGGAAGAAATTTTAAAGAAATCGGTCGCTGTCATAATAATAATAATATAATTTATTTCACCAATGGCAAATACATTTGCATGGTTTCGTCACTGAATATTAAATATTTACAAATCAAGACAAGAGGAGGGAAAAATATAGATATACAAGCAAAAAATACAATGATCAATAACATAATGAAGAAAAAAATCAAAAGAAAAGCAAAATCATCTAGGTATTCACAGACACTATAGTAAGTTTTCTTCAGAAGGAACTTTTTAATTTTACTTTTGTACACTTTGTGGGACAAAACCGATTTAATGTCCCCAGGCAAATTATTATAATTACAGAGGCTGAGTGGTGAGGGCCTCTTTGAGAAAGTGCATTGTTGTAGTCATTAATGTGAATGTGAGATAGCAGATGGGTGAAATGGCTATGGTATTCTGCATCTGTGGGAAAAAGTTGATGGTTTGATCTAACAAAAGTTGCACAACTCAAAATGTAACGGGATGGTAGGGTTCAGATATGGAGAGATGTAACCAAGGGTTTGCCATGTGCATGGTAAGATACTCTACATGAAGCTTTGACAACTTGTTTCTGTAAAGAAAAGATTTTACTAGCCAGTCTGCAATTACCCCAAAATAATATTCCATAGCTTAAGAATGAGTGCACTTTTGCATAGTAGGGGATAATAAGCTTTCAATAGGAAATATTGGAGTCAATTTTCTTAACATAAAAACCCCAGTAGCAACTCCAGTGATGTGATCCAGCCAATCCAATTTCTCCTTAATATGCAGCCCAAGGAAATTGGTGGATGAAGATCTAGCGATGCTTTCATTGTTCATTTTAAGAAGGGGGCTACTATATGGGATAGCTTTTTTATTGTGAAATAGGAGGTGAGGTTTTATTGACATTTATAGCAAGATTGTTTAGACTGCACCATTCCATCATTTGGTTATCTGTTAGCAACCTCAGCCAGAATTGGGAGAGTATCAGCAGTTACCAGGCAGGATGTGTAATCAGCATATAAGGTCGGGGAACAATCTGAAAAATTTTTGGGAAGGTCATCCACAAAAATTATGAAGAGAAGTGGTCCAAGAATTGATCCCTGAGGAACACCAGTATTAATTTTTAGGGATGTAGAATTAGCAGTGGTAGAGCCATTTCTAGCTCTTTGGGAATACCTCACAATTTGATAGTGGTTACTTAGAAAGGAAATAACCCAGTTTAGGGACTTGCCTTTGATGCCCAAATTACAAGGTTTCTCAGAAAGTATTTTATGGTAAATATTGTCAAAAGCTTTACTGAGGTCATAAAATATACCTAAGGTATGCTGTTTGTTATTGAGAGCTTGGTGTATTCTATTGATGAGGTTAAAGGCAGCAGTAGATGTAGACTTCTCTTTCCTAAAGCCATATTGATTAGGACTTAACAAATTGAAGGAGTCAAGGAAAAACAGTATGCGATTATAAAATAATTTTTCAAATATGTTAGAAAATGCAGATAGAATAGAGATTGGTCTATAGTTTTCTGATTCAGAGAGTGAACATTTTTTAGGTATTGGAGATACACGAGAAAATTTTAGGTTATAGTCTGTTCACTATCTAAAGTCTCTTGACCAATAGGAGCAGGTTCGTTTAGAAAGGTAGGGAGGGGGAACTCAGTGTTACTCTTGCTCTCGAAGCGTTCACATCGGTCTGCGTTGCCATTTCTTCTTCCTTGCTGTTCGTGATTGGGTATCTGTCCTCCCGTGCGAAAGTTGTGAGGGGCGATGGAAGGGGAAATGTTCATGATTAGCTACTTGCTCTATGAAGGTCAAGTGACTTAAGAAAGTAAACAGACTATAGTATGGAATTGTCCAGAGCTGAAAGATAGGTTATGTTACATAAGATAGGTGCAATGATGTGGTAGCTTGTCTTAATAACTGTCATAGGAATATCATCTATACCACTAGAAAAGGAGCTTTCAAAAGATTTATGATAGCTATTATTTCCGAGGGATCAGTGGAGTGAAGAAAAACAGAATTTGGGAAAACAGAACTGGTATTCCTGGAGGGGTATTCAAGGGAATGTGCTGCTTTATCATTGATATTACAAAATTGATAGTTAAAGTTCATAGCTATATCAACTGGATTAAAACTGCTATGCCATTGAATTCGATGGAAGAACGACTTAGGTTGCTGGATGCAGCAATGGAACTTAGTTTGATAATATTCCATGACGCTTTAATCATATTATTGGAATGATTTATCTAGTTTAGATTTGCAGCTTTTCTCACAGCTTATAAGTGCATTCTAAAGTCCTTTACAGCACGAGTAGGCACCACAAAGGTTAGAGTCAACAAATTTACATCAAAAGTATAAATCCCAAACAATGTTTACCATAAAGCTTGAATCTATTATTGAATATTAAGTAAATTAACTTGGGTTAACTCAAAATATTATATGCAATACAAACTAAATTAACCCAATTCTCACAATCATATTTGTCTCAATTTATGTTAAAATCATTTGACATTGAAAGACGTATTTACCTTAAATGGAAAGTCAGAATCATCTGGTGCTTTAATGGAGTGCCGAATCAATGCTTTATCCAAAGCCAGTTGCAATGAGATAAAACAGTTTCTGATGTATTGGTCTAAAAAGAAAGTAAAGTTCATCAAGTTTCTCTAGGTGAAATTGTTTTTTAAACGAACTTCCTGACAAACGAACCGGATATATTCATCGGTCCTGACTCCAGTATCGTCGGTGTTAATGCATATGTATACCAAGCCTCTCGATCAGGTCTTATAGTGTAGCTGAAATTGTGAGGCTGGCTCATATTTGTGGATATTTCCTCAAAGACGATTCCAAATATATTCTTCGATGATGATTCTCCTTTTAGCGTATGAAGCTTACGTTCCATCTCAACCTCATTACTACACGGATACATTTCTGAAATATTTCGTCAAATAAATTTGATAATCTGCATTCTGAGATGACATGTAAACCATTCTTAAACTCTTACGTACGTGCTGTTTTTAACTCGGAGGTTACCATTTTGATTAGGTTGCGGGTGAACTCATTCTTAGGACTGTACATTATGATTAAACCATCGCACCCGACACTTACGTCTGTTACAGGAGGAAATACTATTGGATTCTCCATACTATAGTGTTCTAAGTCTTTTAAATGTAGTCTCAAAAGAATAAGCAGTAGAAAGGCTAGAATTGGAATGAAAACTTCCAAGAACGTGACAAACCAGTGTCGCTTTTTTACAAGATAGTTTTTCCACATGATAATTAGATATTTACGAAACCAACGACCCATTTTCGTAAGCTAAGCGACTTAATACACAGATAACATAAACACTGGAAGGAAAAATTTATCTAAACAGAAGAATCCTGTGGTGAAAATGTTACTGACGGTTAGAACATTGAAACAACATACATGCTAATTCGACTCCTAACACTATATCTATTTATCGTACGGAAAATAACAACTATTAAACTTCGCGAAGCTGAAATCAAAAAGCAATAAGAGCGCGTTGTCAAATTCACTTATGCGAAATTTAAAAAAATATTTGGCACTGGAGAACGCCTACACCACTTATTCGCGGCAACAAGTATATATTCTTCCATGGTAACACCACCTTTAACCTGTTCGCGCCTTGAGTTTCACTTATTCGTTTAAAATTCATAAAAAGGGCTATTCGCGGTGACCGCGTTGGCCGAATGCATTAACCTTCGGTCCCGGATTAGAAAATCTAATCAGGGGAATTAGTAAACACTATTATTGCTGGAAAATGGTGTCATTGGCGGTCAAAGTAAATGATAGAGCATTGTGAAATAACTTACATGAATTGGCGAATTGGGAGGTAATAAACAAGCCACTGGGTTGATTTTTGACATCTTTATTTTTCAAAATGTACTTTATTTATTTTGGCTTGAAAGGGCAGCTCTGGATCATTCCATCCGATTGATAATGTGCCTCCAAATACTGTGTAGAATAAACACTATACTTACGTTGTATCAGAATTTTATATGAATAATAAGTTTATTCACTGTTGGTCCATGGTGTAGATGGTGTATGAACATAGAGTATGTCAAGGTTACATATAAGACAGCATGTGTGCTTAAACATAGAACGTAGTTGACGACATAACAATTAAACAAATAATAAGTTTTACTTAAAGACACCTAAGAAACAAGGTTTATGTAAAGACAATAATATAAGCAAGTAATAACTTGCATAAGGTTACAATTCAGAATAAATTAAAACTCGTCTTACAGAAACTCATTAACCTCGTAATAACACTTGCAGAGTAAGAAGTGCATCACTTTCCTTTTCAATGGACAGGATGGGATTGATTTTATGTTGCGGGGAAGTTAATTGAAAATTATCGTAGAGGAATGATGGGTCCCTTTTGGCACAATGAAAGATGATACTGGTTGACATGTACATCATGTTTGCCTCGTGTAGGGTAATTATGGAAATCAGAGTTGGTAGGAAAATTGTTGGTGTAGTTCTTGGCAAAAGTAGCACAGCTGAGAATATATATATGGAGGGGAGGGTAAGGATGTTAAGGGAGGAGAATAGGAGTTTACCTGGTGTACGAATGGAGACTTTATAGACTGCTTTGATGGCTTGTTTTTGCAGTGAGAAACACCAGATAAATTGGAGTTTCCCCAGAGCATCATATCATATGAAAGATGGGAATGTACTTTAGCATAATATGATGAAGTTAGGGTAGCGGTAGACATTACTGAGGCCAATTTCATAATCATATATATTCCAATATCTGTTTTTTTAAATATGGAGTTAATTGTAAATACACAGTTTTATGATTATTTAATTTGATATTGTTTGAGTCATACCAGTTAGTCATTTCACTGACTGATGCATTAACATACCTAATTTATCAGATCGAAAATTTTCAGAGGTAACCAGAAAAGAGGTGTCATCTGCATACAGGATAGAGATGCTCTTAGAAAAGTAATCTGGAAGTTCATTAATGAAAATTATGAATAGTAATGGGTTGAGAATAGACCCTTGAAGGACGCAGAAGTATATTTGTAGTGGTTTTGGAGATTTCAGTCAAGGAACCAGATGAAGATCTGTAACCCACAATTTGATGTCTATCATCTAAAAAAGAGTTAATACAATTTAATGCATTTCAAGTAATATCCAGATTCTGAAGTTTGATGCTTAGGATGTTGTGATCAATGCTATCAAAGGCTTTGCTAAGGTCAGGTTGAGTTGTTTTTTTTTGTTAAGTAGGTACCTGATTGATGTAATTAATGAGCTGAAAAGCTGCAGTACATATAGATTTACCTCGTCTGAAGCCATGTTGGTTCTCTGTCAACAACTGGAAGATTAGGCACTTGTTAAACATCTTTTCAAGAGTTTTGAAAAAGACATAATATAGAAATATACCTAGTTCTGTAATTATCAGAATTACTGTGTGAGCCTTTTTTGGAATTGGAGAAACTCATGCAGGATAGAAGGAAATTGACCAGCGCTGAATGGTAAGTTGATAATTTCAGAGGGAGGAAGCTATGAGTTTGGCAGATGCTTTATCAATAGGTATTGGGATTTCATCAAGACCTGATGAGTATGAATTGTCAAAAGATTTTATGATAGTGATGACTTCACTATGGTCAGTAGGAAAAAGAAAGAGTGAGTGAGGAGAGGAACTAGAGCCACTGCTTCTGTTAGTGAAAGTAGAAATTAATAATTTAGTGCTTGTCGGGTAGTTGCAGAATTGGTCATTGAAACTGCTATTTCGACAGGATCAGATATTTTCTCATTAAACCTAATGGACTGGACTGGAGTTATTGGAAGACACTCTTGTATTTTGTCTTATGACATTCCAAGATGTTGTCATTGTCATTCTTTTAGTTGTTGATATAAAATTCATTGGCAGTTTTTTTTCTAACAGTACACATTTTCTAAATTCCGTAAGTATGTGTCTCGGAGATTCACATCAATAAATTTACTTCTAAAATGAAGCTCATGAACCTAGTGAAAGGTTACTAGCAATGGCACAACCAGGATTTGATTTTGGGGGGTGCTGAAGTAGTGATGATTAAGACTAATGACACACAGATAACAATCGATGTTTTTGACAATCAAAAACTAGCAGTTGTTGGGAACCCTATGTGTTTGTTTGTGTGGCCATCCAGTGTTTCCTGCACTTCCGTCATATACTCTCTCGATTATATATCAGTAGGTATATATAATGTTTTCTTTTTCTTGTTTGGGGAGTGCTATAGCGCCCCCCTGGTTGCGCCAGTGGTTACTAGCAAACCAACCTGAATTTCTTTATTTTCAATCAACAGGATTAGTTACAACTTTAAATTTCATTTTAACTGTCTTCTGCATTAATTGTTGTGTTACTCATTCATTATTACTCTATTACCCTCTGGTAGTTATAAATTCAAGCTGCAGTAAATCTTTAATGGGAGACTTCTATAATATAAACTCTCTATAATATAAACGATAACAGAATGGCAAACAACATGTGTTACATACACGTTTAATGTGCAAGGGTTACGTTAAACTCAGGACATTCATTGAGATTTTCTACAGTATCTAGTGTTACCAGAAGTTTGCAACAACATATTTTGCAAGGAGGGTGAAACCTTGACAAAATTTCTGCTTACAATGTGGTACCAGTTCAATTTACAAATTGGCCATTAACTGTTATTGCTGATTTGGTACGTTTCATATTCTTCCTTGATAAAAAATAAGAGTAAATTTGGAAGGGTAAGATTATTGTAAATATGAAATTCCCAAATATTCAGGGCCAGATTAAGGTTGAGCAGCCTAAAGTTGTGCAGATTGGTAATGTTGCTCAGATTTTACCTTAATATGGAATGTAAGGTCTAAAGTACAGCCTAAAAATATGAGGACCTAAAACCTTCATAATGGTTTATAATTGTCTTCTATTTCTTTAAGTGCTGTCTCCTGAATGAAGGTTGGCAATCATAAGGACAATCTCTACTTTGGAAACCGCCAACTGGAACAACGACCTTGTACAATTTCCAAACCACTGTCAAAAATTCTTCAGCCATGATATAGCATCGCATCTGCCACCCCAAAATCAAACACATTGTATTAAATGTGCCTTTTCATAGTGAAGCATCGACCCTCACCCCAATCATTGGCTCAAACATCGCCTCAATCCAGGAATTAAACCTGTTTGTTTCCTTGCAGTTATACTCTGTTCACTATCTAAAGTCTCTTGAACTTGAATACGGGGAGTATGCCACTTAGCAGCAGCCAATAGGAGACGGTTTGTTTGGGAAGGTAGTGGGGAGGAACTCAGTCTTACTCTTGCTCTCGAAGCGTTCACATCGGTCCGCGTTGTCATTTCTACTGCCGTTTCCTTGCTGTAGAGTTCTAAGTTATTGTTACTGTTATTTTTTGTTATTAGTTTTGTTGTTTTTGTTACCCTGCTGAGTTCGTGGTCTGCAATGGCTAACAGGAAGGAAGTTATATTATTTAGAAATTGTGTAGTATATCAGCTGAATGCAAAAATCCACAAGAGCTGGCAACGCACACCGGTATCTGTCCTCCCGTGCAAAAGTTGTGAGGGGCAATGGAAAGGGAAACATTCGTGATTGGCTACTTGCTCTATGAAGGTCAAGAGACTTAAGAAAGTGAACAGACAATAGTGCAATGGTCGATGCCTGCAATCTGGCTTCTGATTGGTACGTTCAAGGACACTCCACATCCCAGTCTGACTCATAGGGACCCGTAGATCCTTTAGTGTGGAACAGTTCACTGTGAAGTAAGGACTTCCATGTAAACATGGATAAAGAAAGATTATTAGCTGAAGTATTTCATTGCCCAGCAGTGTGAGAAAAGCGGGATAGAGGACATCACGATAGATTTGTTTTGGATAAATGTTGGACTGAAATTAGAAAATCTTTTAAGGTTTCAGGTAAAATACAATAAAACACAATCTTAATAACAGTATTCTTTATTGTTGTTAAAACTTATACTGCAAAATCTAATTCCCTTACTTTTTACAAAGAAGTTCTTAATGTTCAAAGTTCCTCTTTTAGTTAAAACCAAGAAAAAAATAACGGAAAAGTTAAACTTTTGTCTTTCTCCAATTAATTTATTTTAGGATGAGAAGTGAAATAAGTTTTAAAGCTGCTATACGTGAATTGCGATTATGTCCTCTTCGAAGTGGCAAAGAACTGTTCTGTGGAACAACAGATGTCTTTGTCAAAGATTCTGTTTCCTTCTCGGTCAATGAGTATGTTGTACAAGATACAGATAGCCTTAACTATATTGTCGGCAGTTTCTGGTTTCGTTTCTATGCATTTACTTAAGATCCTCCACATGGAATAAATAATGCCAAATCTACGTTCTACCATTTTTCTAGCTCTTGATAAATGTGTGTTGAAATGTTCTCTCTCATTGTCAAGGTTTCTCCTGGCATATGGTTTCAAAAGATTTGTCATTAAAGGGTAAACTTCATCTGCTATAAAAACAAATGGCATTTTAACTGTTGAATCAGACAGGTAGTCATCAGAAGGAATATTTAACATTCCTTTGCATCAAACGATACATAGCCGACGAACGGAATGTCCCTGCCTCGCTCTGCTTTCCATATCCACCTACGTTAATAATTAGAAACTTGTAGTTTGCATCTGCCACTGCTTTAAGTACTAAAAAGAAGTAATTTTTATAGTTGTAATACATCGATCCTGTTTGGGGCAGACACTTTACTTTAATGTGTTTACCATCAAGAGATCCTATACAATTTGGAAAATCCCATTTTTCATAAAATTGTTTTGCTGTCTCCTTCAAGACTTCAATTGCAGGCTGTTCCATGTGCAAAGGTTGTAAAACTTCCCACAACCATACACACAATTTTGGCAACTGTAAAGGCTCCCAAACGAAAAGAGAATGCCAAACTTTTAAAGGAATTCCCACTTGCAAGATACCTGAAAAAATAAATGCATGTATTTGTTTTTCTCATAGCCTCTAGTAATAATATGTACTGACTTTTTATCAGGTCATGAAGTAAGAAATAAGTGGAAGGTTCTCCGGCAAGACTTCAAAAAACACTTCGATAAAGCTTGAGAACAAAGAACTGGCGACCCAGCACCTGAAGATTTGCAGTCAGATTGGCCATTTTTCCAAAGTCTGCTGTTTTTAGCCGACCAATTTACACCAAGAACATCTGATAGTAATTTGAATGTAGACCTAAATTTGGATTTAACTGTAGATGATGTTGACGATGCTCAAAAATCCAAGTGTTAATGATGAAGATGATACCAAGCTATGGAATCCTTTACTTTCCCCACCGTCTTCTACTGCTTCTGGCAAGGGAGCAGACACGTGCAATAGGAAACATGTTCGTCCCAGTGACCAAATAGGAAAGGCTTTATTAGCAGTGGAACAAGAAAAGCTTGAAATAAGGAAGAGACGTAAAGTTGCCACGAAACCTCCAGTCAACGAGGACATTAGCTTTTTTAACTCTTTGATTCCCCAAATTAAAACTTTATCACCCAGGAAGAAAATGCTGTTTAGTATGGATGTACAGAAGCTATTGTTTGACTACTACTTTGGTGATGACACAAGTACTCCTTCCAATTCCAGACCGGCCAATCCTACTGGGAACATCCAAAGGAGTGAAGCAACCATGGCACACGAAGGGCAATTGACATATGCTTTTCCACAACCAGTCCACAGTACCTCTTTCCCAGAAACATTTTCTCGAGATATGTATAATAGCAACTAGGGTATCTGTACATATTTCTATAATGTTATACACATAGAATGTAAGAACCATAGTACTCATAAGCGAAAATCATTACCAAACAATGAAAACAAGTACTTTGTATCGTGTTTGTATAGACTGTACTCGTTGTATTTTCAGGATTTCTTTTGTTTTGAGAGAATAGCAACAAATATTTAAATTCTCATTATAGTTACACGATTTCTTACCTGATTGTTATTACTAGCCTCTTCTTGGGACCAATGGGTTGCTTGTGTAAGTTACAGTGTCTTGTAGTTACTTTTGCTTGAATTAAGTCCAAAATATAGGTAAATGTAGGCTGTGGCATTCGCATGTACTCACGAAACCTGTCAGGAAAGCTTTTTAGTTCCAAAAACAGTCGACTGTATTCACCAAGATGCTCCCTTGATTGGTTTATTGGATGCACACTAAATTTTATGTTACTAGTGTTATTCATCACCCACCATTGAACTGCCATACTTGCCGACAAATCACTTTCACTGTCTGAAGACATTACAAACCTGAGGTGTGGTAATATGACAGTTTTTAAGTAAATCAATACATTAAAAAAGTATTACAAACAACACTACTACACACACACTACAATTTAGCAAAGCTACAACAAGTCGAAGGATGTTTCTATATCAAGCTCTAGAATCAGACTGGGAAGAAAGTCGTGAGACGATGCTCCACTATGAAAGCCCTGATGCGATGCTTGATGCGCTGACTGAGTTGATGCTTCGTGCGAGGCTCCAGTTTTTACACTAAGATGGGTTCCCCTTCCTCCTTGATGACATAAAAGTCATCATACACTTTCTTATCATGGTGGACCCTTTAGTTATATGATGTTAATAATAGGAACTGCAACATGATAAAATAGTTTATCTTTAAAAACATGGGAATCTATGATGGACATTTAAAATTTAGTTTTAAAATAGTTGAAATTGATATATAAAGTCAAGACATAAAGAGTTGTACAAGGGAAAAGTTTAATTTGGCATCTGCAAAAATTCAAAATTTCTTTTCCAGAAAAGAAACAACTCTCCTGAATCCATTAAAAAAAGCCATAATCAATGTAGCTTATGGCCAAAAAGTCAGCTTTAGACACTCCTAGCAAACTAAATGCATCTTATCATTCTTTAATTGATTTCACCACGAATAAATTGTGTACTAGCAAAATTACCCAGCATTGCTCAGTATAGCATGCGAGATCTGTTCCCATTTAAAAGCACTGATCTCATTGCCATGATATTTAGCATTTTCTATTGTTACAACCCTATCAAAATACCTTTTTCCATGATCAAATCCTAAATTTTACACTAAATCAGCTTAGATTTAAAATGTCTTTAAAAAATACAAAGTTGATTCTTTCAGCTTAATACGTTTCCATGCCAAATTCATATCTTCATTTTAAGCAATTTAAATTTGCAAAACAATAAAAGCCTGCATGTCAAGCAATCGATTTTTACGTACTATTATCTTATGGAAAAATGTTAATCCCTTATACTGGCAGCACCAACTAATCCTGGTTGACCAAACCATCACCATTCACTAAACTAAGATGTAAGAACCATACTAAATTTGGCTGTTTTAGGTCTTATAGTTTGGACGTGCATAATGAAAGAGACAAACTCAGAAATATATATGTATATGATTACTTAACTTTGGTTAAAATTTTTCATTTTTCTGGACAATCGTTATCTGTGCATACAAGAGAGTTAGAAAGATCCAATGCTCAATCATTATGAGCACATTTTTTTCAGCAATATCAATACAATGCAATAATCATAATTCCAAATTTGAATCTTTTTTAAAATTTCATTTCATCCCAACCACTTATACGAACACCTGAACTTAGTAAACAGGTAGTTATAGTAACTGCTAATGGATTCTAAGGTCGCATGTTTGAATTCTGCCTAGGACATGAATGTTTGCGTTCATCAGGATTAGGTAAGAATGAACATGAATGTCTAAAATATCAGCCTTAATAAAGATGGCTTATTATTTTGGAAAACTTTTTCTCATTCAATGGCTACATAATGCCACTGAAATGTAAAAATCAACCTTACAAAAAATATTCACATTGAAATTATCTCACTTATTAACATAATCACAAAAAAGAATATCTTTTTAAACTGAGAAAGTTCAAATGAATCATAAAATTATTCCTTAGTTATACATCTTAGAAGCAATTTTGAAACGAAAATGGAATTCAAATTTTTCCTTATGACGATGAAGAATCAGATGAGCTGCCACAATCACCACTACTGCTGTCACTGGATTATGTTGATGAAGAGGATGATGGAGAATTCACAATGAGGTTAGTAAAGGTAAAAAATGAAAATACCACAATCAAACTTCACTGAAATCACCAAGAATTATCTTCTTTAAAGCTTGGTATCTCTCTTCAGTTTCAACAAAATTTGGATCAATTTTAAATATATCTACAATAAAAAAAGTTATCCATTAGTTATGCCATGCAACAACATGATTACATAAAGCAAAAATTCATTCCAAAAACATTTAAATGGTTGAATGTTTGAAATAATCCATCCAATTAAGAATTATTTAATCTGGGAGCTGATCATGAACATAACCAAAAAAAAGTCTGTGTCAGTTAACCTTTATCTGCTGGTTTTAAATGCCCATGTGCAGGATCCTGCTGCAGGATTTAATTTGGGGTATTGAAATAATTTTTGTTAGTATTAAAATAATTGCATATATCATGAACAATTGGGGGTAAAATGTTCAAATAAAAAGCATTTTAAGAAAGAAATATTGAGAAATTATGATTTTTTCTAGCAGAAAGAAACATGGTGAAAAACATATTGGCATACTAAATTGTTATAAACAAAAAATGCAAAGATAACAATATGAAAGGAGGATCAAGGGCTGAGCCCTAAGACTAGAGGAAAATAGGTTTTCTCAAATTACTCTTTAGGTCTGATATCTTCCCTATCCTGAGCCTTCAGCATTTTTGCCTCAGGCTGCTGTTACCTCACACTTTTGCAGTGTTCTCTTCCCTAACCTGATTCTAGGACAAATATGGCATCTGTAAGCAGTCTCGGAACTAAACATACCAGTGAATGTAAGGAAATACATTTTACAGGACATAGGTATGTTCCACACAGTGGATAAAGGTTAATCAAAAAATTATTTAGATAAATAATTGTAATGGGATCAAAATTAATAAGGTTACTATTACAAAATTTGTTTTTCTATAGATGCATCTTTTAATATATATTTGAACAAAACTTGTAATTATAGTAGAAATAAATTATTCAAGCAAAAATACTCCATCTAACATCTGGAGATAAAACTTGAATAAGTGTCTAGTTTATTAGAGTAACTGAAATAATATTTCTTCGTCTTACTAGTTTCAACTTTACCATCTTCAACTTACTTAATATTTCTTGAGGATCCACTGCATCCCCTAACATTATTACATGAGTATAGACATCATTTTGATCCACCAAATCAAATTCTTCTGGTATTATCTGCATATTATGGAATTCAGTACGCATTTGGAACACCACTTCTATCATGTATTGAACCTAAAATAAAAATGTGAAACCTAAATTTTTTTTCAGGTAACATTTATTTTGAAAATGCTTTATCTCCACTAGGCATAGTTTTCACATTTGATCACTGATGGAAATACACGTTATTTTGTTAGATGATAGCAATATGGAGGAGGATACTTTACTGTTATTCCTGAAAAACATCAAAACCTTGCATTTGCTTTCATAATAATACTCATGAAATACGTTCTTCATTATATTCTGGACATATCTGGATCTTTTCCCTCATATGTTGGAGAAGTCTTGTCTCTTGGAATATTTGTAAAAAGAACTCAGTAAACTTTAATAATGGGACAGCTGACTCACTCCAATATACAGCTGATGAAGTTTGCCACCATAAAGGCAGAGCCACACAAAAGGGATTGGGGGCATGCTCAAGCTCGGATAATGCTTTATAAGGTGAAAGAATCTAGCACACAGAATTAACTAGATTGCAGAGAAATTTAAAAATTCTATGGTTCAATCATACTCACTAAATGCTATGTTAGAAGGCATTTTTGGGAGAGGCTGCATTGTTAATACTCACAATGCAGCCTCTCCCAAAAACTCAACGTTTGCCCAAATTGAAATGAGCATCTTAAGGAGTGAAGTGAATCTCATGTTTTGACACCATCCTTGTAACCCTGTAACTAGATATTTTAGCACCTGGGGCAAACTACTAAATATGCACCCTCTCCCCCTTCAAGAAATTATTTTCTCTAGTTTATTTAGTCACTATTCGGATTTTTTGTGCCCCATGCTTGGTTGCGCCCGGGGCAGATGCCCTGCTTGCCCCAGTCTAGTTATGGCACTGAGTGGTCCTTTAACTTTTTGGTCATTGGCATCATCCAGTGGCAGATTCGGAAACTTGTTGCCCCTAAGCCAAACTATTTTTCCACCCCCTTAAAAAATTCAATAAAATTTATTTAATTTATATATTATATAACAGAGGAACAATCCGTTCTTTTCCCAGGTATTTATGGTTACCTTGAAAAGCTTCCTTAGGTGCTATCAATGGTCTTTCATGATTTTGAAGTAATCTTCTTCAACCTCAATAATTTTGAAAATCACACTGAAAGCCCTCTTTACAGTGCTTCCTCATATACTATACTGACAGTTTTGCAACTTTGCAAATGAATATACAAATCTGACTGCCCCGAAATTCTGCCACCCACAAAACCCCACCACCTATAGGCCATTACCTCCTTTGCAAATCTGCTAATGGCATCATCGTTTGTCCTTTCTTTTTTGGCCATTGAGTTCATTGATATGTTGTTGGATGCAAGGAATCTTTTTCATGCATGCATGACTGAGATGGTAGCTGTCATCTCAGCTGTAATTCAATGGATGCTCTGCAAATGAAGAGCAGCAAGTAAAACTCTGACAAAAGACTGATTTCAATAACACCAAAGTTCTAGGGAAAAAGGATTTCTAAGGCTAATGCAAGAAGAGCTAGAAAGCACAGAAGATTGGAGGAAGGATTATAAGTAAAATACACTGTTGATCAAGTACTTCTAGCAAGAAAAGAAAAGGAACTCTAAAAAATGATAAATAGTCTGATAATAATAGGTAAAAAATACAGAAAAATCCAAGGTCATGTGAACATCAGGAAAAGATGAAAACTTGACATAAGTATTGGTGGAAAGTCATTAGAACAAGTTTCTGAATATAAATACCTTGGAAGCATCATAACGAGAGAAGCAAAATGTACCAATGAAGTAAGAAATGGAATAGCTAAAGCAAAAGCTGCTTTCAGAATTAAGAAACTCATACTAGCAGGAAGGGATGCACCATACCTCACGGCCGCCCATGTGCAAGTCTCTCATTTGTCACCCTTTTTAGGCATTCTTTACAAAAATAAAAAAACACATTGTTTAATAAATTTCCATAGCCAACAAATATGAAAGAATATACGGCATATTATAATACAGTAAAATACTGTACGTGTCTGATGATAAATCGGCTGCCCTGTTGTTTGGGCACCCATGTTAGTCGCACATATGGTTGGCGTGCCCTTGCTAAAAGGGAATATAAAAGAGGATATCCACAAGAAGTTGATGAAATGCTAGGTATGGAGTACAGCTTTTTATGTGAGAGAAACATGGTTGCTACAGAGAAATTATATAAAATACTTGGAAAGCTTTGAAATGTGGGCATCGACAAGAATGATGAAGATATAATGGAGAGATAGGATGAAAAACAAGGAAGTACTAAGAAGAATGGGAGAGAAGCGAATGACCATACAGACTATAAGAAAGAGGAAGGTAAATTGGATTCTACATTACACAAGGAGAGATTAAAGACTTGTTGGAAGAAAAAAGAGAAAGGGAAGAAACTGATAGACAGCTTCAAAGGTAAAGACAACTATCATGACATGAAGAAGACTGTAGAAAATAAGATATGATATTATTGTTTATAACGATTGACCAAACAATTGTCATCGGCCATTGTTGACGTCTTCACTTTATTTGCGCTATTTACACATGCCGCACAATCGGTCGATGGCATTCAGCTAATGGTATGGAGGACCAAAGGGGGATCGAGGACTTTTAAGAGGGGGCCAGGGCCCCCCTTAGTTACTTCCCTGCTTCTCGATGGGAACTGAACTTGGATCTTTGGTGGCTCGTTAATGACGCCTCCCCTTTCTTGGTCCACAATGAGAACGGGATGGTAAACCATTATATTTTTACATATTGGAAATACCAAATTGTTGTGTTGTCTCTCCAACTGCACCCTTCAATTCTGTATTTTGGAATATCACAACATAGAATCACACTTCCTCTTCATCAGTTCTACTAACATAAGCCTCAACAATATGAATTACATTTTCTTGTGGAATTATGTGAATCTAACATCAAGTTTGCTAATATATAAAAGATTAGCGTTTTCATTTAAAACAATTAAACACTATTTTGCTGTAATTCCAATGATATTTATATAGCTACTTGTTTTATAAAATTAAATACGAATAACTCCAAAATTATCAATCAAAATAGCTAATAATTTATAGTTATAGTAATAGTTTCATGTATAAAAGATTGGCAATTGAAGCAAACTGGTTGTCAATAAACTGGAATGACACCATTGGCAATAGCTGTCAAAATGCTAAAGACAATCTGGTAACATTTAAATTATGTTCATATGGGAAATATACATACAAAATTCTAAAAAATCTCAAAGCTAAAAGTTTAAGATTATAGCCTGGATGATATGTAACACTGCATGTCTACTCCTGCCCAATGGCTACAGGAGGTACACATATTTTTAGCAATATCACTAACTCTTTTGTCCAACTGCCCTTCATGAAGAATCTGTCGAAGTGAGTCAAAAACAGCAGCCAAACCTACTGGCGATACTTCTTGAATTTTGGGCCCACATTCTTTCAGAAAAGATACTGCTATCTCAATTGAGAGGTCAGTTGGATTTTCCATCAAAAGTGTCAATATCTCCAGAGCCAATACATCATGCACCTGTGTAATAAATCCAGTTAGAGATACAATTTTATTATTTGAAAATAGAAAGTACTGTAAAATAATAAGGCACAAATGTATCAAAATTTAGTATCATTTATAAATCAAATCTAACTAGTAAAATTATAATGTTAATTTCTGCATACATTTAAACATAACACATAAAATGATGCAAACAAAATTATTTAAAAAAATAAAATTAACTTACCACACGCATATTTATAAGATGCGCAAGGAAAGTAGTAGTATTCATACAGGTCATTTTATCATTACGGCGAAAAGACCGCCTAAACTGAAATAATAATCTTTGTAGAAGAAGCTCAACTATGACGGGAAATCTGAAGATTGAGGATCATAATAATAATTAATTCAAGTAACTGTCAATGTCTGAGACTTAATTCAACAATCCATATTTTACACCGTGAAATGTATATATTTTAATAACATCAAATTCATTTCCAGACACTGCTATTAAATAAAATTAGTAAAGGAAATAGTGTAATTTGATTTTACAACTGGTTGGTGTCCTGTATGTTAAAAAGACAGTAAATAACTAAGAGTTAAGACTTAGTTCAGAATAGACAAGTCTGTGATGTTAATGATGGCAAGTATAGGAATCTCATTCTAGTTTAAACTATTTTCTAACCTGATATTGATTATTGAAATTAATGCTACAAAAACATTGGAGAAAGTGGGTGAAGCAGCTTGAGCCTGCATCAAATATCTGCATAGCAATCCCCTACCCCTAAAAATATTTTCACTCAATAATTTAATACTAATGATTGCTATGTTAGATGTATTGACATGGCTGATTAATCCATAAATTGTCTTCTTCAATGCTTCCCAAGAGAGCCTCTGATAGGCAACACTATAAAAAATTAATTTGTATTAGAAACTTTTAAATCAAAGACACTATGTTAAATCAAAAATAAAACTTTCAAACAATAAGCAATTCAATATAAGTGAAAGTCTTGTATGGAATGTTTCATTCAATATCAAAGTACATTTTTAAAACTTTTGCGTTTAAGGCTTAAATAAACCTTTAAAATTCTTTGGCCATTAAAATTGAGGTAAATATAATAGTAAGAAAAGTTTACCTGCTCTTGTCTGTAATCTCTTTTTGCATCATCTTGTGCTTAGCCGGTGGTATATATGCTCCACCAGTTCTAGTAGTAAGAATATCAACAAACTTTTTCTGAGCCTCTGGCTGTTTTTCAGAGGGCTCAATTTCAATATTCTGGGTTGAAGTATCTTTCTGCATCACCTTGCGCTTAGCCGGCGGTACATATACTCCACCAGTTCTAGTAGTAAGAATATCAACAAACTTCTTCTGAGCCTCTGGCTGTTTTTCAGAGGGCTCAATTTCAATATTCTGGGTTGAAGTATCTTTCTGCATCACCTTGCGCTTAGCTGGCGGTACATATGCTCCACCAGTTATAGCAGTAAGAATATCAACAGACTTTTTCTGAGCCTCTGGCTGTTTTTCAGAGGGCTCAGTTTCATTATTCTGGGTTGAAGTATCTTTCTGTATCACCTTGTGCTTAGCCAGTGGTACATATGCTCCACCAGTTATAGTAGTAAGAATATCAACAAACTTTTTCTGAGCCTCTGGCTGTTTTTCAGAGGGTTCAATTTCATTATTCTGGGTTGAAGTATCTTTCTGCATCACCTTGTGCTTAGCCAGTGGTATATATGCTCCATCAGTTATAGTAGTAAGAATATCAACAAACTTTTTCTGAGCCTCTGGCTGTTTTTCAGAGGGCTCAATTTCATTATTCTGGGTTGAAGTATCTTTCTGCATCACCTTGTGCTTAGCCAGTGGTATATATGCTCCATCAGTTATAGTAGTAAGAACATCAACAGACTTTTTCTGAGCCTCTGGCTGTTTTTCAGGGGACTCAATTTCATTATTCTGGGTTGAAGTATCTTTCTGCATCACCTTGTGCTTAGCCAATGGCACATATGCTCCATCAGTTATAGTAGTAAGAATATCAACAAACTTTTTCTGAGCCTCTGGCTGTTTTTTAGAGGGCTCAATTTCATTATTCTGGGTTGAAGTATCTTTCTGCAATGACTTATTTACACTACTGCATCCTTTAACTCCTTCCTGAACATATTTTGATGAATCTTTTAATTCTTCTTGATCAATCTTAGCTTTCTTATCTTTAGAGAGACTTTCTCTTCTATGACTGGTTCTTTGGTAACTATCCCCGTTCTTGCTCACTTCTTGATCCTTATCATAATAATGACCTGTATTTTGACTGCCCTCATCATTTCTTGACCATACTGCATCCTTCAATCTTCTGTTTCCATGCTGCTCCTTACTCCTTCCCCGATTATTGCCCTCATTTTCTCTGTAATAACGATCATCCAAAGCATATGTATGCCAGTCTTCATATCTTCTTCTTTCACATCTTTCCCTCCTGACTCTTTCTTCATAATTTCTTTCAACAGAGCTTCTTTTTATGCATTGCCTCCAATCCAAAAGTGGCCCTGAATATTCCCTCATATCATTAACTTCTTCATTTGATCTTTGTCGTTGATATCCACATTCACTGTATCTATCCCTACTTGCGCTCCTAGTCTGAATATCGGTTCTGCTTCTTGAACTGTCCCCGTTTTTGCAATTTCTTTCAACAGAGCTTCTTTTTATGCATTGCCTCCAATCCAAAAGTGGCCCTGAATATTCCCCCAGATCATTAACTTCTTCATTTGACCTTTGTCGCTGATATCCACATTCACTGTATCTATCCCTACTTGCGCTCCTAGTCCAAATATCGGTTCTGCTTCTTGAACTGTCCCCGTTTTTGCAATTTCTTTCAACAGAGCTTCTTTTTATGCATTGCCTCCAATCCAAAAGTGACCCTGAATATTCCTTTGGATCATTAACTTCATTTGATCTTCTTCCACATTCAAGGTATCTATCCCTACTTCTGCTCCTAGTCCAAATAACAGTTCTGCTTGTAGAACTGTCCCTGTTTTTGTAATATCTTTCAAGAGACCTTCTTTCTATCCATTCCTTTAGTTTCAAAAATGACCTTAAGTACTCTTTTGTGTCACTAAATTCTTCATTTGATCTTCTTTCTTTGTATCCACATTCACGGTATCTATCCCTACTTCTGCTCCTTGTCCAACTAACAGTTCTGCTTGTAGAACTGTTCCTGTTTTTGTAATGTCTTTCAAGAGACCTTCTTTCTCTCCATTCCCTTGATTTCAAAAATAACCGTAAATACTCATGTGTGTCACTAATTTCTTCATTTGATCCTCTTCGTTTGTATCGACATTCACTGTATCTATCCCTACTTCTACTTCTAGAATTGTCCCAGTTTTTGTAATGTCTTTCAAGAGAGCTTCTTTTTCTCCATTCCCTTAATTTCAAAAATGACCGTAAGTACTCTTTTGGGTCACTAACTTCTTCATTTGATCTTCTTTCTTTGTATCCACATTCACGGTATCTATCCCTACTTCTACTTCTAGTCCAAATATCAGTTCTGCTTCTAGAACGGTCCCTGTTTTTGTAATGTCTTTCAACAGTGCTTCTTTTTCTCCATTCCCTTGATTTCAAAAATGACCGTAAATACTCTTGTGTGTCACTAACTTCATTTGACCTTCTTCGTTTGTATCCACAATCGCGATATCTATCCCTACTTCTACTCTTAGTCTGAATATTGGTTCTGCTTCTAGATCTGTCCCTGTTATTGGCTTTACTTTTGCCCACAGGCCCACTGCTCTCCATAACACCGCGGCTACCTATTATGTTATTTTTTCGGTACAATTCTCATTTCTCTCAGACTAACCATCACTCTCTTTTGACCAACTTGAATCAAGTTTCTTGTTTTTGGGATTTTCACTAACTGTAGTGGAGCTCGTGGTAGATGAGCCGTGCAAGAGATAACCTTAAATGAAAGTGTAAAACTAAGATGAATTACCGTGAAATTTAACTTCCAACGCCGTAATACATTACCGACATTCATTATTAAGTTCATAATGCGTAGAATATTCAAGCATTTTACAGTCAATGGTAGGAAAGTAATTCGTAAGAGAAGGTATTAAGAATTTTACAAACATTTTTATCACCCACAGAATAAAATACACTCCAACTAATTTCTATTACTCTTGAAAATTAGCTTGCCTCAAAAATCATGGACAACTTAAGTAAAGAACTACGACAGAGAGGCTCTTTCACTATTATAAATTATATAGACATATATAAATTATTATAGACACTATTAAAGAAAATCTCCCGCGGAATTGCTGCATAGATCACGTGCGCTCAAGTTGCGTTGCGGTCGCCACAGGTGTGTAAGCGTCGCCAACCGTACTGTAGTTATGGTACACGTAGGGTAATTCTAATGTAAATTGAGATACTATGTACGACATTTCTAAGTATATATGTTACCGTAAATAAGTTAACTCTGCTATCTGGTTTTTTGCCTTTTGTCAAGTTTCTATACTTCAGAGTTTTGCGTGATGATCGATGATTGCATTAGGTGGTACTTATTTCAATAAAGTAGCAGCTGCTGGGGGCATTTGTAGTATGACGAGTATGACCAATAGAGGGAGAATCAAAAAATTTCGGGGCATCCCCTGTCCCTAAAATAAATCTCCAAACATTCTGTTATTATATACCTATTACAAAAATAGTCACATTCATATTTTATTAGACCACATTTTTCGTAATTCAAAAATTAAATTTATATTTCTTATTAGATTTTGTTGCATCTACAATTTTAGTTTCAGTCTATTTCTCTCATAATTCCAAAAGTTTTTTATTAATGAGAACACTAACAGAACCATTGCTGATGGGAACCGATGAAACGAATTTAATACTTTTTAAAATTTTTGGAGATAGTATTTTTTAATTCTACCCCCATTTTATCAAAAGGTAGGTTCAATTAATTTAAATCTGGTCTTGCATAACGTAAAATAATATATTCCTTGAACTATTCATCATAATGTACCTATTTTTCAGTCTAAGTTCTTTCACAACAGAGACTAAACATAAAGTACCTAGGCGGAAAGATAGAAGGCCATGTGTAATAACATGGATTCTGAATATAGCGAAAAAAATTAGAAAATCTTGACTTACAAGCATTAATATATAGATAAGGAAAAGTAAAAAAAATTGCGCAGAAAATGTTTTAAATCGCGAGTTCATAAAAAATTTAATAACTTTTGAATTTCTGAATTGCTCTCCCTCTCCTTGTATTCATCTTGGATCAGTTTTTTCATGATTTCCGAATTGCTCTCACTTTCTTTGTCTTCTTCATGTTGTCTCACATTCTTATGATTTCTGAATTCCTCATCCTCTCCTCTTTGTATTCGTCATCTTGCCTCAGTTTTCTCATGATTTCTTAATTGCTCTCCCTCAAGGAATTGCTGAAATTTGAGTGATAATTGATTCAAGCATCTAAGGCTTGAGCTGTTCAGCAAGATTGTCAAAATGTTAAAGTTTGGGTGTGAAGGACTATCACAATGCAAGGACCAAGATAGTTCAATTGAGGTAACTCTACAGCACATAAATTTCATCAGCTTAAATACCTTTATCAATCACCGTATCCAACTTTACTTTTATTTTGCCTATCCATAAAGTCACAGTATCATTTAACTTCTCTTAAACCGTTTCTTTGTTAAACATATGTTTTTAAGGATATAAAGTAATTTGTATTGATAAAAACTAAGTGTGTGCCATTCTGAATTCAGCAATTTTAAATGCATAAAGCTATACATAATACAAATAGTATCTATTAGTATTGGAATTACTTCATGTGGCACAAAAATCTATTATGGAAAGCCAATGTAATACAAACTATATTATTTATTGATGAATTTATGGAAATAAAACCTTGAATAATTAATTTTTAACAACTGATGCCTCTGGCATCCAACCCAGACTTCACTGTGCATGGCAAGGTTGCCATGTGGACTCACCTAATAACTTTATTTGACCACGTCAATTATAACAATTATCACTAAATAGTTATGGCTATGCACAGACATTCACCATCCCTCTTAATCAGAGGTAGATTTATAACCCCATGTTTTAATGACAAAAAGGCTGTTGCACATAATTTTCAAAAATCCCAGAGCCATTGGTTCTAATTTAAGAGCTGTCACTGCAGCAACTGCCCCACCACTTTTTCTGATTATGTGGCACCACAGCTGATGATGTTAAACAAATGACTCGCATGCAGTTAGGAACTTGCCTATTGGTAAATCCAGTCATTCTTAGCTGCAATTCTGACCCTTTCATCCTCTCTTTAATCTCCCAGGAAGCACATGCATTTACCTTCCTTTCATCTCCTCCTCTCTTTCCATGCACATTTACCTCCCCTGCATCCCGAACATAATGGATGGAAAAATCTTTTATGGTCCATGGAAAGACAAAACACGTGTATTACATGCCGACTGCTTCAGACAAATAAAAATTAGAGCAAATCTCAAATATGATTATCACCAAAAGTCTCATTCCTGTATTCTCAAAAAAAGATCTCTGGACATCATCTTTATCTTAAACGTATGGCCATAACTTAAAAAACCAATATAAAGACCTAATAGTGAAAAGGGCAGTAAAAAAACAAATTTAAAGACATGGTTTTGAAATTGCCACGTTTATAGTTTATCGTGATTCTTTATGCCAGTTATATAAGTCCAGTGTTAATAATGCTAAAATCAGTCTTTACACAATATTTAATAACTGGCATTGTTCATCAGCAGAGAAAAATGAAGGGAAATTACATTATCAGTGACTGGATCAGAACTCGAATTTAATTAACAGCATTTTGAATGGGATACTGATAGTGAAGTGGATATTGAAATTAAAGTTACAGTATCTAATGTATGTAATACAAAAAACAAAATAATACTTGTTGCAAACAAGTCATAATAAACTCATTAAATCGTGAATATGGGATATCTTGATAATAATAAATAACAGATAGCTATGGTTTAAATATGAGCCCATAGATGCTGAAACTTTAAAATGTTCAATTTCTCAGAAGCAAAGCAGCCATTAATAAAGGTTCATGATTTAATAGTTTATGATAAACGCGCATTGGTTTAGACGACGTTTCTCACAAGAAATTAATGATTTGTAATTTTTAAACATTAGACATGTTTTCTCCTACAAGTTATAGTTTTTCTTTATTAGTTATATCAATATCTCATGTCAGTTTATTTTTCTTCAAATTAGTTTGTCAAACCTAATATGTTTACTTTTTGGATATATTCTCATTCGCTATATTGAATGCTTTTCATAATTCTCGTAATTAAAATTTTTTGTGATCATAAATGATGATAACATTTAAACTAATATTCAAACATTCCATTACAATCTCAAAATGGATAATTACTATTAATTAGGATATATTGAAAAAATAATGAAATTCGCAATTAAATTGAATGAAACAACATGAAAAATATTTTTTGTAGTAAATATCAACAGTTATTTTGGGAATATTTTTGCATTTCACTTTCTATCAGTTCTATACAGGCATCCATCACTTATTGCTCTTAATTGGTTCCTGGAAAACAGAGTACTAACTGAAACCACACTAAGCGAGGGGATTTTTACCATAAGGATCAATATTAATAGGTTTGCACCCGGTGTAGATTATTGTCTTCAATAAAGAGCATAAGGAGCTGTTCCATTTCAGTCATCCAAGGTTTATATTTTATATTTATATTTAATTTTGTAGCGCTCAATGGAATTGCTACCTTTATACACTTTAATTTTGACTGTAATTTTCAAAATCATTCTTAATGTAGATCCCGCTAAGTCCAAGGCTTTGCAGACTTAAACTTGCTGTTCTTCAGCTTCAATTCATCTTATCACATCAAGTTTCACTGAATGAGAACTTTTTCTTTTCAGAAACATCCTTAGCACATGTATTTTCATGCTTTTGACTCGTTACGAATGATATGAGGGGTCAAAAACAGAAAATAATTCTGCTGATGAATTTAGCTTGCAACTCAGACTACAGGAGACAGAAAACTAAACAAGGGTGAAGGGCAATTACTTTGTTTCTCGCAGGGAATTTTTTTTCTTGCTTCTTATCGAAATGTGGCCAGCCTCCCTACTCAAAAAGCTGTGCATTCAGCATTGCCACTCAACGCACTTATGTGTGCGTCTATGTAATACATTCTTCAAAGTCTACTTGCCTTACAATGACCCTAAACAAAAATCACTTTGCAAGTTAAAATGAGCACGGACATCTCTGTCAGAGAAGTCATAACTAACTAAAATAGTTCAAGTACCACAAGTTATGTATATAAGAAAGAAAACAAATAAAGGGTACATGTTGCAGCGACATCTGATAAGACCTAATATCGTCAACATCTCATTTTTTCAGATTAGCTGCAATCGAAATAACATCCAAAAAACAGGAGATATTTTTTTGCAAATTGGATGTTTAACTATATTTAATTTTATTGTAATTTATATATGAGTGCTAATTAGACTAAATGTAGAATAAGTTATGCACTTCTTTCGTACAACAAAAAATGTGGCAGTTGAACAACAGATAAGAAGAGCACACATTAAGTGAAGTGCACTATAGCGAGGGATGCCTGTATTTGATTTTCTATAAGTTATTCCTTCCTCTCAGATAAATTATGAATACATATTTCCTATAATAGATTTCATGGCTACATATGAAATACATAACTGAAAAATAATATCAATAAATGAAACCTTTCTTTCAGACCTTAAGATAAACATTTGTCATAACAAAAATTGTCTTGAAAATTGTCCTGATCTATAACTATGGATGTTAATATGATGTCTAATTTGATATCAAACAATAAGCTGTGTACACCAGTTCAATTCAAGTGTACATGTGTGATTCAGTTTGAAAATATTTATAAGCATTACAATTGAATACCATTTAAAAATAGAATGATTCAAAATAGGCTGAAATTGAACAGTCACACTAAAATATTTCAATAAAGGCATTTAATCAGCCATTTTATTTTCTCTATTGATGACAAAACCATAACTGAAGGTAGTGAATTTAAACATATTTACTTTATCCAAGGTGCATAACTACTGAATTACGGCATCCATTTATGCCATTTTTAAACAGTGAACTTCATGCAGCTTGCATCATACCAAGATAAATCACACATCAACTTTTTTCATTGCACATTTTAATGTTGATGGCATGGTTCTAAAGTTACTGATAATATAGCAAAAGTAACAAATTTTAAACTCCAGGGAATTACTTCCCAGTTCATATTCACATCTAAGTATTCCTAACAAACATACTACTAACAAAACAGTTTTTAAAAAGTTAGTTTCATCAAACTCTTGACAAATTAAAATAACTGCTTGTTTTTTCAAGTTAACAACATTAATACTTGATTGTAAATGTTCATATCAAATTTCAGTTAAGATGAAACAATATGAAGGGATTGTAAAATACAACACACTATTCATCTCAAACTGTTCATACATATTCGCTTGTTAGTCCCTATGCATGTAAATAAATTACTTTAATATTGGAAACATTTACCAACTTACAACCACATTGGAAATTTTAATGGATGATATGCTTTTCTATTTTATTAAAACATTTATGGATTTATGTGCTGGGTAACTACCACCTTAAAACCATACAAGTATGCTTAGTTATAGTACAAACTTGAGCTTCATTGGAATTGAATAAATTTGAGCATCTGCTGGACTTAATTTTGCAGCCATAGCCAAATGAAAACATTTGAGCATCCATATTTACCTCTGCCTGGCATTTAAAAACTTGAAATTACATATTGGATTCAATCTGGGCAGTATTTTTACTGTTTTATCTCCAACTCATGGCCATAACTTAGAAACCATCTCCTGCTATAACATGTGAAGAAAAATACCTCAAATACCCTTGTAATCTGTAATAATTTTCCATAGTTGTATAAGACAAGTTAAATATTTTTCAATAAGAAAAATTAATTTTATGATTAACAAGTATGAAATTTCAGTAAAAATGACATAATTTAACATACGTTGGGTTGCTTAGATTGAAATTGTAAATGCTCACAACAGAAATACCTCATAAATTTAACAAAACTGGAAAACATACATTTATAGATAAATAAATACAGTAATACCTCTCAAATCTGGCATCCTTAAGACTAGACAGTTGCCTGTTTTTGGATTTCACCAGATTAAAAAAATGTAGACCAACTGAACAGCTTAGTTTTTGAATGCTTAAAATCATTACTTATATGGCAAATACTTTTGTATTAAAATTGAATAATATTAAATAAGGAAATGTCAAACAGCAAATAAATTATAAAGTAATTTTATCATTCGCTGTGTCTATCAATCCCTCTTGAATCATTTCTAAATTGACGAGAGTAGGGAAGGATATAGTACATTAACATTAGCATGATAAGGGAGAGGCAACAAATGGTTTGTCTAGAGTGAGGGAGATGGAAGGTGGAGGATATTTTTTAGAGAAGATGATATTTTATAATAGCCAGGTTTTGCAAGGAGCCACTTTTTAGAATGCTGAATTTGAGAAGTTATACTGTTATACCATCTACCAACAAGATTTGTAAAGAGGTAATATCCAGCTATGAAACTTGTTTTTCTTATCACTGGAACTAATAATAATACCAAATTTTAAACAAGAGACATGACGACAAAAGAAAATAATGAATGAATGATAAGTTAATGCCTTATTTTAAGTACTCTTTTAATAACAGAGAATCACAGTGTAATTAAGAAATTTAAAGCAATAAAATGATATTTTTAAACAACCATTTTGAGACCAAATAAGGGCATTATCTCATCATCATCATTCATCTGATACAAAATTACAAAAATAGTTTGCATGATGTTTCAATACTTTGCAGTTACATCTTTTCCATAAAACTGCATACAATTTTAACGTAATTCATACTCAAATACACAACTCAAATAATGATGAAACGTATTTGATGTTGGTGAATATGGTTATAATAATATATTTATAATTTCAAACAAAAATTCCTCACAATGGCCATTCATTCAAAATAGAAGTGGACAAATTTATATATTGTTTAAAATATTTAACTGTTTTTACATGAGATTTATTGAAAAACTAACTAATTTCTTAACAAATTTACATAAGTTATCCCAAAGTAAAAAAATTGGGAAATTACTAAACCAATTTCTCCCAACTCCTTTGGATCTTAAGAAATAAATTTATTGAAAAAGTTGATGTACTTAAAAGCACTTTCTGAATAATGAATAAAATATTTAGAATTTACACAAGAATAAGAAAATAAATTTAATGAAATGGATGGAAAAACTTGATAAAACATGACCATTAATTAATACATGATAAAGCATACAATAAATTATAAGAAAGATATTTACCATTGCACCTGAAAAAGCTACTACATGAAACAAATTACTGTCATACAAAGCAAGAATTTTTTTGAATCTCAAAATCATTTTGTGAAGAATTAATGAATTTAAAATAATGAAAATAACACTGAACAATCTTCATATGTAGTGAACATTTATTTGCAGTTTTTATAATAAATCCATTTTACCATATATTAAAGATTTATAAACAAATGCAGAATGGGCTATAAGAGATTAATAAAATCTATTAAATGAAATGCTACAGGGTCTAAAGCATGCTTCAACAATGGAACTTGATAACTTCAAACGTTAAGAAATTTTCCACTGACAGTGTTATTTATTTGATTTGATGAAATAGTACCATTAATGATACAAGTTTTTAAAAATAAAGAGAGGGTACAAATGAGCTCAAATGGAAAATAAGTGAGAATATTGTAATAAGTTTTTTCCAAGTTTTGTCATATGAAAAAGTGGAGATGTCCATAACAGCGAGTTTTCAAAAGAACTTAATGAAGAAAGACCATTAAAGTACATGCGGCCTTTTGACTGGAATTTCATATTCAACCATCAAATAAGACATTACAGCCAGAGTTGATGTAGGCATTTTCCAGCTGATGCAATAATGATTCTTTGATTATTGCTCACTCATTTTATTTACAAAAAATGGGACTTGTGCGCCATAATCATAGAGGTACAAATTAATCTTTACCAGAAGTCCCTTTCAACTGAAGCCATCTTAGGAACAAATAAGCTTTTAAAAATATCAAATGATCATCTAATTGTTTTCTCTTGAATATAACAATTTGTTAGCACAAAAATTCCCGAAAACTTTAATACACTAATATTTAGCAGCTACCAATGAATTTGTGTTCATCAGGCTGATACAGCCTAAATAATTAAAATAAGGTTGGTTTTGGCACTGCAGAACTTTGTGCCTTATGGATTTATTTTAAAGGTGCATACAAGTATATGATACTGTGTAGTTTCATTAAGAGATATTACAAATTTCAAACTCAATTCCAAACAATAGTAGTTTTGTACAGCAAATATGTTATTCTGAAGTTAGCTACTTTATTATGTCAAAATCTAATTATCCAAAGAAAAGGGCCAGGAAAAAAATAAAAATATTCATCAAGACGTAAAGCAGTAACTTCTCTTTGATAGAACTTGAAAAAAATACTTATTTTGCAAAAAGCTATACTTTCCTTTTACAGGTATACAATTAAAAAATACTCAAATGAAAACTTTGCAAGGTAAGACCTAGTATTCAGATTAATTTATTGTAATTTGGCTTCCCCTTCAAATAATGATGGATTAATGAAATTATTCTAAAATTAATATTTTACTTACAAACATTGCTATGATTACAAAAAAATTTTAAGCCTGCTTCATTCAATATACTGAAAATTACTCAGGATAATCTGAAAACCCTGCATGTATAAATAGTTAAAAAGAATGTTTTTATTATAACGTAATGAATTAAAAATGCATGATACGAAATTACATAATATTATAAAATAAACATGCAATCAAAGATTTTCCAGAATCTTTATACCCACCTAAATAAATGCCTACACTTTAACACATCTCAATAAAATACTTTTAAAAATGGCCCTCTGGCCTAATCAATAAAACTGCCAGTAAAATTAATATTGATTTGTAAATATGAAACGTGAAATTGCAAAGTCCTTAATCACACAGATATACTTTGGAAACAAATTAATTGCATGTCATAGAACAGGGGTGTCCAAACTTTTTCATTGGGCTAATAAAAAACATATTCAGAAGAAAGTGGTTTGATATGAAGTACTTTTTAACAACACTATAAATGTGGGAATTAATTTGTGCTTGATTTGGGACATATGTTAAGGCATCCATGGGCCACATCTAGCCCAACAGCCACAGTTTGGGAACCCCTGGCATAGAAGTATAAATGTAACATTATTTGCCATATTCATCAGCTAATTATGTATAAAGCATTAAAAACTTCAAAAACAATGCCCCTTGGAAATATGAAGATGTATCAACAGTAACCCAAGTTTAATTCATATGATTCAAAATAATCATAGCACCATACTTGGTCAATTAATATTTGCTGATACATTCAACAAATAAATCGATTCAAGTCTTTCAACAACATACAAATATAAATAAGCCAAAGAACAAAATGTATCTGAACACACTTCATAAGAATATCACAACCACTGAAATGACTTTTTTTAAATTATGAAAAAACCTTCTGAAAAAAGCCAGGTATATCTTATAATAGATATTTTTAATAAAAATAGATTTAATTGAATAAAATTACCCCAAAATAATCAGGTTCTGTGGAAAAATCAGAAAAAAAGACTTTTAAAAGCACAAAAATTAATATATGGTTGCTAAAACTATTTTTTCCATTTATGCTTTTTCTAATACTCTCCAATTTAGAATTTAAAAAAAGAGTACCTACACAACATGCACACCATATTTACTTGCATATTTTGCACCTTCACAGAATTGTGCTCTCTTGAGAAAGAGAGAATCAACTTGGTTAATGTGTTACAATCACAACATTGCTCATCATTAAATAAATTCTCTCTAATATCAGATGTTATTTTTTAAAAGTTTAGAAGACTTTACACTACCCCACTTTTTTCACAATACTCCTCATTTAAGATATCACATGATCGCTGTGAGATTATTTGTAATGAACAAAAGAGTTGCATTATTTTACGCTGATAGAAAATTCTAAATTAATTCCACAAATACATTTAAAAATGCAGTGGGTTGTAATATTTTAATGAAAGACATTAAAGCTATCTCTTTTGTTGCACAAAAACTTTTGAAGAATGAAATCAGAAAAAGTTGCACATTATGCAAGTAAATACAAAAATCTCTACGAAAGAGACAATAAAACGGCAAGCAAATATTTTCAAAATGACAAAAATCAATGTGAAATTTGGTCCATAAAAGTTTTCTGGCTCTTCTAATTTAGTCTCCACCCAGCTCTTTTGGGTTGTATGAAAATATGGGAGTATTAAAGTTTTAGAGCAATACAAGTTTAATAAAAAAAAGCAAAGATTATAAACATCGGGAAGCATGACAGAGCATCAGTCAGCTCACAGATAAATACTTTTGAGTAAATCAAGGGTCTGACTCATAAAGACCCCATTATTTTATTTAAACACAATCACTATGGCAGTACCACACCAAAAGTGACCGCACAACAATCACACATCACTTATCAAATGCCATCCACTTTGGCCCCTCAACAACAAGTCATTCACAAGGCAGAGGTGGCCTCCTTGCCAGCATCATCGTTTGCCCTCTCCTCCTCCACATCTCGCTCCCTCCTTGACCTCCTCCTCCTCCTTGAAGATGACGAGGAGGACGATCCAGAGGTGTTACCTCTCGGCGACCTCTCGAGAAATAAAGCTTCGTGGAAATCATCTGAGCCGAGGTTACCCTCTTGTACATGTAGAACCGAGCTCAGGGCACCATCAGTCGAAGACCTAGGAAATCCAAATGCCTCTCTTTCAGTCTCGATAGCCGATACTGTATTTCCTCCCGACACGCCAACATCTCCTGTGCGTGCACCTGGGGAAGCCGGCTGGGAGGGAGACGTGGCAGGAGAGGATATGACTGCTCCTGCCGGAGGAGGGGTGGACCCAGCAGAAGCAGAATGCGGAGCTGTCTGGCAAGTGCCTGCACCGGGCACCACCAGGCTTGAAGATCGTGACCTGGGTGCCCCGGGCTCAGATAAAGGAGAACGAGGAGGGCGAGGCTCAGGGGATAGGGTGGCAGTGGGAACAGTAAGACTGGATGACCGGGACTGTCTGCCAGTTATTCCGGGCACAGAGGCCACTGCAGCAGCTGCGGCCGCTGCCGCAGCAGCCGGCGAACGGGGCTCGGGGGTACGACTGATCGACACGCCGCTTATGAAGAGAGTTGGGGAACGTGGTATCCCAGTTTCCGACTCATAATCGTTCGAACTGTCCGTGTCGGGTCCTGGGGATTTACGTATACGTATACGAAGCGACCTGGTCGAGGATGCATTGTTTCTCAGTGGGCGAGGCTGACTTTCTGTGCGTTCTGTAAGAGGAGAGAAAGGGGGTGGTGGATCTGGAATGTTTGCATTCAAATCTAATGCACTGTCTGTAGTTACATTGGGATCCAGTTTGGTCACAGGAGGTGGTTTTTCCATATTATCTTGAGTCTCTTTAGAACTAGTTTCGGTGTCCGAGGAACCCATGATTCCACACACCTCTAAATCGGCATTAAGCGAGTCAGAAGCATCCACTTGATTTACCCCATCGCATGGAGATTTAGGAGATGTTATACATGGCGTCATCGGTAAAAGCTCTAACCGTACCTCAGCGGCGCCATCATCTGATTCTGGGCGGTTTGTTTCTGAAGGTGGATCTGGAGAGCCACCATCATCGGAGGAACCACAGGGGCGACGCAGATCTCCGGTGGAATGAGATCGTCTCTGACGACCCACGGCAATGATTCCTAACCCACGGCCTGCACGACGCCGGCCGTCGATCCCAATGGAAGACATGGCTCTGCCTGATCCTTCACCTTCGAACAGACCGTCGGCATGCAAGTCTCCTGTCCGGAAGCGTCCATCCTCTCCTTCGACGAGGTGAACAGCAAGACGTGGAGGCAGGGGGGCTGGTGAGGTTTCATCATCCAGGATGCTCTCGACCATGGACACGGGACTGCTGGGAGAGCAGCCCTCAGGAACATCTACGACATCCAAGGTGAGAGATTGTAGGGTATCATTGGCAACCTCTGGCTCATTCTGCAAATTCTTCACTTCTGTTAAATTCCCTTCATGATGATCAGAACCTTCTGCAGAATGAAAATCAATGCAGGGTGACCTGTTTGCCTCTTGTAGAGACAGGTGGATTGCCAACTTCAGTTGTTGGTCTTCGCTTCTTGCATCTATGCATAAAAGAATGGAAGTAAGAGACATCTAATTTAAAACAAAGGATTTTTGAATATTTTCATATAACTGTTAATTTGGGGTTCTGACCGAGTAGCAGCATTTTTTCTCTTGACATTAACATACTATTTATTAGAGTACGTTGGATATACATCTGTAGTTCATTTTTTGTAGAGTTGAAAAATAATATAATAAGAATGACAAAATTTAAATTTTCCATATGAATAATATACACCAAAGATATAATTAAAAAATCTGTGTCCCTTTACAAAATACACTCCAATAAATACCACGAATTTTTATTCGGCTGAAAATTTGTTTGAGTCTATTTATCCTATTCATTAAATTTATTTATTTTTAATTAGCTCTGAAACCAATTTCTTATCATAAAACCTTTTAATCAATAACAAAGACAACCACACACATTCATGCTTAGAGCAGGATTTGACCCTAACCTTAACATTAATAGGAAGAAAAACCAAGGTCGGTTTCAGGCATAAGTGATTGCTTACAGGTGCCACTTCAGAGAGGCAGCAAAATCAATATTTTGAATTTTGAAAATTTAATTTTTAAAAATTTTTATTGCACAGAACTTGAAAACATTGCGAAAAACTGATATTCGATGCCATGATATGTCATTTACATTCAGGATCGGTTTATGGTGCAAGTGCTGTAACTTACTGCTTACAGGTGCCACATCATAGGGGTGGCAAAATGAATGTTTTAAAGTTTTACATTGTCTGAAACACACCGATACACTGTGCACATTCCTTAACCTTTAGCGGAATAGATCAGTGCAAAAGCACATATCAGGGTGGGGTAAAAGGATTTGTTACTAAGTAAAGGCTCTTCATAACATATCTCGCCAAGGGTGGTAGAATGTCTATTACACAGTCCTGCTGCTGACAGTTCGTTCCACTCATTCCATATGAGCAAGTGTGTATTTACCCTTATATGTTAGTTAGAATATCTCTCTAAGTTCGTTTTTGAGAAACAGAGCAGAAGTGAATATTTACATATTTTGTGATTATAATGAACGGAGAATGTGATATTTCTTTGCTGAAGAAGAACATCTGAAGGCTCTATGTCAGGGATGCCCATTAGGTCTCCCATGGGTGACCGGTCGGTTCACTAATGAACAACTCGAAGACTGCTTACTTCTCTCTATTTCTAGTTACATGCCCAATTACCATTCACAGCTGAAGATATACATTGTAAATGTGCCCATAATCGCGCAAATCAAGATTAAATTTAATTAAATTAATCATTTGTATAATGTTGTTTGATGTATAATGTATAATAAATGCATTTTGCAGTAAATTTGTAGTCTAATTCATTCTTAAAATCCCTTTTTATATATTGAAAAAATAAGTAGCCCGCAAGACAATTACCAGGATGAAAGTAGCCCATGATATGAAAAAGTTTGGGCACCCCTGCTCTACATTGTACTTTATTTTGCCAACCAAGTGAGTATTAAATTTCTCCCAGTACGTAGTTCAGGGTTGGCAAATATTTTCTAGCTCGTATGCCAAAATTACATAAAGTGCGAACATTTTTAAAAATGATTGCTAAAACAACTTTAAAAATATAATCTAAGGAATTTAGCTCAACTTTATGGTAAGTGATAATCACATTTCAGAAGAAAAGAACAACTACGCAACATAAATTTGTGTGAAGTTACGTAGTTGTTCTTATCTTCTGTAATACAACTTAAAAATATTTTTCCCACCAACTGTTTCCTCCTCAATTTAATGTGTGAAAATTTATTAAATGACATAGCTAATAATATAAGGTTACCACTTTTTACGTTTAAATTAATTTTACCTGCAGTTTAGAGGGATTTAAGTTTAGGATGCATCATAAAAGCAAATACGTGATATATAACCAATACAACACATTGCACCAAATTATTCATTTTAGGCAATAACTATACTGCTAAGTTTCATGTTATTCTAGGGATTAAGCATTGCAATTTCAAATAACCTTCCCACCCAAAATACAGTAAACCCTCCGTACTAGAGACTTTGATTAATCGGGGTTTATCTCTTTGTGCAACTATTTAACCCTTAAGTAGGCGCGTGGGGTATTTAAAGACTCCATGCCTTTTAAAAACGCTGTATTTCTCTTGCAATTACATATATGAAGTTGATGTTTTCAGTACCTTCCTAGAATAATAATGTCCTTTTTTCATGTAAAAATATTGGCAATATGTTGTGTAGCCTTATCGTAAAAATTCATTTTTTAACGTTGGGGTCATTTAAGACCCCATGCGCCTACTTGCGCGACTATTTCGAACTTATATATTTTTCTCTTAATCTCTCAGAGAAACATACCTGTCTGTATTTCTTTTTATAAAATGAACCGTTTCCTTTTCACCAGGGCCATGTGAAAGCCTTTATCAGGGAATATAATGCCTTCCAAGAAAAACAAGAGTAGTGGAACACTGGCAGAATCGCTGCTATTCCATATTTTAGATTTTATCTCTTCGCTTGACATGAGATCTCTGAAAATACCCTTCTGCATTCTGGTTTAGGAAATCAAGCAATTCTTTATCAGCAGGGAGAAAACCCTTGGCCTGCACAGACCTTTCTAGGAAGACCGTGGAAGGGAGAAAGGACCCCCGCGTGAGTGTGCATTTGTCCCGAGCTCCTATCCACCGGTTTCTTCGTTTTCCTCGTCAACGCTATTGTCAATTTCTCGCACTAATCCTTACGACCATCAGTTTTATTATGCAAGAAATTTTGTTTCCACCACCTGCCTGTGTGTTTCAAGCTACTTAGTGTGTCTTCTACATCTCACGCCGACACGACTCCAAATGAGTACCTGTGAGTTTCGTCTTTTCGCAAAAGGGCAGCATCTAACTACATATGTGACAAGATCACTCCGCAAAAAAGCCGCTAAATTAACGGGATCGCCACCATTGGAAAAACGCATTCATTTTGACCCCAAAGTTTGAGCTAGGTGCACAACTTGCCCGAGAAATGTGGACAAAAAAGAATCAGTGTTGTAATTTCTGTACCAATATGATGTGCTTAAATCACATGAAAACTCTATGCAGTGATTGTGTTGTTAAATTTCAAGAGGATAAATAAATGTACGTTTTATTTATGCATCCAAAGTGGTTTTGACCCTCTAGTTCAGTAACACATCGAGTACTATAACTGTATTTTTATTCTAAAAAAGTTGAGAAGGTGGAGATCATATATGAGTAAGAGAGAAACAAATTCATGTATCCAAGTAAATGTTTATAAGTTATTGTACATTTATTTACAAAGATTATTCCAATTTTATTGATAAAACTAATAATGCACTCGAGTTTAGTGTAATCATATGCAAGGTAACAATTCCTTGGGAGGAAATAGAGCTGCATATTACAGGAAAAAATTCATGCATAAAATATCGTACTAAACGCATATAACAATTATATAATATTTAAACAAAGTTCATAGAAGACCTTAGTGGGGAATAAATTAATTTGTTAACTCGCTATGAATTTACACAGATGATTCTGCATTAATGCGACCCAGCAACACCCGAAAAAAGCAACTAACGTAAACATTAGAAATAATTAAATGCCATTAACAATATGCAAAATCTGATTGATGCACATTGCTATATAAGGTATTAGACTTCTCATCCAAAATAATTGTTACAAAAATAAACAACACGGCATAGATATAAACATTTTATTTTGGGGTCTTTAAAGTTCCCATGCGCCCACTTAAGTTACGAAACGCTACGCACCTACTTAAGGGTTAACATTCGGGGTCTCTACTATCTGCACATAGCATCCCTCTCTGATCCCTGATAAATGGCTTTGCAAAGAAAAAATCCTGAAAAATACTTAATCTTGTCCTTTTCGAAAAGTGGGTTCGCAGAGTTGCAACATAAAAATATTCTCTTCAGTGATATAATTATTAAAAATTTACTAAACCTAAGAGATTTTAATTATCTCTGTTGAAGTATTCATTTTCATTAGTAATTTTGTTATAAGGTCAGTGAATGTTTTATTTCTATTTTCTGAAAGTATTTAGCTGAATATTTTGTTGAAAAAATAAAACTTTGTGTAAAATAAGTTTATTTTCTTTTTTTAAGTATACCATTAATATTATTTCATGCCTTTGATAACTAGAGGGGCGGCAAATTTTCACCTCGCTTACACATTTTTTAACTAAAACTGGCCCTGAGAAAAACCATTCAATCCCCAACTAACAATAATACAGGTGGTCTTTTTCAACCACTGTAATGCATTTTGGAATCAAAAAAGTAAACATTTTAGAATGGGAGGATGTATACCAATATGTTTTCCGTGAGAATTTAGACACTTAACCTCCATTTTAAGGTAATTTACAACAAAACCTGTTAGAACAAGTGACCTTACCTGGTTTATTATTAAAGTGAAATGATACTAGTTACTGATTTACTGTATTTCCCAACGTATAAGATGCACTTTTTTTCTGCAAAAAAGGTTGCCTAAAATCAACCTGCATCTTATGTACCAGGGGTAAATATTTTCTCAATTGTATAGATATGCTGATACTTTGTAAAAATGTTTGAATGAGGTAAAAATAAAAGAAACATCTGCTAAGCTATATCAAAGTTCTTTTATGAAACAAATGATACATGCTTTTGTTATAAAATAAATGTCATAATAATAAAGACGTTTGCTTTGTGATCGAACTACGTATCAATATTAGTAAACGACTTTGTCGTTGGCTTGGCAGCTATAAATGTAACTTAGTATACAATTTCTCACATTCATCTCAATTGTAAACATTGTACTCCTGGATACGGGGAATCACCTTGCTTTCCCTGAAAAGGGTGACTCACCGTATCGAGAGTATAGCACAATGACATGTAGTTCGTTGGTATACATAGTATATTTGATATAAGATTTTATCTAAGTGTGGTTACATTCAATATGTAATTATCGTATTCAAATATAAAGTGCAAATCTTAGTGCCTAATGGATTCAAAAAATAAAATAATTTCGTACAGTACAGCGTTTAAACTGGAAGTTTTGAAGTATGCAACAGATCACGGAAATTGAGCAGCTGAAAGACATTTTGGTCCACCTCCAAAAGAAAAACTGATACAGGAATGGAGGAAACAAAAAGAAGATATAATGAAGGTAGACAAAAGCATGAAAAATTTACGTCGATGTGCTGCAAAATGGCCACATCTTGAAAAAGACGTTAAAAACTGGGTTATTGATCATAGGCAGAATGGAATTGCTGTATCAACGAAAATGATTTTAATTAAAGCGGGAAAAACTGCAATTGAAAGGAGAATTGCTGATTTTTTTGTGACAACATCGTGGTGCGAAAGATTCATGAAAAGACACAGGCTAAGTATTTATACCAAAACTAGAATAGAGCAAAAAATGCCAACTGAATATGAAAATAAGATTATAGAATTCCATAAATATGTTCTAAACTTGAGAAAAAGAATGTGTTTTGAGTTAGGACAAATAGGAAACATGGACGAAGTACCTCTTACGATTTTCTAGACTTCTACAATGAATAAACTTTCAGCATATTTCATTCCTGTACATAAGGTAAGATAAGGTACAGCCAGACCCCACTTTGCACTGGGGTTACGTTCTTAAAAAACACGACACAAACTGAAACGACGCAAATCGAAATTCAATTTTCCATAAGAAACCATTGAAATATCCAAGATATGTACCGGCACTACAATTTTCAAGAAAGAATATTTTAAGAAATTGTAAATTAATCGTCATTTGCCTTTTCAATTATGAAATAAAAGAATGAATTGAAATAAATAGAAAAATAACTATTTTTCAACATATAAACATAAAAGAACAACTTTCACAAAACTCAATAATTTTATGAGGAACTAATTTGCTCAGATGCTGAATCTGTAACCTTTGAGGTTGAGACAACTTCCTATTCTTTTTTCTTCAAATATTCATCTAAAGTCTGCTGAACAGCTTCTTTTTTTTGGGTCATGTAAATTTCCTTGTAGCAAATGATATCATGCGCTATCGCCCGTGCTATTTCTGAACTTCTTTCCCTGTCAGGATCGTCATTCGTAAAAATCTCAATAGCTTCAGCGTTTTATGTGCCTCCACCGAGACTGGCATGTCCTTCAGCGTCGTCATTCCCAATATTTTCGTGCTCTGCATTTCGTTGCACGTTTGAATCAGTAAAGTTCCATCCCTGAGTTTCTTCACTGAATGAAGAGGCCCAGGTACATGTGATGAGAGCATTATAAATCACGAAGGGAGACACTTTGGTAAAGGTTTCACCTTCTGTTACGCGCTTCATTATCAAGTTCTTAACACACTTTTTAACTTTTTCACCCCGTCTATTTCCAGACGGGTTCTTCCCCCACCCACATCCTGATGGGATCTCTTGAGGGGAGGAAAGGTGTTCTCTGCCATAGTACGAATTTTAAGATTCGTCCTCTGGTCTCCCCACCCACCACGGAGCCACAAATGGGACGCCGCACCACAAACTGATGCGGTCGCCAGGGCTAACCAGCAGGATATAGCACCTCTGACTAGGTTGTCTGCTTTGGGTAAGATCTCCAGTGCATGGACCCTCCTAACCCATGCACCTTTGACCCCCCTTCACAGACCCCCATAGCCTCCGCACTCGCCAACCGGAACGTCAAGACGCGACGGCAAGCCGATTCACCCGACGCCCTGTTTACAGTGAGTCCGAGGCCGAAGTGGGGTGTTGCTCACAGATTGCATCTTGAGCATCCAAAACCCAGATCGAGTCCAGTGAGCTCAACCACCAGGCATCTCTTCCTCACCTTACGGGTCTCCACGCACGGCAAACATGCGGGCAGGCCGATAGCCAGATGTTATGGCTGAAAAGTCAAACAGCAGACCCACATGCTGTTTGGAAACTACCCCGAGTTGACTGTGGGTTTTTTTACAAGGTTGTCTCCTCGCCCATTGGTTACCTCGTACGACCAGCAGAGGGGCTGCGGGAGAATTCTACCCCCCTACCCACAGGGGGACTGGGATTTTCCGAGTGGTAGACAAGAAGAGTTTTAAATTTAAAATCTCCCTCTGCATTACCACCTAAAAGAAGAGTAAGTCTATCTTTGCTAGCTTTAACGCCTGGTGCAGATTTCTCCATTTTGGCGATATAAGTTTTAGTTGGTAGACGTCTCCAAAATAAGACTGTCTTGTCCACATTAAAGACTTGTTTGGAAGTATAGCCACCTTCACAAATTATCACTTTCAGCTCTTTGGAGAAATGCCCTGCAGCTGCGGTATCTGCACTAGCTGCTTCGCCCTTTAGTGAAATGCTTTGTAGATTTGCGCAAACTTTAAACCGCTCAAACCAACCCTTTAGCATCTGAAGGCATTGCAGATTTAGCAGCTTCCCTTATTTTACTTCCATCACAATTTCGAATAGTTCTCACCATTGTAGGAGTCAGACCAAGGGCTTTTCCTATATCCACAGCCTTCTCTCCAGCATCAAATCTTCGTAACACTTCTAATTTCTTCTCCAATGTAATAGTTTTCTTCAACCTTTTGGTAATTCTACCAGCAGATATGCGCTTTTCATTCATGACTGGGCTAAAAATAAATAAATAATAAAAATGTAAACTGAAAATAATAATAGTACTCATACGTTTATTAATCTAATAAATTTTACATACCTTTTACGTAAGGCAATAGAACCACAAAATAAAGTTTCTATGAATTATACAAGGCAACAGTACACAATAAATCTATGCATAAAAACTAAACCATGAATGACAAAGCCACGTCTCAGTATAAGTTCAGTAAAGCCACTTTGATCTTTTGGTGATCGGAAAATGCCGGTCTATCATGCAGTCATTTACAGTCTATCATGTTAGACGTGTGCTAGTTCACTGGCTGATATAGCTAAAATGAAACTTGGTGGCCACTGAATGCGCAAGACTTTCCGGCGTTAGAGGGGAAGGTTAAGGGAGTAAGAAGCTTTAAGGGGAAAGGAGATTTTCCTGGTAGCAGCTTATCAGGTGAGCCAACCGAGAGGGTGATATATTTCTATAGAAGTTCTAGTACATATTTGTCATATGAGTCACAGCTGAAACGCGTTCAGACAAGCAGAGTCCAGATGTAGGTGGGGCGAACAAAGCACCAGGCCGGGGTGCATATTTGGCTAGACCACTAAACTGTGATTATATTCATTTAGAGTTTATAATGACATACACATTATTTAAAAATATTTATTCTCAACATGCGTGGTAATTATTCCCTCAGTCTAATAAATTCCGATGAAAACTTTAAGGAAAGTTAGATAATATCTATGTTATTTTCATAAATTATGCACTGCATGATGATTATTGTTATAGAAATCTTTATTCGACAAAATACAAATTAAAAATATTAACAAGGTAAAAAACCGTTATTCTCCACTCTCTTCACGACTTTTATCACTGCTTTCACTCTCTGAAGAGTCAAGATTAACAATAATCTCATCGATAACTTCATCTAAGATGCTTTCACTAGCAATATATTCACTTTCTGTTCTTTTAATATTCTCACAAACACTTTTCCACTCGTTTCTTGTGCCTGACTATGGATGATTTTTTTCTTCCCTACCTTCAAAGTTGATGGAGTAGTATCCATATTGAAAGCAAGAATAATAACGTAATAACAAAATAAAAAAAATAAAACTAAACAAAAAGGAAACTAGAGCAAAAAAGAAATGACAGCGATCACGATATTAAGCAAAGCGGAAGGTTGGCAGTGAAGGCAGGGTGGTCTCAACAGAGAATGAAAATTAAAGGCTTCCCCTCTTCATATATATCCTTACCCCTACAGGCTTCTGCTCCGATAATGGACACAACCTGACCAAAATTCGTTCTCTGCGCATTGGTCACCAAGTTTCATTTATACTATACACGTGTACCGATTTATCACTTCTCTAGATGGACCGTTCTTGAACATTGTGGCAGGAAAATAACAAAATAGGGGAATCCCCAAACATACCTAGAGTTACTACCCGTTCGGTTTTCGCCCGAACAGTTCGGTAATAAAATTATTTGTTCGTTGTTCATACTGAACATAGAGATGTTCAGTAAAATTTATCAAGCAAGTTTTAATCAAATTTAAGCTTAATAAAATTCGAAAGTTTTTTTACTGATTGCTTAACATACCACAACGATGCAAACGCAGAATTTTACGACTCAAAGCAAAATTTTGGTTTTAATTGTTTAACGATGCAACTTCGAGAACGACACAAAGCGAGGTCTGGGTGTACATGCATTTTTTTCCCTAAAAGTTCTGTTTAAAAATTGGGGTGCGTCTTATATGCCAGGAAATACGGTAGTTACTTTTGTAAAAATTACTACTTTCATCATCATCTAAAAGCTATTCACATTAGTAAAGTTTGTTATTATCAAAGCCACCCATGTTATAAACAATTTTTCATTTCAATCATAATAAAATGGAACAACACTGTACACATATTACATATGAATACTACACATCAGTACTAACATATAATAACAAAATAAAAGTTAATAGCAACAATGTAAATTCTTGTCAGATATTTAAATTGGGCATTATAGGTATACCTCGCAATACACTTGGGATGTGTTCCTAAAAACTAGAGCATATCGTGAATCAGTGTATTGCAAAACGCATTTATACGTAAGAATAGAGCTATGAAAAAGAGATGTGTTCCTAGAAAGATAAAAATCAAGGGTATTAAAAAAACGTATGTTCAATGAAACCTCAATTGTTCACGTAAATAAAAACTAGTTAAAACAGAATATTTATGCATCAGTTTTAAAAGAAAGATTTGACAAAATATCCGACAAAACAGCATGCGATTTTGTTAAGTATTAATAACTAATTACATGCCATATTCAACCAAGTTAAAACAATATCTATGGGAAAAAGTTTTTGCTTCATTTAACATTAACGTTCACGCAAGCATACAGTCAAATTTCATACATATATTTACAAAATGTCCAGAAAATTTATACATACGATAGAAACCATTTCACTTCCAGCTAACAGAAAACAAAAATCTTTGAATTTTTAAAAATAAAATGCTTAAAAATTCACTACATGGTTATTCCTCTCGAGTTTTACTTATTAGGAAAATTGCTATTAATTAAGGCAGACTATTTATCTTGCAATGTTTGTGGGGGGCCAGGACAGAAAATTCAAATTCTTTTCAGGACATCAGTCTTCCACAGATAGTATGGTGTTTACTACAAAAAGAACAAATTCGTGATAGACACAACAGTGAGTTATAAAAAACAGCCATATAAAAGGAGACTCAACGTGTGTGAATGAAGAACAACAAATCATGCAAAACAGTGTATGAGCCAAAAATAGAGACAAATTTAACAAATAAATGTTCTTATTCAATATGAGATGATTTATAATAATGACAATTATGAGTCACGGTCAAAATCGAAGTCTTGACTGGGAACAGAGTTGTCTGGGATTTCTCTTGATTGTTTGCTTTGCTTGTTTCTATGCTGTTTTTTTTAAGTTTAAAAGTAGTTCATACATATTGAAAAAAAGTTGCTTTTCGATGCTCGGGTATAGGCCCTTTTCAGTGGGCAGAGAAATGCTCTTCATTTTCCAGAATTTGTGTGTATGTCCAAATCAAGCAAGCAGATCGAGAGGTGGAGTCATAAAATGTACTGAGTGTAAAACCAAAAAAGGCGTATCGCGAAACAGCATATCGTGAGGTCAAATGCTAAAATTATAAAAAAAGTCAAAATTTATTATATTCTGACTTTGCGTACTACAACTGTTAAACACATATACAACTTCATAAAAATTAAATTTACAGAATACTCAGACTTACCAGGAGGAAGAGGCATAGGAGGCCTATTCTCTATTCCAATTGAGCTTGGCATAGAACTCCTGAAAAATGATAGATAACTTGTTGTTTAGAAATAAAAGTCTTTGAAAATGTGTGACAAATAAGTAAAATTACTACAAAAATGATATACTGTATTTGCCGGACCATAAAACGAACTGTTTTTCCTGGAAAATACAGTATAGGTTTCCCCTGCGTCTTATGATCCGAAGGTGCGTCAAGTATTTGCCGGACCATAAGATGCACTTTTTTTCCTGTAAAATACAGTACTATCGGCTTAGATTTGATATACAACGGCCAAGCTTATGTAGCCATGTAAGAAGGTTATCCTTGCATCCATGGATGTATGAAGGTAGTGTACCTTCATACCTCCATGCTCGACACTTACTTTATTGACAAATGATTTTTAACCTTTCGACTTCGTCCTTTTCGAGTTGGTCCGATTCTGAGATCGCTTCATTTAAATGCGACCATTATCTCAATAACAGAAACAATTGAAGCGCAAAACTACCTAGATGGCGCTGATTTTTCTGTTGGAGCAGCAGAAAGACATTTTGGTGCCATTTAGTTAAGTATCTTGTAACTTTATTCTTCAAAAGTGAATAAAATATTTTTTCCCAAAAATTTTACTTTAAAATGTCAGTGCATCTTATGATCCGGCAAATATGGTATTTAAAATATGAATTGCTCTAAAAAGCTATTTTATAGTAACCATCCATTAATATAATTATGCAATTAAATGAATATATTTTTGAAGAATGAATAAGGAAAAATGAGGCCATTGTCATAATATCATAAAAAAGAAATCATGACCAAAATTCCTTTAAATGATAATAAATAATAGCACTATGTATATTACAGCAGCTATAGAAATTTATATAAACATCATTAAAGTAAGAATGTGTTTTCTTTATTAAGTAGCTACATTTAATTAACACATAACATCAGTGCCGTCGTGATATGGTAGGCAGCCTAGGCAACTGCCTAGAGCGCTGAATGAGATGGGGTGCCGAAATGATGTTCATCATAATGCTCTCTGTGGATAATAGTGTTGAATTCTCCACAGAAAGAGGCTGTACTGTGTTATGCATTATAACTATTATAGAGGACTCTGTTTACACCCGTGATGCCATGTTGTTGCACTATGCATTGCTTGTTGCGTTTGGTTATAGTATAGTGCTTCTCATGCTGTAAGGTTTTACTTGAAGTCAAAGTCCTAAATTAATTCTAGCCAGCACAAAATGCCAACCATCGGAAGAAATAAGTCAATTAATTTATATCATACTTTCAGTTATTTTTTTGCAATACGAAGTGATACATTGCCGAGGAAAATATTCAGCCACTAGCAGTTGATTATGCGGAATTTATTAAATTTACTAGTGCAAAATCTTCTTTTAGGATATTATATTTCATTGAGAACACACCCCTGACATTTCCCATGCCTTGTGCATAAGTTCACTTCGGCAAAGAACGCTTCCTGCTAGATAGAGTAATTAACAATTTTTCTTTGTACAATTAAATAAATATTTCTTATTTATTTTTATTTATTAATATCTGTAGTTATGCTCATTTAAATATAAAATGTGTAGCTTTTCACTTGTTTAGCAGTTTCTCAGTCGAAATCAACAAAACTACGTTGTAAGCAGCCCGCAGTGCGATTGTTGTGCTTTGTTTTATGTGACCACTGCTCCCTTATCGGCATCTGTTGAAAAGGATGGATGAGAGCTTGACAGGTCCTTATTCCTACTCAGGTGAGATAAGGCAGGTACTTGAAAAATGTGAAGAACGTCCATTGGTAAAGTTTGTGAAGATCCAAGCAAATTTTACTGACATATCTGTGAGTGACCTCAACACAGACCAACAATATTTGCTGGAAATGTGCCAGGCTGTGACATCAGCGAAGTGCTCAGATGATTTGTCTCAGCGAGATCCCAATCAAGGTGGCTCACTACAATGAAAATATTGGCAGAGTACATCATTAAAGTGTACACCCCAGTATGGTTTGCTGTGAAATCAGGCCCATCTTGCCAGGACAGAGCCAAACATCTCTGGCAACTGGTGAATCACTCAAGATTTCTCAAGGAGCTGAGGGTGCTTGTGGAGAAATACATACAGCTGAATGCCCACCCTGAAAACATACTACTCAGCCATGGGCTTCATCCAAGGGGAGGGTAATTTAGGAGTGAAAAAATAAATTAATAAAAAAAATGTTTTTTAAAAATAACTTTTGTATTATGCACTAAAAAGAATAAAATAAATTTTGATTTACTACAATTGTGAGTTCTGTTGGTAAGGAAGACCAAAATTCGCGACAGTTTCAGTAGAATAAGATTCTTCTAATACAACAATGCTGATTTATTAAAGTTTATTAAGAACATTTGTAAATGTTATATGGCGCTTCACATTACACTTTCAATTATCTTGCTTAATTATACATAAGTGTACGTGTAGTGAATTCGACTTTCCACTGAATTTTAAGTACCCCTTTGCGGGTATAAACTTAAAATATTTTTCAGCTATATATTATAGATATAAGATATCAAGTGAGGTTAATATAAAAGTTATTTAATAAAGTATTTGAATCTATCTTATTTAATACATATTTTAATCAGAAAAAGGAAATGTATAACTTAATAGCAGAAAGCGAATACATACAGTGAAATGGTACAGTCTATTATAGTGAAGTGAGTGAAAGAACTTAAATTATGAACTGCTCAGCACAAAGGACGAGATTTAAAGGGTAATTTTTCGAGTGTTCAGAAATTCTAGGTGGGGGGTAATTACCTCCTTTACCCCCCCTTGAATCCGCCCATGTTCTCAGCATGGTATCAGACGAACGTCCACACATCAGGCACCTGCATATTTGATGCATATTGAAAGCCAGAGAAGAGAAGCCAAAATTTATTCGACTCTTCAAAGCTCCACCCTTGAATTTTTCTGCTGGAGGCTATGTCGATCTCATTTATTGCAGTGAGCGTCATGTGACAGAGACTCCTCTAACTTCACACTTCACGGAACGGGAGCTGAAAGAATTTCTGGCGGTCTGATACTCCTATGATAGAGGTACCGAAATTTCTGTGCCACACACACACACAGAGTGTAGAGAGGAGTGTAAAGCTGGTAATTTCAGTATAAAATCATCAAAATTAGCAAAGAGCTAAACATTTAATATTTCCGAACAGAGCTAGAAATGCGTGATTTTCGAAAATTTTGGGGCACCTCAGGATATCGAACAATTTGAAAATACTTTTTTACCCGTGCTTCTAGTTGCAACCAGTATCTTTTCCACATAGTTGGATATTGAATCTTTTTAAAATGTGTTTTTCGATAATTTATAAGAAATGGCCTATTTTCTAAAACTTTGTGGCACTTGGGGCATCTCAAGATATTGACATATTTGAAAATAATTTTTTATGCTTGCTTTTGGTCGCAACCAGCAACTTTTCCACATAGCTGGAAAAAAGTGTTTTTCAATCATCCCTACTACATGTATGAAAAAGTAAAATAGAAACAATTTTTGGTGCAATCCTAAATATCAACTGCCTTTAGCATTGACCCAAGCAGATTAGCAACCTACATCCATTCATCACTTGTCCAGTTTTTATCTTACCTTCCACCTTCTCCCCCACCATTCCCTGTCTCAGATTGGGTCACGGCAGTACTACCAGATGTGGTATTGGTGACTCTTTGTTGTCTTTTTCTGGTCTCATCTTCAATCATCTGTAGTCGAGACATCTCCAGGGCGATTACAAGATCTGTGTTATAGTCTCCTGGTGGAGGTGTTTGTCCACGAGAAGTGGGAGGTGGCAGAGGCCCACTACCTGTCCTCTGTCTTCCAATTATGACTGGACCTCCATGGGATCTACTGCCACCTTCTGTTGTAGCAGATGAAGTGGTACCTGAATATGTCGATCCTTATATTAGTTAAATTTAGAATGACGAATCAATATTTTCTGGCTTAATCCCTGTACGTCTATTTTTCAGAATTTTGTGACCAAAAAAATTGAGCTGTAAGATTATTCCATAATAGACCAGACATTAGATTTTCTCTATGTTATAGCAGCACCTATTCACAAAAGAGGTATTTCATCAAAATATATACTATATGGAATAGGGATACTTCATACCAGTAACATTTCACATTTAAACATTTATTTGATCTTAAATATTGTAATATTCTGGTTTTAAGCCATTTATAGCAATCACTGAAATCATTCTTAGTGAATTCCTAGCCTGCAGCCGTTTCTATGTATTTCTTCCTAAGATTTATAACTTTTGTGAAATTTCCTCCACGTTAATTTATGTTGAAAAGTTTTTGCAAGAAAAAAAAATGGGATAAAAGGAATATCTACTTCCCAAATCTAAAATTTAGGAAGAAAGCTGAACCAGTAAATATGGTAACTAATTTGGCACTATTAGTAATAATGCAGTGAGTAACATGTATCTGTGGTTCTATAAAATTACTTCAAATAACAAGTCACAGATATTAAAAATGAACATTAGTGGTTGCTTCAGAACATTTCTTCTGAGAGTAATTTTCAGAATCACTTAGTAAAACAGGAAAATTTTTGCAATATGTAAATCTTGTTTTCTTAATGAGATAAAAAGGCAAAAATCATGTGTAAGAACTCATACTGTTTTAAAATATATAGAATAATTACCAGAAAAAGAGGAACAATCATGTAATAATAGGCAGCTAACTGTTATAACTGTTAACAAGTTAGGAAAGTACTATGAAAGCAGATATTACAAGGTGATTTTTTACAACAAAATCTAAGACTCAATTTTTAAGGGTACCAAATTCTTGCCACATGTAGCTCTCATATGTAGTAACTTATCATGAAAACTTGGTTTCTGTATGTTGAACCATTTCAGAGATATCTGCAAAGATGGACAGACAAAGTGAGTACATAAGCTGATTTTCAAAAAATCGCTAAATCTAACTATATATTAATTTTACGTTGACGTCTGTAGACATTTGTGTACAATTTATTTCGGCGTATTTCTCGAGAACCGTTCGTCGTAAAGATATGCGGTAAACTGCATTTTGTTTCTACTGGCTATGAGGTCCCTGGAAAAATATTTTTGTTTTCTAAAGTGTCCCGGGTTCGAATCCAGGAGATGATTATATTTTCCCGTAAGTTTACATGGGATTTTTGATTTTTCAGATTGCAAGGTTTTTTCTCTTCATTCATTCAAATACGTAAATATAGACCGATTTCCTTCTTTTTTTGCTTTATTCGACGGCTGAAGCTCTATCCTATCTTATTCTTGCGATGTTTACACGTTACACGGTCGAAGTTTTCAGAAATAAGCATTCATTATCGAAATTTTGCGGATTTTTCGTACTCATTCCGGGCGTTTCCAAGGAGACTCTCATTGTTGCCTCTGACTCATTTAATGCCAATTAAACCTTCAAACAGACGAAAGAAAAAGGTTATTCGCTTCAAACTGTTGTTTGAGCATCGAAATTAATGAAGCATAGCAACGTAAATATTTACAAATAATTATTCTGTTGACTGCATATGGGAAGCGTTTCTAGCTGTGTCAATAATATGTGTATAACAAACAAGCTCCCAGCGCATTGTTTTATTTTAAATTGTGCAATGAATTTGTTTTTTGTTTTGTTTCATTGTTTGAATGCTGGAATCTTACCTTTTTGTAAGCAGAACCATCATATTACACATCTGTAATCCTTATTAACGCAAATAGGCTCACGCATTCATGCATCAATTAAAAATTAGATGAGAATAGGGACGCATGTTATTTTGTAAACACATTATATGGTTCTCTTCTCTTCATTGATAATCTAAATAAACGTTTGCATTGACGTCGCCGTTATAGTAGGTCCTGTAAGAAGTTAAAAGCAGTCATTGATAGACACTTGAAGTAAAGTAATTGTTTGTGAGTTCGTCTATAAGGGTGCAACAATAATCATTGGAACTAGGTAAGGTAGAGCTATTAGCACAGCTACAGCTGCCAGAGAAAGGAAGAAGAGTCAGAGTATTAATCTTTCTCAATTTTTTTAGAGGAGGTAAATTTTACTGTTTCCAATGCATGTATATACAGAAAAATACACAGAAGACTTTTCATATAGAAATTTTTCGATTTCCTCGTGCCAAAATAAGGCAAGTAATGGTTGGCACATGTTACCAATAAATGCAGTTTCTGAATTTAAACTCCTATATTTCAACAACCATATTATAGTAAATATTAAGTGTATCTTAAGGGTGACTTCAAACTGCATTGTAGTTTTTGATTGAACCTTTGTTGATTAATTGAAAATTAAAATATGCAATGAGCACTAAGTTTTTTCTCATATTGTATTGACATATTAGTTACATAACTTTAAATCCAACGAGTAATACATAATTCATGTTTTGATTATCTTTATAGGTATCAACAATGGGCTGATGTTGCTCAAAACCAAAATTTGAATGTGGAATAAATGACGACTGCTTACCTCTGTGCCTGTTATTTCAATAAAAATCATTTCAGACTGTTTAGAACTATAACATGTTTTAAAAATCCAAAAACAAATTCAAATGTCTGAAAGGAAAATAATATTGAATTTAATAAGTTTTGGTGAGGAACAGAGGTAGGAAACAGAGGCTTAGCGATTTTCAAGGACATCCTGTAAGCTCTTTTGAGTTTTTGAACATGTAAATTTTTTTAATTATCAAATATCTCACGTACCCCTTGATTTGGCCTCATGTACCCCTTGGCGGTACATGTACCCCAGATTGGGAACCCCTGCTCTACAGCTTATAACTAAAAAACTAGCGATACGATAAGAATGGATAGTCTCTCTGTATAATTGAAGGTTAGTGCTTGATGATAATGTAGAAGTGATCTGTCATTAAGCACTTGTAGTGCACTCTGATGGGCAGTCCTGGAACTTTTGACAGTACCATATAATTCTCAAAAATTAAAATTAGGCAACAGCACCATACCTGCTCGGGCTCTCATATTCACTGCATCCGATTGACTACACCATAGGGAACAGTGAGGATGAATGGCTCCAGTGCGAGGATTTCGAGCCCTTGGCCGAGAGCAACCCACACGTGCACAACGTCCCAAAATACTTGCTATCCTCTCCATCTCACAATCCTGCCAAACAAAACAGAGGAGTCCATCCTTAATTAAAACAAAAAGAAAACATTTGCATTAGCTGGGTCAAAGTAGGTAAATGTTCGGTATTAGTCACTAGTGAATAAATATTTTAAGTTTTGATGATCATTTCATAAATAAACTATTATGATTGATGGAAAGAAAACCTTATAATACGATATCCAGAAATTGAAATACTAGCATGAGATACAGGTGTGGGAATAAATGATTGATAGACTAAAAAATATCCATATTTTAAGAAAAATTATTTGCTTCAAACTTCAAAATACATGGTTAAGATGTACAAATCAAGTAAAGATCGGTATATTTTACGACTTTGGAATAAGAATAATAGTTTCAATATTTTATGAGTGGTGACAAAATGATGTAAACAGATTTAAAATTAAAATCTGTATCTTGATATTTTGAATGGGATCTGCATTGCTTGCTGCAGTGGGTAGGTACGACCATCAGTCAGTGATACAGTAAAAGCCCATTCTAACGGCACCCACAAGACCAAAGTCGTGCCGCTAAAATGAATATGCTGCTATAACGAATGGTGCCGCAAAATCATATTCCAATTACTTTGAGGACATATTTTGTATCTATTAACGTTCTTCTTCCCTATAAGATATTGTACATGCTGTTCTTCGTTATCTAATTCAATATTTTTTGTCAGAATTATTATGGTGTAACTTATAATTTTATTAATTTTTGTAAAGCTCATTCTGGGAACCAAAAGGATCCATCGAAAATAACATTACTACTACAACAATCATTTATTATCCACAATTAACAGATTATTTTGCTTTTTTCGTTGAAAGTAAATATCAACAATTCGTATATTCACGAATGTGCAGCCTCACTATCAGCTGATTTAAATTCACCCGAGACATCCAGTTTTCATATCCCATGACGATATTTAAAACGAGATAGCCGCCCATCAGAAAAAATACATCATTCACTCAATTGCATTTGCTGGTAAAAGTATTTTGCCTTTTCAATTAATAGTGGACCTGTGATTGGGAAACCTTCAGAATGTTTCACTTTAAACCACTCGTATAGTACTGCATCCAACTGTTCTAGCTTTGGCTTCCTTAAATGTTTAAGTTTTTGGATATTTGTATTTTTCTCACATTCAGCAAAAAATTTTAAAGTTGCTGTGTTCTTGCTTTAATACCATATATCGTAGATGAGCTTATATTGTACTCGTTCATTAATATATGTCTATTTACCTCATTATCCAGATATTGGCAAATGTCAATTTTGTCATAAAGGAAGCACCATTCTCTTCTCTTGTTTTCTACTACTGCTACTAATGTTTATAAACTAATTTTAATAACAAATAAAATGATATGACTGATGACACCTTGAAACAGAAGAGGAACTACTTTCAATATGTGGTTAAGCTTATGGAAGATCAGTCATGACTGTGGTAACATCTATTAGACAAATGAAAAATGTAAGGTCGCCGAAAATGCCGTTAGAGTGAGTTTGCTGCTAGAATGGGTGCCGTTAAAATAAGCTTTTACTGTAGTTTCATTTAGTAATAATTCAAAAACAATACTACAAATGCGACTGGTAAGAAAAGAAGCTAAAGAAAAAAATGGTGCTACCATGTAGCACATGATATATGAGCAACAACTGTATGAATACAATTAGCTGTTTTCTATTTCACATTAAATTATTAAAATCAATTAACTTGAAAACAATGTTATTACAATTGATAAAATAAGAAAATTAAAGGGTGGAAGGAGCATGGAAAAGAAAAAGGATTTAGCTTTTAGACAACATGAAGAGGAAAGTTATCAAGAAATGTCAGAGAGAACAAAATAATGTGGAAAATAATGCCTATTTTAACCTAAAATCATGTGTTTATGCTGACAATAATATAATGATGATGATAAAGATGAATAATTGGGAATTTCAAAATCATAAATAGAAATATGTTTAATTTGGATAATTAATTGGAATTCAGCAGAAATATCTGTAGATCCTAAGATGAATCTTGGAAAATAGGCTTGAATCCTTGTGTAATGAAATAAATTTGTCATTATTTGCAGGGTTGCCTTTATGGGAGGGCAGTCATACCAGACACCCAAGAATACACTTTGAGGCTGAATGTTTATTTAAACCATAAAATATTTCAATTACCCATTCCCATGATTTTTCATAATTCTTGAGTTAAGCTATTATACATAGTTAAAAATATATAACATTAACCTCTAGTTTATAAGTTAAGAGTTGACATGTTTCTTGGTTTTTGGAGGGTCACTTTCTGATAATTTTCATTTTAATTATCAGTGAGAAGTACTGCCACTGAAAATAAATTTATATATCATTTGCTTGTTGCCACTTATTATTTAATGAGTACTAAGTAAATGTTACATTTACATATTGAATGAAAGAACTAAAACTTTACCATTACCAGGAAGAGGAAGATCTACAGAAAAACTTTAAGGAGAAGTTTTAAAAAATATTTCTTTTTAAGAGTAAAGACTATGGCTACAAGCAGTTTGATAAATACAGCTAACATTTCCAGATTATGAGTTTTGGTAGATATTAGTCAATTTATAACTTTGGATATGATTGACTTGAATTATGTCATTCTTTTCACTAAATTCGTTAATTACCTACTTTTCTTCATGATAAAGACACCACCCTACATTAGATCTTACTATTTAATCCAGAGTTTATTATGACTAATAGAAATAAACTAAAGCAATGTACAATACAGTTTCATAGGAGAACCTTGCAAACTATTATCACTGGCTCAGTAAAAGCAAGAGATGGTCCTGATTATTATCTATTAATGCTTGGCACTCGTATGTCAGAACAAATATGACATTCCAGCTTTTGCCACATTGTTATATACATCAAACCAAAAATAACCTACCTTGATCAATGTGAGATAAAAATCTAAGGACTTAAAATGCTCAGAATTAACATGAGCTTATCAGTCATTACTATGATAAATAATGCAAAGAGTTAAAAATGATTATTTGAAATTTTGATTCTTGGAGGAATAAACAAATTTCACATTTTTTAAGTATCTCATAAACTGCACTTTAAGACTTCTTATAACGAGCATATAAACAATAACAAAGATGAGCACATACTACCATTCCAACAGAGGGATTCAGTATCACAAATCCTAGGACAGAGTCAAACATGGTATCCATTCCTTTACCAAACCCAGAATTAGCCAAATAATAGTCTTATAATCTTGTTTTTAGTGACAATGCAACATAACCATAATTCCTTATTTACTTAAAAATAAATAATAACAATGACTAAACATTTGTTTGTAAAGCAAAAAATGTTACTGCAAGCATACATGGTCTAATTTGCAATAATGAAAAGGTGTAATTTATTATTTACCACACATGAGTAAAATATTTTCTAAATTAAATACACAATTGATCTGAAATATTTAAGAAAAATCTGAAATGAAACAAATTAAAAATTAGCTACAAAATAAAGCATTACTCAAGTTCCTTCTGCTTGTACCAAAAAAACTAGCTAGATTGTCTAAATTGTTGCAAGAAAAATTTGTAGACCCTGCCTGATTCCAATTACTTTTTCTAGTTCTTCAGAGCATTGAAATTTCGTGAATGTCCTCCCATCTCATAATAAAGTCAGACCAGCATTCCATAGTTCCACATAATTAGGAAAATCAACACTAAAGATCCGATCATCAATTTATGCCAAAAAAGTGATGTTTACAAATTAGTTGACAAAGCCTCACACACAGGAAAAAACTGACCAAAATTTCAAAATTAAGGCAAATGAACTGCCCCCTTGAAGTCAGTGAGACAATTTGGATCTGTGAGATCAAAACAATATTCATGTGGTCAAGTTTTCATCTGATTGGTTAAGGTTGATGAATTTATTTTCAAAGGATTATGTTAAACAAGCAGCAAATTTCAAGACATCATAGCTGCACCTGTCATTCTTCTTATATTATGAATACAGTAGAACCTTGATAACCGTCGTTAATTGGTTCCTGGAAACCCCAATGATTAGCGAAACGATGATAGTCAAAACTGATTTTCCCATAGGAACAATGTCATAGGTCTATAATACAAATAGACCTTACCCGCATCAGATAAAACTAAATTTTTAGACCTTAGTTTACTGGAAATTTTAGACTCTGCGCCATTTTATTCATTCACTTCTAGTTTTATTTGCAGGGATGTTACATTTCTGGACCTTTTGGCAGCATTTTCACTAGCACTAGCACTGCATTTTGGAGGTCATTTTTGTGATTTAGGGTTCAATAAGCTAAAAATATTTAAGAAATATGTGAGGTGGGTTATGTTAACTGTTGACAAATGAGTTGACAGCTGTATTGCAGCACTCTATGAAGGAACATTTTGCTGTTTGAGTCTTAGATTTGAAAGCAAAATTCTAAATAGCATTTGTCTTTGTTTAACCCCCTATCAATTTACACGAAATTTTTTTCACTCTAACACCATCAACTAAATGTTCTCCAAGAACAGCTGCAGTGCACTGTTTCGATAGGTGAGGCTGTGAGGCGAGTTAGCATCTATGTTACAAAATTAAACATGCATTACATAGTTTGTTGCTTCACGCTACAGTGAGATGGGCAGCTATCTTTCTCTCTCAGTTACAATGCAATCGTCATTTTATTCATTTGTCTGCTTCCTTCAAATGGTGACAGATTTTTTTTCTTTTTCTACCACTTGGCGCCAAATGACAGTAAATCGAAACAACGATTATCGATGGCAATGGTTATCGAGGTCCTACTGTACAACTTTGTTAAAGATAGCAAAAATGGTGGAATATAATACAGCACGTCAAAAGAAGGCATTGTGCTATGGTAAGGGGAAGAACCTCATGGGGCTTGTAGGCTTTCATATTCTCATGAAATTATCTCTTTACAAAAGTGCAAAGGAGAAACAATACATGGATGGAAATAATATGAACATCTACAGTGGATCAGTTTTAAAGAACAATGTAATTTTTTGTAAACTTTTTTATACTAAGTAAGGTTAGACATGGGACTCAATTCAATAAATGCACAAGTCTGAATTTAATTTTCAGCACTTACAGTGCTGAATGAAATGGAAAATGTTTGGTTGGAAAAACTATCTGACAATATTTCTTAAGTAATATTTTACAGATTTTCTAAAATTAAAAGAAAATAGCTATTTGAAAAATAAAAATTAACAAACTTTTCCTATCCAGAAATATGAGAATAGTTAGAACTATCCTCATCTATTCCATGTAGTTAGAACTATCCTCATCTATTCCATGTAATTGCTGATAAATAAATTAATATGTACACTGCAAAAAATACATGAAGAAGAGTTAACAATAAATCATCATAAGTCTCAGCAGAGGAAAAGTGATAAGATAACCCTTAAACCAACAAAGAAGAAATGACAATATTTTGTCCAACATTTCCAAAGCATTACAAAAGTTCAATAAACTTCATTTTGTCTCTGGTAGCACCTCTTACTAGTCCGTTGAATTTTCCTCGAATAAAAGCAAAATGACAGAAATACTATTCATTGCTGACGTAAGGTGACATAAAATGTTTAATCAGGCAATAGAACTATCCTGGAACAGTACATTTTTCTGCGGTGAAACTTTAATTTTTCCTGAAAAAAATTATAAAAAAGTAATTCTGATCATTCAAAGAGTGCAACTGTATAACTGAACCTTTATTGGTTGCTCGTAAATGCAATGGTAGACCAAATCAGCTCTACCATAAATGAACGCTGGAAAATGAAGAGACCCCATACCAAACTCATTTAGGGAGTGGCCAAAGAATAGCTCAACTAAAACTCGATAGGCTCCATTGTTGTTCCATGGAGCTGGACAAAGGTCACAAAGTACAGGTCTCAACTTGCAAGGCCCTTCCCAAGTATCATGCAGTAGCTCATGGGGTTCTTGAAGGATATGTTGACCATGCCTAGTGCAAATAAACACCCAAAAAGTGTCAATTTGAGTTGTTATATCTCTTCTGCAAAATCATAACAGAAGATAGTATTAAAAAAAATATAAATTACAAAAATATAGATGAAACGATACAAATATATTTGCCATTGTGAATTAGTGTTGGGTATATGATAAGAAAAATATTTTTCAAATGGCTTAGTTATTGCATTTAATTAGTCTCTGAAGGTTAAATTTATTTATATGTTAATATAAAAGAATAATTGTAAATGATTATATGCTTTCAATAATTCTGCTATTAAGAATATTTGCATTTATAACATAATTATGTAAAACTACAAAAATTACAATAAAAATACATTTCACAAATTCAATAATATTTTTATAAGTCCATGAAATTTTTATTTAACCTTTATGTTACTTAAGGTAAAATAGAAAACCAGAAATTACTAAAACATAAAGAATTATCATTGATTTAGTTTTGTAGTTTTAACAGTTTAAAACTTGTCATTTATGATTTATATCATATTTGTATATAAAAATGTTTAATGTAATTATTATCATGTCATAAGACTGTTAATACAAATCTAGTTAATTAATTAAACTAAGTTAAACCCAACACTATCGATACATTTCACAATAACAATCATTAAGACTGATCACTGCCATGGCACAAATTACTTTTGCTATAAAACCGCGAGTCAAATCAAAGCATACAGTAAAATAAAAACAACTCAAATCAATTAAAACAACTATCACACTCTTTTGTTGAATCAATATTTACATTTGCCTGCTCTAAAAAAGTGTATCAATACAAAGGATATTGACTTGGAGCAGTTTGAGGGCCTCAAGTAACCAGTAAGAATCTACAAACCTCCTCCTCATCATCGTCAGAGTCATAATGAGGCCAGTCATAAATGGCACCAAAGTTGGCATGGTACCCTCGTCCATCCTTCACCCATTGGTCTTTCGGTTCAACATCCTTCGGGGGAGTGACCATTGTCCATGACATCTGAAGATATGGAGCAAACTAACATCAGAAGACTACTTCAACGTTTATCCCATGATAACCAAAATAGGGTCTGAATATAGTAAATCATAATAAAGGAACAACATGTTGAATTTTGATAATGACCTATCTCAAGTTAAGATGTGAAAGCTAATTTCATAACTATATATCGAAGCTAAAGATTGAGATGATTATATATAAAATATCTAGTACTCATCTTTTTTCACCAATCACTAGACTGATTCTATCCATGAAGGTGTGCTATTAATTCTTTACATCTATATCAGCTATAAAATTTCCTGCAAAGTTTCAGGTTTCATAATTTCCTTTAAAATGTTTCTAATTAATGCTGACAGGCTGAGGGGTAAATCACTGATCAATAAAAGTTTATCATTGCATAAAGAAGTGCCATGATTACATTTAATGTGAATAAGAGATATAACACCTCGTCAATAAAGGAAACTTTGAAAAAATTATTCAATTTAATATCAAAAAGCAACACGATAAATAAAAACAAAAAACTGAAGAAAATTTCTTAGTTTTAAATACTATACTTAATAGCATCTAAGCTGCCCCTGCAGATAAACCACAGCCATGTTTTTCAAGACTGAAACTAGGAAATGAAATAAATATATCAAAATAAAGTAAGTTGAATATAAGCCAGGCTCTGGTTTTTAGGTACCTAATCTCAAAAATATAGTGAACCTATTAAATACAAATAGAAGAAAAACCATGTAGAGATTAGGCCTAAAACATTCTGGTAAATTAAAAATCACTAATATATACTGTTGGCTGTATTATTTCCTTCAATTTTCTCTTAGCATTTAAACCCAAACTACTTGTTTCATAATTTTATCAATCTTAAAAATTTGAGAAAATTAATTTTTCCATTGAAAGTACCAGATAAAAGTCTCCATTCTTAATTTATATATAGACTTTTAATAAGTAGAATATGATGGACAAGTACTGCTTATTAATGATTGCATTACACTAAATAATTATTTAATATAAAAAAGAACATCTGGGAAAAGCTACCTAAAGTTTAATTAAGTTATCTTTTACTGTAAACTAATTATTAAATTAAGTAATTTGAATCAATTAAAATATACGCAATGATTTTGATGAATTTACATTATTTTTCATTTTCCTCTACGGGCTGGGACATTGACATGGTATTCATTTGCTCCTAACAATGATAGAGTCAATGATTTAAGGAGTATTGTACATCCTTTTATTCCAAAGTAAGAACTTATTCTTGTTTTAAATATATGAAAATTTATGTTAAATAATTTTTTAAGTTGTTGTTTTAATGCACTAATGAATAAACCTTAAAAATCAACATTTACCAATTATCAATTTTTATGAAATAAAAAAAAATCTGAGTTATTTTTAGATAATATTTATAAATTTAAGAAAAATCATTACCATAAATACCCACGTATAACGCACACTTTTTTCCCGATATTTTGGGGCTGAAAAGATGGGTGCGTGTTATACGAGGGTACATATTTGTCGCGGTATTTAAAAAAATTAATTGCGCAGATAAAGATAAGAAAGGTGGATTTAAGGTGCATATTGGCCATAATAAGCATGTTAAGTTAAATCGAATTTGATTATATATGATATTAACTTTAATCTATGTGAATAAAATATATGATGTGATTGAGGTCCTGCACTTAAGAGGCTCTCTAAGTAAGAAATATTTATCGTACTTATAAAGTACATGCATTTATGAAAAAATATCAATGTGTCATAGTGAAAGAGATTGCTTTATTTATTATAATTTACTATTAAAAATTTTTGATGCTTAAGATGCCCCGCGCGCACACTTTGACCGGGCCCTGCTATTTTCCTAGCAGTCTCTGACCTAAGTTTTAATTTATTGTTTTATCATATCACAATGATATAGATAATATAATGCATAATAATAATAATGATTTAAATGATAAATTTGTGACTGAGATGAAAATTTTAGGAAAATGTGCATGCTATACGCAGGTATATAAAAAAATCGCAGAAGACGAGGTCGAAAACCTACCTGCGCATTATATGCGGGTGCACATTATACGTGGGTATTTACGGTATTTTAAACTTAAATGTCTTTAGGACAGGAAGGAGAAAATTTTCTACTTAACTGATAAATATTTGTATTGTTGCCTCAAAAGGCTTTATATCATTTTAACCATTGCTTTAACTGTTCATCTTTAATATAAAACAATTTAAAACAATATTTTTCATGTGAAAAAATTTCTCACATGCCTCAAAGTGGAGGGTTCTAACTTTCTTGCATTCCCAGATCAACCACAAGAATAAAACACAACCTTAGACAAGCATAAACTACATTTTTTTTGTTGGAGTCTATCATCAATTTACAGCTACTAAATTTTTTAAACTATGGGTACAGCCTTAACTTCACAAAAATTGCTTCTAATTTTTAAATTGGTACTTTAATCATTAATAATGACCACTTCTGACATGTCTGTGAATCAAAGATTGAGGACCTCTGTCTTAAAGGATTTGAAGAATAAATGGATACAAATCTAATATTCTGCAATTCATCTCATAATTACCAATACTTGGCAAGCATTCCTCCAATCTTAAATTTGTAGA